>OW679195.1:58513942-58627579 GCA_940337035.1 Agriotes lineatus | reverse complement strand
TAACTGTTGATTACCGACGAGATCGTACGATTACGAGACCTGAAGTTGAAGAAGAAATTTTTTATTATACCTGCATTAGAATCGCCGTTTAAAGCACGCCTGAGCGTGCGAAAGAAGGCGATTAAAGCTCGCCGAGCTTTAAAGGTTGTCAAGGAAACGACTGAATGCAACAACGGACATGGACAGGACAAAAACGTAAATAATTCTCGTAACTATAGTAGCAATACTATTATGCCCTCTCGATTTATCACGACAAAAATTATTTTTAAGTTTTTAGTGCGTAATTTATTTCCAGTATTGGAGGTATAATAAAAAATAGCTCTATTTCGAGCACTCCGGCTGCGCCGTCGTGCTCGAAAACTCGCGCGTGTTTTAAAGACCTTGTTATCCACTCATACTTTAATATACTATTAAAACGGGTTGAAGATCCTAGTCTGAGCACTAGATGCCTAGGTTTGGAAGTTGGAGTTTCTCAAGATATAGTAAATATGACTTTGGACTAAGGTAAGTTGGGCTAGATTGCCATAATTTGGCCTCGGGAATGTATGCTAGCGTTGTGTACGGATCTTTTGCAGACACCCTGTATACCTACGCTATAATCCCTTCTTCTTAAATGCTACTTCTATTATTAGATTATTTGAAGTATAATATCTATAAATGGTAATTTAGCACATGTCAACACACGCTTTCTTTATTTGTACAATCAATTATCGATTCCCCTTTTGGAAGGGGCGGCCTCTTAAACAGCTGCTGTGAATGAAAGGACAGTCTTTAAGGTAAAAGAATCTAAATGTCTTATTTATCTTTAAACGGCACCTTTAATGCCAAATTAGTTAAGTGCATTATTTGTCCCCAGCAGGAGCCTTGCAAAAAATGCCTAGAGCGACCTTAACTTGGAAATTATATGTGGTCTTGGGTTTCATAGGCAATTTAAGAACTTTAAATCCTTAAAAGTGTAAAAGAATTTTAACGGTTAAGTATTTAATGTTAAGAAGTTAGTAGCAATTATGTGTATATAATAACTATAAAAAAATTACCTGTACAGGGTGAGCGAAACTCGATGTCTCAGCTTTATTATAGGAAAAGGAAAAACGATAGAAAAAATCTGAAAAGAGGTTATTAAATGGGATTGAGTAAATTCCATTTTAAGCCATAATTGCATATTTTTACATATTTGGAAACTGAAGTAATGACGTCACCGAATTTGTTTTTCCCGGAAACATCTATATTTTGGAATATTTAAAAATAGCTAATTTTTCTGAACACATTTCGTGAAGACAAAAATGCTATCTTCTTCCGTTAACAAATTATAAGCAAATTTGTAAAAAAAGTATTATCAAAAATTTGCAATCGTTACGATTTAAACAAGTAGCATTTGAAAACAAATAGCAAAGTCGCATCTGTCAATAATTAAACCAATGGTTGACCAATATTGTTTTGTTGTCATTTGACTTTGAAAAATGTTCACGCACAACGAAAAAGTCGACATGTTATTATTTTATGGGGAATCTAAAAAGGACTCTAGACGAGCAGTTCAGTTATACGCCCAGAGTTACTCCGAACGTGTTATTCCAAGCTTGAGAAATGTTACGTAAGGCTTCAGTGAGAGAAGTAAGGCAGATATTGGATAAGTGTTTAAAAGTAGCAGGTGGTTACATTGAAAATTTATTGTAGTGATTGCCTACATACTTTGTTTCTTTCTGTGGTAATAGTGTGTTCTTTAATGTTAAATTAATAATTCATACTAATTAATAATCCATATATGTTGTGGCGATAATAGATACACAAAATTCCTTTGGTGTAATTCGCAGTAGTTCACTACCCCCGACAAAGGGCTGGAACAGGTAACATTCCTAACTGTAAAATTCACCGTTGAACTCTCCATCTAACGGGAATGTTGCTGGCTTCACAAGCCCTGACATAACGGGACTGCGAATTCTCCAAAGGGATATTCACCCCTTTCGAATATAAGTAACGGGATTGGCATAAGCTGAGGTCAGTTACAGCCCATCCTCGGTGAGTACGAATTCGTAGCATCTTCTTTTACAATAAACGTTTTTCCACCGGTTTACAAGTGTTTTTGTTCTGGGTTCAAACCATTCGCGCGCCCACGCACCCATAAATTGGTTACGCCGACGTGATAATCTAATTAAATTAAATTCGCCGAGTATAGTGCGTGAGTGCAAAAACATTTTAGCAACCCAAGCTAGTGTTAGTTTCAGTATCAAACATTACCAAACGCAAAGACAGTAATGCCTTCCACCGAAGCTCTAAACGAAACCGTGTCTACATCAATGACGACAGCTACGACGCCAACATATTCACTCTCAAATCCTAGTTCCGCGCCAGCGAGTTTTATACCACCCGCCGCTCTCGATCGTGTAGCTGTGCGACTTCCGCCTTTCTGGTCTGAAGATCCAGAAATGTGGTTCGCGCAAATCGAAAATCAGTTTTATCTTGCCGGGGTAATAAATGATGAAACAAAATTTAGTTACGTCGCAGGCCATCTTGAACCAAAGTACGCGATCGAAGTGAGAGACATTTTAACGCGCCCGCCCCCAACCCAGAAGTATGCAAAGTTGAAAAGTGAACTAATTGCCCGCTTAAGCGACTCCCAAGAAAATAAAGTACGCCGTTTGCTAGAACACGAAGAATTAGGCGACCGGAAGCCGTCGCAATTCCTCAGGCACCTACGTGGATTAGCGGGAACAGTAGTCCCAGACGACGTTCTTCGCCCCCTCTGGCTAGGTCGCTTGCCTGCGGCCACACAGGCAATTTTAGCCACCCAAGCTAACACCGCCCTCGACGACGTAGCTACTTTAGCCGACGCCATCGCCGAAACTTCAACCCGCGGACGTATAGCGGAGGTGCACCAGGTGGACCCGATGGAAGCAATGTTCCAAAGGCTCACCGTCTTCGTAGCCTCGAGGATTGCTGAAGCAACAACGTCGTTGCGTCAAGAAATTTCTGCAGCAACGGCAGCCTCCAATCAACTTTATCGACCGCGCCGCGACAGCCGAAATTCGCGATCGCGTTCACGAAATCGCAGCCAATCTCGCGAAAACAGTGGCGTATGCTGGTACCACCGTAGGTTCGGAAATTCAGCGCAAAAATGTACTTCGCCTTGTACATTCTCGGGAAACGACCAGCCGAGTCGCTAACGGTGGCTAGCGATTTCGAAGCTAAACCTCGCCGCCTGTTTGTGACAGACTTTGCAACAAAAATGCAATTTTTAATAGACACTGGTGCTGATCTGTGCGTGTTTCCGCGTACGCGAATCCCAGGACGCCGTATAAAAACTCACTACGAGCTTTATGCGGCAAATGGTTCCACGATCGCGACGTATGGTTTTGAGACACTTCGTCTAAATTTCGGTCTTCGACGCGATTTTACATGGCGTTTCGTTATCGCTGATGTGTCCAAACCCATTATTGGAGTCGATTTCTTGGATTACTATGGACTCCTCGTCGACATCCGCAACCACCGCCTCATCGATGGGGTCACCGAACTCACCACTCAGGGCCAAGTAGCGGAGTGCGATTCCTGCTTGCTACAGATTCGAGCTGTTTCCGGATCATCATCGCCGTTCCACCAGCTCCTCCTACAGTACCCGGAGATCACAAAACCCTCTGGGACGCCACTGGAACCAAACCACCAAACCAGGCATCACATTCGCACGACGCCAGGACCCCCTGTATTCAGCAAACCCAGGCGTTTAGCACCGGACCGACTCAACCAGGCAAAGCGAGAATTCAACATCATGTTGCAAATGGGAGCGGTGCGTCCTTCCGAAAGTAGCTGGTCATCGCCTTTACACATGGTTCCTAAAAAAGGCGACGAGTGGAGACCTTGCGGCGACTACCGGGCTCTCAACGCGAGAACCATCCCCGACAGGTACCCGGTGCCACACATAGAAGACTTCGCCCAAACCCTCCAAGGGAAGAAAATATTTTCTACCGTGGACCTGGTGCGGGCTTATCACCAAATCCCCGTTGCAGAGGAAGACATCTGCAAAACCGCTATAACCACCCCATTTGGTTTGTTCGAGTTCCCGCTTATGTCATTCGGTCTTCGCAACGCAGCTCAATCTTGCCAGCGTTTTATGGATGAAGTATTGCGAGGATTGGATTTCCTGTATGTCTACATCGATGACATTCTAGTAGCATCAGAAACCGAGAAAGAACACCTGCAGCACTTAGACCAGCTTTTCAACCGCCTAAAATCATACGGTGTACTTATCAACCCCTCCAAGTGCGTTTTCAAAGAACCGACAGTTCAATTCCTAGGTTTTTTGGTATCTGAACAAGGAATTCAACCTCTCCCAGGGAAAATTGAAGCTATGAGGAACTACACCCGCCCAAATACAGCGAAAGAACTTCGCCGGTTCTTAGGCACCCTAAATTTTTATAGACGCTTTATCCCTAAAGCTGCAACAATTCAAGCACCCCTTAACGACCTGCTGCAGGGCAAAATCAAGGGCAAAACACCAATTATTTGGACTGACGCAACCATCGCAGCATTCGAGGCTTCCAAAGAAAGTCTCGCGTCCGCAACGTTACTAGCCCATCCAGTCCCGGATGCACCTCTGTCCATCTTTACAGATGCGTCCGATTTCGCAATTGGGTCAGTCGTACAACAGCGCGTAAACGAGCAATGGCAACCCCTAGGATTTTTCTCTGCAAAGTTGAGCACCGCCGAAAGGAAGTACGGAGCCTACGACAGAGAACTTCTAGCAGTCTATAAAGCCGTAAAACATTTTAAACACATGATTGAAGGCAGAGAGTTTACTGTTTTCACCGACCATAAACCGCTAACCTTTGCTTTTCGTCAGAAAACAGACAAATGTTCCCCACGGCAATTCAGATATCTTGATTTTATCGGCCAGTACACGACGGACATTCGTCACATCTCGGGACAAGACAATATCGTGGCAGACTCATTATCCAGGATAGAAGAACTCGCCCAAAGTATCGATTTCCAGGCCCTGGCTAAATCGCAATCAACTGATGAGGAATTGCAAACGTTTCTTCAAGAAAGCTCACCATTGCAGTTACGACAAGTTGTTTTACCAGAGACGGACATCGCCATCTATTGTGATTTATCCACCAGCACTGCACGTCCATTCATCACGCAACAATTTCGGAAAGCTGTATTTAATTCGCTCCATCAGCTGTCGCATCCCGGAATCAACGCGACGGTCAAATTAATAACTCAACGTTATGTTTGGCCGTCAGTGAAATCGGACTGCAGAAAATGGGCTCGCAGCTGCTTGCAATGCCAGCGCTCAAAGATATCCAGGCACGTGTCAGCTCCAATTGGAACTTTTGTACCACCATCCTCCAGGTTCGAGCACCTACATATGGACATCGTGGACCCCTACCAGTATCAAAAGGCTTCAGATACTGCCTGACCTGTATCGATCGGTTTTCCCGCTGGCCTGAAGTTTTTCCAATGGAAAACATTGAAGCTACAACAGTTGCACGAACTTTCTTCACCGCTGGATCGCAAGATTCGGCACGCCGCTGCGCATTACAACGGACCAGGGACGTCAATTCGAGTCACAGCTTTTCAGAGAACTCAATACTCTGTTAGGATCCCGTCACCTCCGAACAACCGCCTACCATCCAGAAGCTAACGGTTTAATAGAGCGATTCCACAGACAATTGAAGGCAGCTATTCGGTGCCATTCCACAGACAATTGGACCGGGATATTACCTGCCATACTACTGGGAATTCGTTCAGCTTGGCGCGAGGATCTAGAAGCAACCACAGCAGAACTTGTTTACGGCGAGCCCCTGCGACTTCCTGCAGACTTTCTGGTCCCGCGTACACAAAGAGCATTCGGAAGTAGCGAAACGTCGGATTTTGCTAAAGAGTTGCGACAACATTTCGAAAAGCTTCGCCCGATCACCGGAACGCGGCATGAAAACAAAAAGAATTTTGTATTCAAGGACCTAGCATCCACAAAGTTCGTTTTCATCCGCCACGACGCTCCCAAAGCAGCCCTCCAACTACCATACGAAGGCCCATACCCAGTGATCAATAGAAACAACAAAAACGTTTACCCGTTGCCCTCAAAGGTAAGAACGTCACTGTTTCTATTGATCGGCTGAAGCCAGCCTACATTATGCAGCACGACGACGAGCCCAAAGAAGAACGCAACACGTCAATACAGCCACAACCAGAGGAACAGCGGCCTACGGAGACGCCAGCCACGCGTTCTGGTCGCAAGGTTCGATTTCCAGAACGACTCCAGGTCGGTTTAGTGTAAGTGTGTGTTGTTCGATAACTGATGTGTTCGTTCGCGATAGCAATGCTCAGTGCGCGCATATAAACAATTCTTGACACTAACGTATTCTGCATTTATCATTTTAGCATGTAACTCATTTTTGTATATATTTGTTTCTTTTGTGTGAATATTTTGTGTTTGTAGATATGTCTTATTTGTAAATATGTTTTTTTCCATTTCCTTGTATATAATCTTTCTGTATCGTGATCTCAACCTGACATATAACTATGTATATGTGATAGTCGATCACTAGCAAGGGGGTATCTGTGGCGATAATAGATACACAAAATTCCTTTGGTGTAATTCGCAGTAGTTCACTACCCCCGACAAAGGGCTGGAACAGGTAACATTCCTAACGGTAAAATTCACCGTTGAACTCTCCATCTAACGGGAATGTTGCTGGCTTCACACGCCCTGACATAACGGGACTGCGAATTCTCCAAAGGGATATTCACCCCTTTCGAATATAAGTAACGGGATTGGCATAAGCTGAGGTCAGTTACAGCCCATCCTCGGTGAGTACGAATTCGTAGCATCTTCTTTTACAATAAACGTTTTTCTACCGGTTTACAAGTGTTTTTGTTCTGGGTTCAAACCATTCGCGCGCCCACGCACCCATAATGCTAGTCAATAAAATGTTGTATGCACCACGGCAGATATTCATGTTCTTTACCTTGGGTTCACTTACAGACCTTGGGCCAGAGCCCTCGGTCTGTAACACATGTCAACCTCAGGGGAAAAACATATTCATATGTTCCTTAATGCATAAATATCTATAAACAAATAGATTTTTTTATAATACCAATTTATATTTTGTATTATTTAGACGTTTTTACCATTTTTCGTATTTGCAGTAAGAACATGAGAGAGACGGAAAGGTTTTATGATAACGAATTTTTGAAAAGATAAATTAACCATGTTTGGAGATACCGATCTTTGTCTTGACGTCGCTGCCACTATAGAGATATGCCAGATGCCATATATTGCTATAATTTCAATCATTCTGACTACACTATAGTTCGAACTATGATATTTTAGAATTTTTACTTTTTTTTATTAAATCACACACATACATTTTATGGCATATGCAGTTTTGTGTTCAATTTTCAATGGTTAAAGAATGTGAATTAAAAATCACTGGAACAAACCAATTATTGCAAAAATTTTATTAATTTGCTCTATAGTGAGCTCAAGCAGAAAGTAACTTGTTTTGGCATTTACAGGTTGTAATGATAATATATTTTGTAAAATTTGCTGTTCAATCCTCAAACAACTCTTTATTTTAAAGTAAGAGCCACCCATTTCTACATTTTAAACCACCAGTTTTGTACGTAAACATTGAAACGCTTAAAGTTACGAAACAACTGCTGAAAACGAAAGTCGCTTCAAGTTTCATTTAGCATATTTAAATATTTGCGAAATGCCATTAATAATTGAGAGCACACGAAAAGAGTATGAGTGACCACTTTGGAAAGAACGGCCGGTAGGGAAGCTTTTTCTTATTTTCACGTATTTATCAAGCGAAGTTTTTGCGGTATTCAACATCATGTTGTTTGGTTTGATGTCGTTGGTAGTTCATCCTTTTATCCAAACGAATATCATGGTTACTGTGGGTGTCTTAAAAAGAATTACATCTAGTAGGTTTTGAATTTTGTTTGCATGCACATTTTTATGTGCCGCTAGATTGTTATTGGTATTGCATTATGGGAAATTCAAAGCATACTAGATGTAATTCTTTTTAGACACCCGGTATTTACTATTATTCATTCACAAAACTCATGAACTGTCAATGTCAAATTTTTTAAATATTTGCTGAGTGTACTTGGAAATTACAGTTTTTTTGGGAATGTACTTCGTATCTAGTGATTTCTAGTAATATTTAAAGTTAAGGTTATGTTACATGTGTCAAAAGTCACAACTATTTTCTTCTAGTTTTTCCTTGTAATAATTAACTATAGCCTTTTTCCTTTTCCAATAATAAAACCCTCTTTCGTTTCTGTTCCATTCCAATTGAAGTGTATTCACAAAAATTTAAGAATTTGTGAGATTATTTCTTTACAAGAAAGTGTGACTTAAGTCAAGTTTTTAAATTCCAAACATTTCAGTGCTGCCAAAATCAGCAAGCAGAAGTTCCAAAACAGAATTTAAACAAGGTACCAACTTGACAGCGTTTTGACAATTCACGAGTTTTGTGAATGGATAGTACATTGTAGCATGATAATTCGAATCAATTAAAACCAGCGCAATTCGAAGAATGGAAACATTCATATTACTGTATTATATAATAAACTCTAGTATCTAGTTAAATATACAACAATTAATGGTCAAAAGATTGACGATATTATTCAGGAAACCGAATCTGGAAATGATATGTACACCGGGTGACAATGAGACCAAGGCCATGTCCCTATCTCCTTTACTTATCAACGGATTTGGATGAAACTTGCTACAAGGGTATTAAACATAATTTCGGATTGAGAGACAGTTATAATCAAAATGGCCGACTTCCTGTTTCACCGGAAATGTCACTAACTTTGATTTTTAAATTGGATCGTCCTGTATGTTTTATATTTTTCGGAATCTACTACTCAAATTGCATATGACAGTTACCAAAAAATATAAAATAGTGCATGATGTATATCGTCAGATTGGTAATTAAATTTGCTATCTAATGGCATGACGGCCTTTGGTAGGTGTCATTTAAAAAATTACTTTCTCAAAAACCACGTATATCAAATGCTATTCGTTCATGAAGGATTTGTTATTGATCTAATTAATGAAATAGTTGCTATGACATACTAGAGTCCCTTAGAACATATTTTCTCCAATTACAGCCGTCTATGATCAAAAATAAAATTTCAAAAAAAAATTTTTGTTGAAAAAAATAAAAATTTGCCAAGACTACCGTATGTGTAATTTGAGCTGTACATTCCAAAAAACGTAAAATATATAGGCCGATCAATTTAAATATTAAAGTGAATGGCACTTCCGGTGAGACCGGAAGCCCACTTTATTAATTATATCTATTCGTCAATCAAAAACTACCTATGTCTAGTATCTTCGTGTAAAATTGTATCCAAATCGATTTATAAATAAAGGAGATATAAGCATGCCCTGGTCTCATTGTCACCGTCACCCGGTATATCCGGTGTTTAAACTGATGTATCGTTTGAGAACAGAGAACATAATAAGTGCATGATAAATTGGTATCTTAATGTGCCAGTTTTCTAAGAAACCACTAGAGGAGTAGTAATAAAGGAAGCAGTGTCTGAACCTGGAACTAATTGCCGCAACAGGTTTATTGACTTTTCCTGTATTAATAAGACATATCAAAGAATTAAATATATAAAATATACATTCATAGCTTACTTGTTTTAAAAAAAGTACAGAAGATTTATTGCATAAGCACTAAATAACCTTTTTCGAAAACTGTCATCAAATGTTGACATTTTCGTTAAATTCTCAGTAAACAAAGTGATTCTATTTTGTCACTTAACTGCGAAATACTTTTTTGTAATACCTACTTGTTAAATATTTCTTTAAGGACTGTTTACTACTGCGTAAGCAACCTCTTTACTGCCCGGCCGTAAAAAGTGTCCGTAAAGACCACGGCCTGCTAAACTGTGTGCCAAACGTCAAAGTGACGTTTGGCACACAAATCCAGCAGCAAGCAAGCCTTCAACTCCACATAGAAGAAGGCGCAAAAAACTGCTATAACTCCTGAACATACGCTAAAATAACTTGCTCATTCAGAATCTTAACGTCTTTAGGAATATCTTCAACATTTTCTACAGATGTCATAAGTTACGAGCTGGTTACAACTTAAAACTGCTTACAACCATACACGAAATTGGAAATAACTGACATTTATAAACAACAGTTGCAACGTTCTACGCACTCTCAATCATTCTAAAATGTCATTACACAAACCTAGCGTTTTGATGAAAATAAATTAGAAAAATATAGATATGACCGAATTGTATGTAGGTATTACAAAAACTATTGTACAATACAATTCCGTTAGGGCCTTTACTGCCTCGCCAGTATTATTCGCTACATATCAAAAATACATCGAAGAACTAGAACCAGGCGACCCTAACATGTGGAGGGCGACAAGGAGAATCTTAAAAACAAATGAGGAGATACCAACTTTAACCTCAGAAAAAAACAACTATAGCACGGATGCTGAAAAAGCCACAGCATTTGCTGAATATCTTGAACTCGTCTTTACACCTGAAATTACTTGCGGCCCCACCCATAGAACGAACATAACAAATCACATAGAAAGGAACTTACCATGTATCACACAGCCTATTAAGCCCACATCACCCGCTGAACTAAAATCCATAATCAAGAAACTCCCTAAACGAAAGTCGCCGGGACACGACTTAATAACAAACGCAGTGATTGCACAACTAACCATGAAGACTCTGGCGTATCTCTCCACAACCTTTAATGCATGCCTTAGAATAGGATACTTTCCTAAAACTTGGAAGCATGCCCACATTCTTATGTTTCCAAAACCACACAAAAATAAAAAACAGATTGAAAGCTACAGACCTATCAGTCTACTAACAACAATGTCAAAACTATTGGAAAAGGTCATCTACTCTCGATTAAATACCGAAGTGATCTCCTATAACGTCCTTCCACCGCACCAGTTCGGTTTCCGAAAAACGTATTCCACTAACCATCAGCTGCAACGAATCACTGAAGTCATAGAAACTGGCTACGAAAACAAATGCTACACAACAGCACTATTCCTCGACGTAGCACAGGCCTTCGACAAAGTCTGGATTGAAGGCCTGAAGAGCAAAATACTCAGGCTAAACATATCGACTTACCTCAAAGCAATAGTCTTCTCCTTCCTCGAAGACAGAACGTTTGCTGTAAAAATTAATCTTACCCTTTCTGAACCAAAAAACATACGTGCAGGAGTTCCACAAGGTAGTATATTGGGTCCGCTACTATTTAATATATACAGCTCAGACATACCACCAATTAACGCCACCATAGCAACTTTTGCCGACGACACCGTGATTATAACACAAAGCACTGATCACCTACAAGCCGTCTCCAAACTACAACGAGCAACTGATCAAATCTGCTCCTGGTTCAACATGTGGAACATACGAGTCAACTCAGCGAAATGCCAAACTAAAGTGTTTACCCTAAAACGCATACCAAACCTACCTAACATCCACATCAGTAATAATAGCATCGAATGGAACCCATCCGATAAAGCAGTCAAATATCTGGGAGTGCTTCTTGACACGCGACTGTCATGGAAACTACACGTTAACCAAAAGCTCAATCAGAGTTATGCACGACTGGCGCAACTATATCCTCTAATTAATAGAAAGTCAACACTAAAAATTCAGTGTGCAACCCTAATGTACAAATCTTTAATTAGACCGCTGGCACTGTACGCATCACCCATCTGGAGCAACACCGCAAAAACGAATTTAACCAAACTCCAAAAGCTTCAAAACAAAGTGCTTCGCATCGCCGTAAATGCACCATGGTACATACGAAATGAACAATTACAATATGAACTGGGTATCTCAACAATACAAGAGTACATCAGTGCCAGAGCGAAGAAATTCTATACCAACATAAACTCCTGCGAGGCATCGGCACACTATCATCTTAGCAGTCGAAATATCCACACCCGGCTGAAACGAAAGCTACCTCAGGACCTACTAACCGATGACTCTACCGACTGATCACAATCCAATTAGAGATGCCAATATATCTCAAATGCTATTTTACTCAGTTATTTGTACATAGTTCAACCCTACCATGTATAACATGTATGTTGTTGATCTGGTAATAAATAAATTAAAAAAAAAAAAAAAAAAAAGTATTATTCGACTCGCTCTTCGAGCTCGTCTCACAAATTCTCTGGCTCGGCAGTAAAGGCTATCCTAACGGACTTCTACTGTAAAATACTATTATGTTCTAGAATGCAAAATTTGTCATTTTTTAGGGACTTACTTGTGATTTTATTAATTACCATTAGTTTTTTATTAAGTAATTTAAAATTTCGATAGCTACTAATAACTATTATAAACATGATTATAATTTATGTTGTACTAAGCTACATGTAAATTGAAAGTGCCGATATTGCAGTGAGTTAAATTTATACGTCACTTTGACGTTTGTAAAACAATTCAGCAGGCCGTGGTTCAAACCTAAATTAATTGTTTATAAAAATAAAATTGTCAATTAACGGTGACAGTTACCTTATTTAATTTTTTTTATTCTCACTAGTTTTTTTACAGTTTTCGAAAAATCATTGTTTGCAACCCGCATGCGAAATGCTTTTGCGTTCTCGAATGAGTATTTTGCCTCGCTAAAGCTCAGCAAAATAACTTCCATTCTTTAACGCAAAAGTAGCATTTCGCATTCTAGATACAAAAATAGCCATTTAATAACATATATCCAACTGCTTTATTTATAATTAAATTAACAGCATTATTTTCAGTAAATTTGCCATTCCAACATAAAGTACACGTAACACAAAATATCACTTTCATTCTCATTATCTTTTTCTGCAGAATTTGTGTAATCTTTTCGGCAACAGCTTTTGCATAATAGTAATGTATTGCTAAAAAAAACAAATTACGGCAGTGTTTAAATCCACAAGGCATGCATTTTTATTATTTTAGTTGACAATTTAATGCATACACTAAAAATCCCATAAGCAGCGAATTTTTTGTCACTATGACAGCGGCAAAAGTTAGCCCTAACTTTTCCAGCGAGAAAACGGAACCTAACTTTTAAAACGGTCTAATTTTAAAATAATTTTTGCCTTGTTTGTTAATTTAGTGACTTCTAAATTACCTAATATGTAAATTAAATATGTATTCATTAAATTGTCGTACCGAATTACACTCATGCTTTTTTTTATCGAAGTAAACTTAGAACATTTATAGTTCGAGTTTCCTTGCTTTTGGGCAATTCATCTCAAAAAACTGCCAGAAAAAATTACTCGTTCTTCGGACTCGTAATTTTTTCGGAGGCAGTTTTTTTCGTTAAATTGCCAAGCAAAAAATTCTCATTAAAATGTCAAGTTTACTTCGACAAAAAAAAGCTCTCGTGTAATTATAAGTGACAAAATGACTTTAATTAACTGTCATGGGAATAATTCAAACCTGTCAGCTGACATCAAATTTTAATATAAAAAATTACAATACAAAACAACTAGAATAGTAGATAAATGTGCAATTTTCGGAATAGTTATAGCATTTTCTAGACAAGAAATAATCCTAACTTGAGTAACTAAACTCGTTTTCTAGGCATTATTGACTGTATCGTTTCGAAATAATTTCAAATTTATTTACATCTCAGTTGCCAGTTAAGAGTTCTGATTCACACAGCTAAAAAAACCTTGACGTAGTTGTTTTTTATATAGCAATAATACGTATCATATCATATCGCCGGCACTTATATGATACAGGACTCACGCCTTTCATAATTAGTTGAAATTATTCATTTACCTTCTGCCCTATCCATCGTATACAATAAGGACCAGTCATGTCAAGATTTTTCCAAGTGATTTACTGCAAACGCACTCGTAATAGATTTCTCAGATTTTTCGGTTGGAGGCAAACGGAAATGTCAAATTCCTTCATTGTCGAAGTAATTTTCTTGATGTAATGTACATAACGAAGCATATTCAGGCTGCATGTGTTACTAAGAAAGAAGAGAGAACAACATTTAAAGACCCCAAAGAATACATAGAAGTGGATTTTGGAATAATAAAAGGTTACAGGAGCGCGGGTGCAATGAATGACATTCTAAGAGCCAAGTGCAAAGTTGAGAATTTATCAATCAGTGCTAAGGCGTATTGCAATTTATTCGAGTAAGACGTGGGTGATAAACAAAGGCGAACAAGAAAGACTTGAGAGGTGGGAAGGGAAAATGCTAAGAATAATTTTTGGGGGCATAAACGAGGAATATCAATGGAGGACAAATGGGGAAGTTTATATGAAATTTACGGTGAACCTGGAATTGGAACCATTATCAAAGAAAGCAGAATTCGATGCCTGTACTGTCTTTATGACATCACCAAATTTTCCAGATTTTGAAGACGCTAATTTGTGAACTAATGCTCTGCGATCAAGAACTTAGTATGTTCGTGTGTGCCAGGTACTCTAGTGTGTGCTAGTTCGTTGGGTTTGATTGACGGTCATGCTATCTAGTGGCTTGCTAAAGAAAATTTGTCAGTTTTCCTCATTAGCTATGTACCGAGTGGCTAGATAAGAATGCAAAGTACTGTATCTCGGAAACTATTCGTCGTAGGGACTTGCGGTAAAAAATT
Source organism: Agriotes lineatus (assembly GCA_940337035.1). Taxonomy (NCBI): domain Eukaryota; kingdom Metazoa; phylum Arthropoda; class Insecta; order Coleoptera; family Elateridae; genus Agriotes; species Agriotes lineatus. The sequence goes on along the minus strand of OW679195.1, from coordinate 58,612,964 downwards.
GTATCACTAAAGTGGCCAAAAGAATACCGTGGAAAATATTTTCAGATTTCCAAGATGGTCGCCAGGGGGCGTAACCGCCAACTTAAACTTTTAAAGTGATTTTTCACTGAAATCCACCTAGTAAATGTTACCAAAAAATATATGATTTTTAAAGCTATGCTTTACTCGAGTAATTTTTGTTTAACACTTTGTTCAGGGTGGAGGTTATAGTGGACTGTATGATTTTAATTTGGAAAATTTACAGGATACGTCTTAGGGGTGCAGGAATTAAAAAGGGTTGTGAACCAACGGTCTCGTGTAGTCTCACACGAGATGAATTTAAAAGACTTAATTTCCGTTGGCCAGAGGTTGGGTGAATACAGAACAGATGTTAAAACTGTATTGTTTATTGACTAGAATATTTCCTATTTACATACATTAACTATGACGTAAATTACAAGGTTCATGTTATTTTGCCCCAGTTTGAGCTCACATATGCACTTGCGTGTTCAATTTCATAACAAAGAGATAGCAAGTTTGCAAAATTGCAGTTTGTCGACCGGGTCATTCGACCAGTGCTGATAAGAATCGCTGACTGCTTTATTGTAATTTCCGCATGTAACATTTCGCTTACGAAATGTATGGATATTTAATTTTAAAAGTTAAAATTATGTTTTGGTTCCTAAACACACTTTTTAACGTATCTATTAAAATAAAGTGGCGGGGGGTAATTCAATGTTTTTTTAAATAAACAGCTGTAACTCCTAAACAACGGAACGAATTTTAACAAACTTGGTCTCGTTGGAAAAAGCATTTATTGTTCCATCAAACCCATTTTACCTGTGATATGTCTAATTCTTAGCGATGCCGCTAGAGCGCATTTTTTTATATAACAGAAAATTGCAAAATTCTCTAAAAAATTAAATGCAATAATATGACTTTTTTCATAAAAATGTAGTGAAATGATACGTAAATAGGCTAGTGAAAACCGTATCTTGATATCTGATTCGTAGCCTGAAATATCGAAGAAAGAAAATTTAGTTATCATATAATTTTAAAAAGACGGTATTTATTGTTATTTATTTGTCTTTTTTCAAGATTCAATGATAAAATTTCATAATTTAATAATTTTTAAATAATAAAAGTATTCTTAGTTCAAAAAATTTAAAAAAAAACGTGTAGGGGCATAATCAATGCATATAATAGGCAAGTGCAAGGTAGGCAGAATATCAAGAGTAGGACATGGAGGAAAAACAAATGCCTAAAATCAACTTCTCAACAAATATTAAAATTATACTTATAGAGGCAGTGTAATTTGTGTTCGTTGCACACACAAGTAAGGCCTTAAAACTATTAAAATGCCTTTTACAAATGATGAAACTGTCGATATGATTGCGGTATATTTTGAATGTCTTCAAAATGCGGCATTGGCTCAAAGAGTATACAGAGCTCGATATCCAAATCGGCGTTTATGCGATGCGAGAATTTTTCCGCGTTTAGTGCGAAATTTGTGTAATACTGGCAGCTTTCGACCTCAGTTGCGAAGACACTCGCCTAGAACAACGGAAGACAATATTGTTAATGTCTTAGCAGACGTGGAATTGAATCCCCACGTTAGTACGAGAGCAATGTCTCGCGCGTTGGGTATATCACGTACTACTATTCTAAACGTTTGAAAGGATCACAGGTAAGTTTTTATGTCACTAAAAATACTATTTTACATGTTTCATAGTGTGTTTGTTATTTAAAATTTTTAGACTGCACCCATATCATATGATTTTACATTAAGCCTTAAATCACGAAGACTTTGACCGACGGATAGATTATTGTCATTGCATGTTGGGCATGATTAGGGAAAATAGAGAATTTTTATCCGAAATTCTTTGGACGGATGAGGTCACTTTTAGAAGTGATGGAAACGTTTTGCATAATATACATTATTGGTCTGACAACAATGCTCACTGGTTGCGCGAGATCCAACATCAAGGCCATTGGAGTCTCAATGTGTGGTGTGGCATCCTGGGCGGAACTATTATAGGTCCCTATTTCTTAGATCAAGGCTGTCCAACTAGGGGCCCGCGGGCCGCATGTGGCCCGCATAGCTGTACTCTGCGGCCCGCGAGGAATTTTGGAAAATCATATTTTGCGGCCTGCGATGCCTTTTTAATTAAAAATTATTCTAAAATCGTAATCAGTGGCCCGCTGATTGGCAACGAATATGTTTAGGCCACCTTGTACTCAGTAATGCAAACACTAGAGTCACCATTGCCGCTTCAAATAACAACAGTGGGGATGCGGGTGCAGTTCGTGTCGTTAACACGTTGTTGCGGTTACCGGAATAACTGTCTGATCTGTCGCCGGCGAGCCTGCGTTTCATTTATAATCGTAGTACGACCACAGTTTAAACAGAGAACAAATACAAGGACTGCATTCCGTAACATAAAAGCGCTAATCCCAAGACCGAAATCCAAGTTGAATATTTCCCATAAATGTCAGATGCAGTGTGATGCAAAGGTTTACCAGTTATCGTAATCGTAATTAACATTAGAATTTATTTTGTGTTAATTCTTGGCCATGCAAATGCTCATTTATTTGAACACGGTCGCCGTGCGAACGCAGCTTTAGAAATTAGGTAGTAACCTGCTTTACCGGCAGACTTTGCAGCTGTTTCAGGCCGCTAGTTTTGTTTTCTCTTGCAAAAAGTGGCACCATGTCGGCAGAATTCCTGTGATTGCGCTCCAAGTTTTAGGTCTTAGCTTCAGCTATTTTGAAATATTATTTGTGGAAGCTTCGCTTTGATGCGGTTTATGGGCGTTGCAGGGCAAATGAGTCCGCGTCCTTGAGACAGTTTATTTACGCAGAATTGCTAGCCAACCTAGCCAATTGCTTGTATTACAGGGTGAGTGAATTACTTCAATTTCAATTTTGGTAACGTAATACATTTTAGCTGAATTTCGTCCGGCATTTTTAGCGTCACCCAGGAGTTGCATAATATAAGTGATTCCTCCAAATGTTTTATTTTGCTGGGGTGCGGCCCGCCAATCATTTAGAAAATAACTTTGTGGCCCACGTATTATCTGAAGTTGGACAGCCCTGTCTTAGATCAACCACTAAATGGTGCCGTGTTCCTTGATTTTCTGGTAAACCAATTGCCTATTTTATTAGAAGATGTGCCCTTGCAATTACGGCAAAATATGTTTTTGCAACTAGACGGTTGCCCAGCACATTTCTCAAGAAATCTGCGAAAACATTTAGATCTAAGATATCACCAGTGGTGGATTGGGCGAGGAAGTCTATTTCCTTGGCCACCCCGATCCCTAGACCTCACCTGTTTGGACTTCTATCTATGGGGTGGGTTAAAAGATATTGTTTACCAAATTCCACCAACAACGAGAGACGACATGAAAATACGAATACAAGAGGCCATTCGTGGCCTGTCAAGAGCAGACATTGAAGCTGCTGTAATGTCCACGCATGAGCGGCTCCAACAATGCATTGAGTGTGATGGAAGACAGTTCGAGTATTTAAGGAGGCATTAGTTTTATTTAAAAATCTGTCCTTTTTTCTTATTATGCCCCTACACGTTTCTTTTTTAAATTTTTTGAACTAAGAATACTTTTATTATTTAAAAATTATTAAATTATGAAATTTTATTATTGAATCTTGAAAAAAGACAAATAAATAACAATTAATAACCGTATAATAGCGTCTTTTTAAAATGATATGATAACTAAATCATTTCATTACATTTTTATGAAAAAAAGTCATATTATTGCATTTAATTTTTTAGAGAATTTTGCAATTTTTTGTTGTTATATCAAAAAACGCGCTCTAGCGGCATCGCTAAGAATTAGACATAGCACAGGTAAGATGGGTTTGATGGAACAATAAATGTTTTTTCCAACGAGAACAAGTTTTTTAAAATCCGTTCAGGCGTTTAGGAGTTACAGTTGTTTATTTTAAAATAACATTGAATTACCCCCCACCACTTTATTTTAATAGATACGTCAAAAAGTGTTAAACATAAATTACTCGAGTAAAGCTTAGCTTTAAAAAGCATTTTTTTTGGTAACATTTACCTACTAGGTGAATTTCAGTGAAAAATCACTTTAAGGGTTTAATATGGCGACCATCTTGGAAATCTGAAAATATTTTCCACAGTCTTCTTTTGGCCACTTTAGTCATACAATTTTTTACCGCAAGTCGCTACGACGAATAGTTTCCGAGATACAGCACTTTGCATTCTTATCTGGCCACCCGGTACTATGATCGAATAATGAAGTTAGTAGTTTTTCTATACTTGCATGGTCACTACTTGGTCAGATTTCAACATAAATAGCATTTATGAAGACTTCCAGTACATTCATCTTGAATGTTTCTTCCGATTAATCTTTTCTGCGGTAACTTTGTTCTCCCTATCCGTAATTCCGATGAAAATATGCGATACATTTTCCTTAAATCGAAAACTGACATTCATGAACGACTAAAACATAGACATTCAGAGTGCCTAACCGAAAACTTGATAAACTCTCCAAGAATTTCGACCAATTAAACCCGATTCGAATTGCCGAATGTTTAATTCGGGGTGGTTCTACGTTATAGTTAGTAGAAAAACAAATCAATTTTTTTGTGGGACCTCCTAAAGTCGTTCTAATGCCGAAAAAACGAACCTATAAAAATTTTGAGCTCAATCGAATAATATTTACCCCTGCCACCGAGCCCCGAAAGTTTCCAAATTGCCGATTTTAACTTAATTCACTTATTATCAATTAATATCTCGCGAACAGCAACTCGTATCGAAATTTATTTATATGCAATTTCTTCGTAAACTTATTGCAATTTAAAAAAAATATGCGTTAAGTATTAGAAAAAGGTAAAAATTCTGGAAAAATTGCATATGACTAAAATTGTGGATAGTTAAATTTCCTTTTTTTATGTTATTATCAAAATTTCGATAGAACTTCCGGTTCGTCAGATATTAATTGATAACGAGTGAATTCAATTAAAATCTGCAGTTCGGAAACTTCCGAGTATCGTTGGCACGTGTTAATATTGTTCGATTGGACTCAAAAATTTTATGAGTTATTTTTTTCGCATTGGAACGAGTTTAGGGGGTGCGACTAACAAAATTCCGAGGTTACAAAATTAGAACCAACCTAAATGTTGATAATATCTTGTTTAGTAGGTTGTGGTAATTAAAGGCTATAGGTTGGTATTACTAAAATTTAAACCAAAGCTGAGATTGTAATTAATGATAGATGTATAGCTTCAAGTATAATGCACTCGTACCTTAACATGCACACCATTAGATTATTGTAAACATATTTTTAAGATATAAATTATATTTTAGTTTGTTTTGTAAGCATTTAAACACGCCCAAATGATCAGTAGCTACACTTAATTCAGTTTAGATATCAATTCTTGGTATCAATGTAGGATGTAATTTTGAAGTTATTAACATCCAATATGAACAATTTAAAATATAAAAATTGTACTTTTTGTAAAATCTAGCAGTATGATTTGCGCTCAATCTATTGTCGATTAACTTTCACAATTGTGAAAATAAATATATATTTCTTATTTACTTAAACCACAAAACAGGCAAACATACTTCGCAGTTGTACCATGTCACCACGAAAAGGTCGAATGCAATTAACAGATAGGAAAAAAAATCTGTAATAAAAGCCTATTTGCAATGAAAAGATGTTAAATTTATGCCGAGATAAATGTTTATAAATTGATCGATCTATCTGATTTACATAATACATACTGTAAGTAAATGTTTTATGGTCATTTTCTATATTATTATCCTTGACTATATAACTAATGTAATTAATTAACGTAATTATTTTCTGTAAGAAATATAAGTAATTCAAAATTCTATAAACTAAATATAAAAATAAAGCGTATTTGGTGGCTTGCTGTTACGGTATTAGGCCGATATTCAGCATATAACGGACGAGAATAAATTTTGTGGCCGAGGTCAATAAATGATCCCAGTCAGTTATATGTAATATCGGCCGTGTGTTATTTTATATTAACCAAATTAATTTTAGTATCGTTAAAAGCTTCATTACCGCACTCTTTTTATACAAAAAAATACATTGAACTAGAATTTATTGATGAAGATAAAATATTGAACCATACACGTTTGCTTATTCCACTAAACGAAACTCGTTTGATTGCCCCAAAACTCGGCTCACCGCCTCGTTGTTCAATCTTGTTTCAGGTTTCTTCTGTTAGTTCCTTCCGTTTCTTCTCATTGTTTTCTAATGTCTGTATTTGCTTCCAAAATAGCTTTTTCTACTCTTTCCCATTTCTTGACCAAGCCGGTTCTGAGTGTTGTTATTGTTGATCTTTGCTATTTTTAGTATTAACTTCAAAACTGCTTAGTGGTGATCGCTAGCTGCAACAGTACCCCGTCGACTTTGATTTTCATAGTGTCATATATTTTAATAAATAATTTTAACAGAAAGCTAAGCGTATCATCATTTATTGGTTTTAATAATTGACTTCGCCAGAATCTGCTTATTTTTGGCTTTTGAATTGTTGTATAGTTATTAGCTTGTCTTTGATTATATCTTTACCGTCTAACTTCTCAGTATGAGGATTGTATGGTGTTCGAGTATCGTAGAACACATTTTTTATATATATTTTCCATGTATTTAACTACTTTTCATTGACAGCAACCGATTTGTTCTAATCGTCTTATGAGTTTTGTCGTTTGTCTTCTATTTGGGTGGGTTAGTTCTTTCATTATTTTATTTAAGCTAAAACTGTCATGCTTTGTGGAGTTCTTCTGTTTCTTGACACTTTTTTATGTTGTCATATTTAGTTTTATAATTCTTGTCTTTTTTTTGTCCTCCATTAAATTCAAAATTTGATAGGTCACTCATTTCGTTCCTGTTCCGTTTAACCGTATTGATGTTACGGCTGATTTCCAGTCTTGATAAACTTTTCCACCGTTTCTCCTATTTTCTTATTGCATATCTAGTACATTTAGTTTATCGTTCATGTTTTTCGAATATGTCAACGTTGATAGCAATAAGTTAAATGGTTAAAGCAAATGTAAACACCTTCCATGCATTGTATTTAATTACAAACACGCACAGTGGTCATTTGTTTTTCACGTCATTTAAGATGACAATTTGTTATGACTTTACTTTACATAAATAATGAACGTATCTTTATCGATATTTTTAAGTCGATTGATTGCGCGAAAGCTAGTATCACCCGAATTTTACAAATATTTTAATTGAACGGCAAATATAGTAATACTTTATAGGTATAGTAAGCCTCGTTTAGAAACAAGTACTGACATTTTTGAGAATAAGTTGTTATAAAAAACGGGTAAGCTCAAGGCGGTCTATATTGTTCTATGCCATGACACTGGGCTTATAAAGTGACTTTTGCAATGGCCTACCGCAATTTGGCAGCATGGTTGCGCCAACCTTTAACAAAAAATTACTAATTTTAGTCATTAAATGAACAATCTGTCAGTGGGCAGCCCCTGTCATTCTAATAAATGCTAGCTGAAAGAAATTCTTTAATATCGTTGCTATTTATATCGTAGTGCGTCACTTCACCGTAATATTTGATTTTAAACAAGTCCAATTGGTAGATACCTAATTCTATATTGCAAGTAAATCTCTACTAATTTTGACTTCATCTAAAATAGTAATTTCTTCAATATAACTTGCCTGGAAGCTAAAGGTATTGAAGTCGGAACAAGTCTCTTCATCTTATTAATCTTATATTGGCTTTTTTTAAAGTGCTTTTCACTAACAATTCGCCTGTCCTCTGAAATCAAAACTTGTTACCATTTTTGTATCGCTGTTTCATTCGATGGAAGTTTGAACATGCTAATAGATGGAGCAACTGATGAAGCGTAGTTAATTTGACTTGCAGCTTGGTACGCTACACTTCAAAGGCATTTTTGCAAAATCTTGTCAAAATAGTTGACTAACGTCAATATTTAACAGTATGTATAGTACACACGGAGGTGGAAAGTGTTTCATTACTGTCGAGAGATTAAATATTTAACCGAGACGCGTAGCTTTATCTCGAGACAGGAATAAAATTTTTCATCGTGGTATGTATACTATTTTACTCACAATCGGTTTTTGTCATTATTTATTTAATTAGGTAAGTTTCAAATCATTCGAGTTTTCATCGCAGTTTAATAAGTCACTTTAACAGAGGAAACTGCGACGCTGTTGCTAAGTAATATGACAAGTTCATTGAAAGTGACGTTTAGCTAGCCGGGACAGGAGTCTGGGAATGTTGCTTTTCGTCCAAGATACACATACTATTTTTCCGCCAATGGATACGAGTAATTAAAATTTGCAACCGGGGCGGAGCCCCGAGGGCCCCCTTGGAGAGGGTTGGAGCCCCGAGAATCCCCTTGGAGAGGGGCGGAGTTCCTCGGGCCCCCTTGGTGAGGGGCGGAGCCCCAGGGCTTTCTTGGTGAGGGGCCGAGCCCGAGAGCCCCCTTGGAGAGGGTCGGAGCCCCGAGGGCCCCCTTGGAAAAGGTCGGAGCCCCGAGGGCCCTCTTGGAGAGGGTCGAAACCCCGAGGGCCCCCTTGGAGAGGGGCGGAGCCCCGAGAGCCTCCTTGGAGAGGGACGGAGCCCCGAGGTCCCCCTTAGAGAGGGACAGAGCCCCGAGGGCCCCCTTAGAGATGGTCGAAGCCCCGAGGGCCCCTTGGAAAGGTAAGAGCCCCGAGGGCCCCCTTGGAGAGAGTCGGAGCCCCGAGGGCCCCATTGGGGAGAGACGGAGCCCCGAGGGCCCCCTTGGAGAGAGTCGGAGCCCCGAGGTCACCCTTGGAGAAAGGGGCCACTTGGAGAGGGGCGGAGCTCCGAGGGCCTTCTTCTTTGGTCAGGTTGATGGCAGGGGGGGCAGGGGGGGCAGGGGCGGGGTGTGTAACAGAACGGAATGGCCCAACATAATACGCCTAAAAGTGGTGGTAAATTGAATAGGACAGACCGCGCAATAGCGCGCGCAGCCCCGTTTATTTCCATGGCCTATCGTGTTTAAAAAATATTGAGTTTCCATGAATACGAGTAATTACAATTTGTTTTTCGATAAATTTTTATTGTTAAGTGAAGTGTCAAACTGGACCTTTTTAAATGTGCTGTGGCTGATTTCTTCAAAATTTCAAACAAAAATATTAAAAAATGATGAGTGACGATGAATATCTTATATCTGGAACTCCTCCGGAATTGCTGGAACTTGTAAATAAGGCGGCAATAAGTTTACTACCAAAGAAATCAATGGAAAAGTACGAAGGTGCATATAAACGTTTCATGGACTATCGTCGGGATAAAGCTACTACTTCTTTTTCGGAGAACGTTGTAATGGCATACTTTTTGGAACTATCTTCAAAGATGAAGCCGTCAACTTTATGGGCAAATTATTCCATGTTAATGTCAACGCTTGCCATTAAAGATGTTGTTGATATATCTAAATTTCTAAAACTTCGTTCCTTTTTGAAAAGGCAATCTGAAGGTCATAGGGCAAAAAAATCAAAGATTTTAAGTAATGATGAAATAAACAAATTTATTCTGGAAGCTTCTATCAGATTTTGAATACTTAATGATTAACATAAATAGCTAAATTAAATTTTTGATGAAATTTACAAACCTATTTATAATTTTTCCAGGTGGCTTTAATTTTTGGTGTTTCGGGTGCGTGCCGACGGAATGAGCTAACCCGAATGACTATAAATGATATACAAGACCTACAGTCTAAGCTTCTAATTAGCATACCAGATACGAAAACAAAAAAACCAAGATCATTTGTTGTAAATGAAATTTTTGACGTATAGTTTATTATGCAAAGTGATTCTATTTGATGTCCTCTAACTACCCTTAATTTTAGTAACAATATTTATCAATCATCCTGTATTAAGTTCTTGTAGATTTTTCTCTTCGTATTAATGCATTTTGTAAATATTAAAATAAGGCAGTATTCTATGACAATTAAATTGGTTTGTTTATTTTTCAAACGGCAGACTCGTATTCTCTCTCAAATAGTTTGCATATGCAATTGATGCTTTGCAATAGAATGAAACTGTTACCGCATAATATACACTCGTATAGTTCTAAACATCGTACATTGTGAAAATAACAGATTGTATTGGTCTAAGAACGGCAATATTTCCCACAACAAATGCATTAATGATATCATTATTCATTTCCTAATAACAAACAAACGTAATAATCATTTAATTGATACCTTGTAATCGCGTTAAAAAGGGTTGTGACGAGCATAAGCGCTTATTTCGCCGAAAAAGGTCACTTTGCGTCTCCGAAATAGGCTTCCGCCCAATTTCACACAACTAAAGCTGGTATCTGCTTTTGATTTAAATTACAGCTATCAAATCAAATTGTCCAATTTTGTCGGGACCTAATTTCGCTCTGTTGTTAACGTTACACTTATTTATAAAGAGGCAATAAAAGCAAAATTTAAGAGGCAGGCCTGTTTCGGGGATGAAGATGGGGCGAGGCATGCATTTAATACCCGTGGCGCAGCAGCGAGTCGCTCGCTCGCTAAAGTAGCGGAGCTTGTTTGACTTTGCACCGGTTGCTGTCCGATGAGAAAACTAATTATCTCTTGTCATGCACTTGAGCCTTTCCTCCATTCGTTCACCGAGTTCTTTATTCCATCATCGGCGGTGTTTTCATCGTCGCTACATTCTCGGCGTACGTCGTGCTTCAAAAGCGTCTGCATATGTTAACAACGAGATTAAATGCAATGTAACAACTAACATCTCATATAAAGGTTGTTAATACTTTTAACTGTTCAGTCATTTAAGAATGTTTGTGGAGGAATTTATTGATGTAGATATCGTGAGAAGAGTTTATTAATAAATAGTCTGACTTGCATAAAAAGGGGTGAAACACTTATCTTTCATATTTGTCAAATTTCGATTAATGATTTAACAAATTTCCGAAAAATCGTGTTTTCGAATTTGTAGAAATTGGTTGAGAAGAGAAGATTAATTGAAATATGGAGGAAACATTAAGTGATAGCTGCGCTCATTCTGTTTTATAATAAAGAAGTGTCGTCGCATTCAGAATTTGTAAAATTTATATTAAAGGCGTTTACCAGCTCCAATGTCTTGTACATCAATAGTTGTGCTCTGTGGGTATGAATTATTTACGCAAAGTTCAAAAAAGTGTTGTATATACACATTATTTAAAAGTAAAGTTCAGTAAAAACACAATTATCTCTTTGCAACACATTTTTGAACACCACTGTACTTGTGGTTAATATTACATTGAAAAAACTGAAAGAAGCATCCAATGTAGAATGAAAAAACATCAGAACCACACGCGACTTGTATTCATCTAAAAATCATCCAAGCGCCTACTAGTACAAGGGGACCACAGTATAATCTCTGTAGACATACTATAGGCAGGACTACAAACTACTACCCTCGTATTATCCAGGAATCACTAGAGATTATTAATAATCCAAACAACATCAGTCGAGAAGAGGGTTACGGCCTTAGCAGCACATGAAAGCTAGTCCTGCAAAACAAATAAAAAGGTACACAAGTTTTATATGAGTAGCCAATCACAGTAACAACGCGGTATATAACGACAGGCCTCAGCTACAACATCAGTTTTTAGAAAACTTCTGAAGGAGCTGGCAGCATTATCCAGGCAAAGGTCTAGTTCAAACCGACAACCACGGCATAACCTGGAAGAACTTACCATTACCACAAATCTTATATGAACACGTGTTTAAAAATGTTCTGTGGAACTTAATGTGAAAAATGGCAGCGAAGTGACTTTCCAATTAGTTGAAAAGCATGTTGACAAGGCTGGTCTAGGTGGTTATACAGCACAACAGCACCATGGAGTGCAAGCATTCTGGACTCCCCATATGCAAAACCGCCTAGAAATGGACGTCTATATTTGGGGATAAAGAAGCTGTGAATTATTTCGAAAACCTGTGGACTGACTAATTTTCTAATATCATATCATTCCAACGTGGAAAGACGATTTCTGGAAATTATTATGCAAATCTACTGAAAATTATCAAAAACTGTAGGACGGTGGACCACCAATCAAGAGTTGTACTAAACAAAATCACATACTTATTACTCACCAGCACCCACGTACTATTTTCGATGCCCTTAATAATGGTTACACCAAAATTTGTTAAAGGGTATACTAGACGGCTATTGCGTAATCCAAGGATACATATTAACCTAAATTGGCGCTCAAGTAAATACAAATCTTTGTTAATCCACTTATTTCTATTGTAGGATGATAATTTCCCAGCATGCCCTCGTAATTCTATCTTTTTAATCGTGGCAAATTGTGACCGAACACACACTACGTAACGGTTGGTAATTCTAGCGTAAATTGTGCACAGATTTTAGTTTTCCTACAGGCATTTCAAGTTCACATATTGTGCTCTAAAAATAATAGGCTTTACATAATAGTAGCGAAATGGTTGTAAACATTATTTTATTTCGCTTACAAATCCCCAGTTTTGGAATACGTATGCTAAATTACGAGTTTTAAAGCTTCTAAAAAGCTTTTTTGTAATAATTTGTTAAATCTATTACATCTACTGTTAAATCCCATTGACTGAATTATTTTCTGTGCTTCATAGTTCGACAATTTAGTGTATTCTGTTGAGGAGTTTTCCCATAAAATCTGCCTTTCTATATTATAGATCTTTTTTGCCAAACACATTACAAACGAATGTGGAATTTAAGTTTCAGAATTCATAAAAGGTATAAATTCTGACATTTCTTCGCTATCCATGAATTTCACTGCATGAAATAATAGATTTCCAGATTGTATTTGAAATACAATTCTACTCATTACTATTGTGGTTATTGAACAGCAGCTCTGTCTGAAAATGTTATTTGTAAAAGATTCAGTTAAAATAAGGAGAATTCGTCGTTATTGCATTATTATGTAAGTTCTATCTGGGGCCAATCGTTTACTAGCCTAAATTGAGTGCTAATATTCCCAGAGTGTTTTCATACATTAGCCACACAGATAACACTAGAAATCGACGTAAACTATTTCATTCTCTATGTGTAACACTAATTATTAGATAGCGAGAAAGCCGATTTAGAATAATCAAAACGCCCAGAACCCCAGACATGTGACAGGTTGCATATTAAACGTTTAAGCGGATTGTAACAGCATTGGCATTCCTACACAGCTTTGTTTACCAAACTGATAAGTCACAATGTCCTATCCTGGTTTGAAAGTGTTTAGTCAGATGATCATTTGGCGTTTGTGTGGTTAGTCGCTTAAAGAATATATGTGTTGTTTATTATACACAATAAGTATAAGTAGTGCAGTAATTATCTAGAAAAAATGTGAAACGAAACTATACTACCTGATTTGCGTACGTTTTGGTAGTGTGGAGAAATGGTTGATCTTCTTAACTATGCAGATTAAGAATAGAACAATTTCAGTTTTTGGTCTTGATCGTGATAGCAACATTTTGAGATAGAAATCCAAATTCATCCAGATAATGTTCATATAGACTACTATTTGCAGTCCTCTCGACCATTAACTGCCGGTCTTATAAAGCCCACTAATCTAGCGTTAACTTTAATTCGCTGTTAAAATAAACAAAAGCGCATCAAAACGTCAATGCTTATGACATTTTATTTATTAGTAAACAAATTTTGATGCGCTTTTGTTTATTTTAACAGCGAATTAAAGTTAACGTCAGATTAGTGGTCTTTATAAGACTGGCTGTATGAGTTTGTTTCTATGCCATTTGGGTTAAAGAAATCAAATGCTGAAACAAATATTACCGTGGATGCATCAATAAAGCTGTTACTCAGCAGAATGTTAACAGAAAGTGATTTCCGATATCTTGCTTTTCCAAGAAGGTATCTCCAACAGTACCTACATATAGTACATTTGATAGACAAGTGCTAGTAGACAAGTGCTAGATATTTTTCAAGCCGTTAAACATATAGGTATTTTGTTAATGTAAGATGATCATACTTTCAAATCACAAACCGCTATCCTCTATTTTCAACTCTAACTCTGATAAATATAATCCTTGGGAAATAAGTCAAATTGAATGCAAGAATGAAGAACTACAAGATATTCTTAATAATAATAATAATTTTTCTGACTTAAAGATGCGATATCAGATTCGAAACATTTTATATTTTCTGATTTTTATACAGGAAAACCTCATCCTTGTGTGAAAAATCATTTCGAAAAAGGATTTTCAAAAGCGTTCATTCAATTTACTACACGATCCTGGAATGTATAAAAATAGTAGGTAATGCATGAAGTGCTACTTAGCTAGAATGCCAATAGCCAATAGGCTATAGTTTATCGTCACAACAAGTCGTCTATTGAAGACCCTCAAAGAAGATTCTATCAAGTGCACATTGACCTTGCAGGCCCACTTCCATTTTCTAATGGATATAGATACATTTAACTTTTATAGATAGAACCAGTAGATGACCGGATACATATTCCATTTCCGATATTACAGCTGCAACAATTATCGCTTGTAATTTCTTTGGTTGTTTCAAAGTTATAATACGTATCTATCTGCCAGTAGAAAACTACGTGTGAAAATATTACGCACACTGTTGAGGTGAACAATTTTTAATTAGCGACTTGCATTGGTTTCAATTGTTGTGCCTATATTTTATTTTAATAAAACTCGAGTTAATTTCAATTAAACTAGTCTAGTATTATGGGTTAGTAAACATGTTGCACGGTATGCTAATAAAATACAATATTACATTGTCCACGTTCTGGTTCAGCACATTGGCAATATTGATTTTGATCAGTGATCGGCTATGTTATATTAACAACAGCGTAAATCCGCAAAAAAACACATAAAATTAGTCAAACAATGGGACCAATATGTTCAAGGTGTTTTGTTAGTAATGCTTTTGTGTAAACGAATGAAATCAACACATTTCATATATATGCGCATAACGGTCTCTAAGTGTGACTGTTCTGAAAATGATACTGTTTTGAAACTTATAAAGAACGAAAAACTAAGATTAAAGAGGAAACCTGGTGATTTGAAAATGTTATAGTAATTTCTATTATTCCATGCAAGCAAGCATAACAGTTAAAGTTATAAATAAATACATTGTATTGTTTATATCTTCTACATAAGGTTATTTAAATCGTCATTGCAAATGTTTGGTTTTTTCAAGAACTAGCAGTAATTGGTAGTATTGTTATGATCATTTAGACGTTAGCCTGTATTTTTGTCCTATTTACTAACGTTAGCCCTAGCGATCTAACGCATCTTGGTATTCCCCTAAGAGCTACTTATTGGCTATGCAAATTTAAAGTATAGGTGTTTTCCTGCCACGAGGTGTACGTTTAGGTTGGACTATTGAATTTTCCCTCGTGTGATGTGATGTTTCCTGGTTTTGACAGGACCCTCTGAAAGAGTTACTTTGGCTAATTAGCTCTGGGAACGATACTTACCTGAGAAATTAAGTGTATATTTTGACATGTAGGTTAGGTATGTGTGGATTGGAAAGGAGACATGTCTCTTGTCCCTCAAGAGTGACACTACTTTACAGTTCATTTCCGCTAATGCAGTGTTTAGCGTATTTAGTCGAGTGTGAATATTCCGTGCAGTCTTCGTTGATTAGATGTGTTCTGTTTGGTTTTGGCGTATTCCCTGCTCTATTTAGCGAATTTATCGTATGACCACATGAATGATAACGCGGTCGTTTAAGAACATCCTTCTACGGTCAGCTTGTCTAATAATATTTCGTCCCACTGTGGTGGTTATAGCGGTTGTATTTTGTTGATTTTCTGTTCGAACTTTGAGGCGGATTGTCAAAAAACCAAATCAGGGATATCTTCAAGACTTCACGTCTGGTCCTTCAGTGGAGATTTGTAATTCTGCGATTGCTGTGTTTTTGTTATGGTTTCTAAATTTTTATCGTTGGATTAAGTATATAGAATCTGGGAGAAACGTCGTGGAGGTGGATATACAGTAGCTACGAAAATTAAATAGCGCATAAATTGGGTAATTCCGCTAATATTCGTTTTCGAGCCAAAAAAAAGGTGTGTAGTGGTTCAAATTGCAGCGAGTATATTAGTCATTTTCAGATTTTTGTCATTTGTTTGAAATGTTATGACGTCATCAATATTTTTTTAAATGACAACCTATCTATCTTTTTTCATTTATTCCGGTAGCAAGTTCTAATCTGTTTTCAGCGGTATAAAATTTTAAATAGATTACGTTAGAAGAAAATTTAAAAAAACGGCCTAATTCTAGTTACCTGGGTTTAAAACAAAACACTTAGTAGTGATTACTTTTTGACTTTGATAAAAAGGAATGTACAATCATCGGATCTTCTTTCAAACCCGCGTAAATATATTCACTATTTAACTTTAAGGTCATTTTTTAAATTTTGTTGCTAATGTAATCTATTTAAAACTTTATACCGTTGAAAACACATTAAAACTTGCTGCTGGAATGAATAAAACAATATATAGGTTGTCATTTAAAAAAATATATTGATGACATTTAAAACAAATGATATAAAAATCTTAAAATGACTTTAATATACTCCCTGCATTTTAAATCGCCACAGCCCTTTGCGATTTTTTCTGTGAATACGAATATTAATGGAGTTACCAAGTGTATGCGAACCAGCAGTTTTTAAAGGAAATAAATTAGCCCATCTAGCGATTGTATTACTGAGCCGTTTTACACACGGAAGGCTTTTTCTAGTTTTTCCAGACTTGTCTAGATTTTCGGAGTTTTGTACTTCTTTTCTTTTTGAATAAATTTTGGGTCTCATTACAGACTTGCTTATCTGGATTTTTCAATTTATGGAGGTAGTGGCGATTACGGCTCAGCTTTAACTTAGCTTTCGTAGTCGATACGATTTGTCTACAGTGGTACCGTTCTAGCCAGCACCGCGAGGTTGAAGCCATATCAGTTTCCTTTATCGACGCTGGATCGAACAGATAAGCTACGACCTTACTCTCGTAACTGAGTGTTTTTGCTGCAATTTAAAAATGTATCGGTGCCAATAAGTGAATGAGTCGACGATATTGAAATTTACTTGCTAATGCCAGTTTTACTATTTATGTATTAATACACTTTGTTTATTTGTGCGTAGTACCGACCCTTAAACCAGGGGTGGCACAGTCCTAGCTAGCTCAAACCTTCGGTAGAATATGGCGTGAATAAGAACCAGACAGCAGTTCTTAAAGTTGCCAAAAAAACTTTATAACTGTTATACAAACGGGCGCCAGTCGTTATAGATAAGATAAACACAAATCTAGCTACTAAATAAAATCACCACCTACCTATGCCTCTTACTTAAACAGCCTAAACCACTAAAAACAAGCAAGTTGTAGTAAATACAATTTAATTTCACTAACCAGTGTCAACAATTAATAATCATAATTAATATACAAAAGGCTCCAAAGGCCCGGGCGGGCATAGTAATTAACAACACAGGTAAAACCTGGCGCTCTATAGCGGTAAACAATAAATAATTATGACTGGAGTCAAACACAAATTATAAAGTCGCAATTAAAATTCAAACATCACATATGTGACAAAACAACAAGTTTTAAATCTCTAACGCCAGCAATTACAATATTAGTTGACATCTAGAATGCCACTAGCAAATTATACTGACAAAAGTAACCCGTCGACCTCAGGCATACAAACCGATAAAAATTAATTTGCCGGATGGTCATTGTCAAACCACACTGATAACTGCTTAGCATCTGTTCACACTATATGTGTGTTTCAGTAGTTCCCTAATTGAAACACACTTGGGTCTGACAAATAGCTAATAAATTACTTGATTCGCATGCGTATTTAATTCCAAAGGCTATTGTTAGATATACGCGTAACTTACTGGCAAAGCTGCCTTTATCGACAATGTAAAACTACTGAATTCGGAAGTTCTAGTAGGAACTTAAAGCTAAATTCTGTGAAGCTCCGCCATGGTGTTCTCAGGGATGAAAGCAGCTTGACCAAACGCAGGCATTCCATTCCATGCGGGTGGCATGTTGCAGGTGCCATGCACTCAGCAAGTGACTTCCATTGAAACAAATGTATCAGAGGAGGATACCGCAGGAAGAAAGAGGCCTAATTACCACGTTAATTAGCACGGAATCTAAATAACTAAATAATTCATAAAATCTTACTCTATGGTTACAAGCGGGCCTTAAGAACGCTTGCAACGCTTCTTTAAACTTGCTCAAGCGATTGTTTGCACAAAACAAAAAACATGGCTAACATGCACAGCCTACTCTGGGAATCATGAGTGAGAAAATCTGTTTTTCGACGACTGACATCGAAAGTAGATTTTTCTCACTGTCATTTGACAACAGAAAGTTGACATTTGCCGCTGAGCGTGCGTTTTCATCTTTTTGCCGCTCGCCGAGCGTTTTGGGTTTCCGCGTGAACAAAATAGGTAGCCACGTCCGAATGTTTCCTTGCCAACGCCCGTCATTTGTGGAAATAATCGAGTCACATGTCATATAGACTGCGCGAGTAATGTTAACTTGATTGTCAATAAATTTTTGCGATATAACGAAATTTGATATTTTCCTTTAATAATATGCTCAGTCGTCGAAAAAATAGTATGTATATTTCGAGCTAAAAGTGCGCTTGCCGCTTTTGCATGATTGCTGGTTTCGACTTCGTCTCAACCAGCAATATTCATGCGCAAGCGGCAAGAATGCACTTTCAGCTCTTAACATACAATATACTATTACAGGTCACGAGCAGGCGTGATAAGGAAGAAACGCAAATTCCAAAAGTTGAGGAACGCTCTTAGCGCTTACGTTACGCATTTGGAAAATAAAATTCCCTTGATGTGACGTTCGGAAGAAAAAGATGCCAGCGTGGCTATTTAATATAGAAATGCGGAAGCATAATGCAAAGGCGCAGTTCACAAGGAATGCCAAAATAATAGGGGGCGTTAGAGCGTTAAACTTTTATTTGAACTTATAAATTACATACCTTCTGTAAACGCAGCAGGTATGCGCCGCGGGGTGAGTATTCGGTTTGACTCAAATACGTACATTTCCTTTACATACCATAGATTCAATATCTTATTTTGGTACGAGGAACTTCCCTCATATTATTTGTCTGGATGTATGCATTGAAAATAAATATCACTTTAATTGCGCTGTATTCATGTCTTTTTCTTTTTATAACAGGTTATAGCTTATCAAATAGCCTGCGTCAGTTAAATGTAACTGTGAAATATCGCCCTTCAATGTGAGTTTCGATTCCCATATCACCGGGGAATCTTCCAAGGTAGATTCCCGAGTTATGGAATAATCAAGTTGGTGACGCCTGTATTTGGTTGTGATAATTTTAGTGTTAACTTACTCCCTCCTTCGGAGTAGCTCAGCCGGCCCGTTGAACGCCATTGGTTACGAGACTGTTCTTGGCATTCACAGCTTGCTATCCGGCTTATATTTATGTTTTTTAAGATTATCGTTAGTTTATTCTAGTTCTGTTGCTTATTAGAGCGTTCAGCGGTCTCAGTATTACTTTGAAACTATGCAACTGCTGCTTCATATAATACTTTCTCAGTAAATATATACACTTAGCTCCTTCACTAAAGTAGTTTACTCAACTTTTTACTAAATTTTAATGTAGGTATTATATTGAATAACACGATGACAAAGATTTAGGAAGAAGACTTTCGATGTGAACATACCCTACCGCTCCGCATGACACTTAGCGATATTGTCACTCGAATTTCATTTTGAAAATTCAAGCAGCGTACACAAGTAATTGACACGTCGTGTAAGAGGGAATGAGATTTAATTTAGCAGTAGACTACTCCGACAATTAAATGTATATCCATTGTCGCACTTGCCCAGGTTTGATGACCATTTTCGCTAATCTACAGAAACTTATTATGTTAACGTTAACATGACTTTTTTAAGTTATTAATTAAGCTTACTCGCTAGTGGTGGTTACTTTTAAACATTTGCGGATTAGTTTCTTACGCTATAAAAGGTGATAATATTTTCTGGTTTAATGTATGTAGAATACTTTATATGCAATTGAATAGACCATATAAACTGGAACAGTTCCACTTAAACACTTCCTTGCTCTTTATACAATCCCACATCCCCACAATAATTTTGTCTCACATTTTAGGCTTCATTTCTTCTATGTATATATTTATTTCATAAAAATTATGTCGGTGTTCATTGAAACAGGCTAAAAATTGTATTCTTTTTAAAATTGCATAAAACAATATCGGGCACGAATCTATTCTTTTTACAAAGAACAACTATAACCACTTTAGCTTGAAGAAGCTCTAAACTTATTAAGCGTTGCAGGAAAAATTAACATACAAGGCAATTCTCAAATCGGTCTTAAAATTGAGCTTAGCTTTGGCCGAACACGTATTTCTACATAAAAGTGTCCCATATCCTGCATTTCGTATTCACAAATGACGTTATCTTGTTAATATTAAATAAGTAATCACACGCTGTCTGAGGGATTTTCATTTGGAGTGAACTTGTTGTTGATTGCATGCAGTTGGTACAGGTCCAAGGAGAATTAGCTGTCTTCACACGGCGCACCTGGCTGGATGAGGCTTCCGCAGCGAACTTTGATCTTCATAATGTGTGATCTCAATTTTACAGTTTTAGTGATGTCCTATCTGGCATAGTTCAATTTTTCAAAAAACGCGATGAACCGACTCCGGAACTAGCTAGGATCTGGCTTAGAGATTTTGATTTTCTCGTGGACATTACCGAGAAATTAAACGAACTTAATTTGCAGCTTCAGGGGAGAGACAAAGAACTAGCAGAAATGATTTTTGATATAAAAGCATTTATCAAAAAGCTGGAGTTTTAGGAACAAAACCTAATTAACAGCGATGCCAAGCATTTTCCTATTCTTTCAGAAAAAATATCTCAAAATCCATTAGAACTCTATGACAGCAAATATCATGTAGAAATAGTTTCTACCCTGAAGAATAACTTCAAAAATCGTTTTAAGGATTTCAACGAAATGGCTTTAGTAGCGCAGTTTGTTGTTTCACCCTTTATGG
This sequence comes from Agriotes lineatus, assembly GCA_940337035.1. NCBI lineage: Eukaryota > Metazoa > Arthropoda > Insecta > Coleoptera > Elateridae > Agriotes > Agriotes lineatus. The sequence continues at coordinate 58,591,938 of OW679195.1, read as the reverse complement.
AAATTGATATCCAACAGTTTGCAACTTGTGTTATGCAGAACTTTGGCGAAGACATCGCTGCAACAGAAATGGAAGTAATTGATTTTCAAAATGATTTAGCCTTAAAATCGTTAGTCTCAAGTACCAAATGTATCTGGCCTATTGTAAGTAAAGACAAATATTCAGTTCTATGCCGTGTTGCCTTGAAAGTGAAAGCATTATTCAGTTCAACCTATTTGTGTGAATCTTCTTTTTCCAATATGAAGTTTATTAAGAACAAATATTGCAATCGACTTACAGATGAACATTTGGATAATTGTATTCGAATGGCTGTATCAAATTATACTGCAAACATTAAAAAAATTATCGATGAGTCTGAGTGTCAGCCTTCTCATTGAACGTGCTTTTTTATTTTTCAATGTTTATGTTCATGATAGTGCGTTACTTTTTTGTTGTTATTATTAACTATTTTAATCTTACGTGACATGCCGTTGTGGCTGGATAAAAGTTTGTGTTTATTTTTCAAACAACTTCGTTTGGTAGGTAGGAATGTAGTTATTATTAGTACCTATGTATTATGTATTACCAGTTAAATAAATAGTAAAATAAATACATATAATGATAAATTAACTGTGGATTATTTCATTTACGTTGCGTTACGTGGCTTCCGTGTGGGTAGCTCGCTGTTTATTCCAAAATTAACAAGTAGCTCAACTCATTGAAGAGGTTGGCGACCACTGCCCTAGACGGTGGTACTTAGGCTAACCTTATTCTGGTCGTATAGACGCTGAAGACCTTCGCTTCTCACACCGAAAGAAAACAACGTCATGGAGATGTAATATTCTTTATTATGACCAAGTGTAAATGTACTACATACTTTTAGAATGAGTGCGATGTTTCGAAGACTAAAATGACGTCAGACGGTTGTCGGTGGCTCGTCTAGCGGCAAGAAAGGTTGGGGCTCGTCTGGTAGCTCTCGTAGCATAAAAATAGTAAGAAAAGAGGTTAGGGCAGTTTACAATGTGGCTAACAGTAAGGTCACTACAATGCCGGATTGTATGCAGTATACAGAGATAATTAAAATGATACACATAGTCGGTGCGCACACAGTCTTACTAACAAGTTTTCTTGCAGTGTCGGACTGTGTTGCACCTAGAGAAGTAAAAGAGAAGCAAAGAGCCGGTACGCCCACAGTCTTACTAACAGGTTTCCTTGCGATGTCGTACTGTGTTACACCTAGTGAGTAAAAGAGAGACCAGCGTCGGTTCGCAAAGTTTTTTTGTGGTGTCGGACTGTGCTACACCTAGTGAAGTAAGGGTTAAATAGTTGTGATCTGCGACAGTAGTTCTCCGTATTACGCGTAGAACTACCACATACATCAAACCTAGCTTTCTTTTTCCTGCAGTCCTATTCAGATGCGTTTTATACAAATTACGATAACCCCTCCATTCCGGGTCGCGGAGTGCCCAACCAATGACAAATAATCTAAATCTCGTTGCCAGAGGGGCGATGCGCTAATTTGTGGTTGCCTTTGCAAACCCCACGATTGTTTAACCCTATTCCAATCAAGTTTTAAATTGTAGTTTCCCATGACGTTTTCGAAACTGCCCTCAACACGTGTTCCTTTGGTTGAAATACCAACCTCATAAATTTTAAACTAAATTAGTTGGCGGTTTTGGGGTATATGTTTCGACCGCGGCCGTTCGAATTCCGCCTAATCCCACTGTCATAAAATTGACATAGTCGGCTCTCGTTATATCATGCGCCAGGATATTTCTTACGCCCCGCAGCAAAAGATATCGGCTTACACCCTATTCAAATCAAACGAAAGCTTTTTTTTACGATCTATAATTGCTTACCTATGACTGCAATGATTCCGTACAACTACTTATAAAAATACGAGTCTTTTATTGTCTTTCCGCAAAATAACTCTTTGGGATTAATTGCTTCTGTGTTGTGAACTCTAAGCGGCCGACCAGCAGGGAGGTCAGTTTAGCATTAAAGTCCGATTCACGTAGTACAAGGTACATGCCAGGCACGGGCACCGCACGGGTACGGCAAGAGCAAAGATTTCTTCAAGCATTCATACTGCGTCGGGTTTCAATCGTTATTTATGAGCTTTTAAAATATGTTGTCAACTTCAACATTAATAATAAATGCTTTAATATTACACGAAGAAGATGAAGAAAATCAAGCAAAGTGATGTCAAAAAAGAAAACGACGTTTTTGGGTACATAACATGCTAAAAATCGTAACAAAGATGTAAAAAATCATACATGTGTACATATTTTAGTAGAATTTCACCCATCTTCGATGAAAAAGTTTGTTTGTGCTGACGCTTCATTATTTTGTTCATTACGCCTATCAACTACCGAGTTGAGTATTCACACAAAACCGTTTTTTGCGAAACGGGCACGGCATGTGCTCGGCAAATATTGTTCGAAAGAAAACCTGCATGCAAGCGCCGTCGCTTGCCGAGCAGGTGACCGCCTAGTGCGAATGCCCCCCTATAAAATGCATAAGCTTTCGCGAAAAATAAATTTTGCCGTGCTCGTACCCTGTCCGTGCCTTGCATTATATTGTGAATCGGGTATAGAGTTACGCCACAATTAAAATATTGGAAGTTAACAACTATAGGCGGTTTGAATATAACAAAAGCAGTATTAATTTATGACTGACCGGTGTATATTTAGTTCAAAACAATTTTATGCACAAATATGGCTTTGCTAACTTCCTGAAGACTGCAAACTCACCTTGAGACGGACCTAGAAAAACAGGCAGGGTTTAGAAAGGGTAGGTCGTGCACGAATAATGTTTTTATATGTAAACAAATAATAGAAAAATAATGTGAGTTTAATAAAGAAACCCATATAATATTCGCTGACTATGTCGGCGTTTCCTGGAGAAAGCTGTAGAAGATGCGTACCAAAAGAGGCATAGCCGTGCACCAAATTCAGACTATAAAACATACTTCTAGAAACTCTACAACTCTAAAATATGCATTAACGAATATACAACCAAGTCACAAATTACTAACTCGGGGCCAACCAGGGATGTAGTCTGTATCCGATTCTTTTTAATTTTTGTATAGACAAAGTTGTGAGGCACAATGATTAACAAATCAGACGAGTATACAAACAATTTTAGTAAAAATAAATATCTAGCCGTACACCTATTTGTAGTCGATGAGCGAATAGTAGCAAGATTGGAAGATGTTTTACAAGAAGCTAATATGCTTACATCAATATGCTAATTTTAGAACACAACTAAAAACAGAAAAACAAAAGTATTTAAAAAAAATGAATTCCTGTAAAACCTATGCGCGAGAGTACTGGATCTATTAGCATGTAGTAAGAACAGGAGAATAATTTTCTTTAAAACGTAAATAACATAAATGCCTTCAATAAAAGCATAATGTCAGAAGTGCCTAAAGCCAATGCTTATTTCATTTCGGTTTTGTTTAAATTCGTGTGCATTTTACACATTTTATTCGCTGACGAAATACATTTTTGCGCCCCTGCAAAAGCTATTCACAGTCGAATGCAACTTTATAATGTTGACTCGCCAACGTTTTACCTGGAACTAGCTGCTGACAGTACAGTGCGTGATACTGGGAATCCCCGATAGCGGACAGATTCTCAAGAACTGCTGAATCGACGCCTCCCAAAATAGACGCATTCAACGTACATTTCAATATGACACAAACTTGTGTACTCTCGTGTACACTACGTAGATTGCGTTTGCGTATTCACAAACGCTTATTTGCTGCACTTTAACTTTCTGTGCAGAAATTATTTGCTGCAAGGACCTTTTAGACCGCTTCTATTTAACTTAACTTTCCTTGGGGCAAACACGCAGTATACTTTTTTGTTGCAACCCGTGCAGCAGCGGTTGCGTGCGACTAATAAAAATGCTTCGAAATTGAAATCTTCCTTCGTCCCGCAGACAGGCTTGTACGTGCGTTCTTGTTGTACACGCGAATTAGACTTTACAATACGCGTCCGGAGCTGTACAGGGTCGGCTTAACGTACATTTCTAATTCTAGAATACAATATGCTTAAATATAACAAACATAAAACATAGAAAATACAACTTGTCTGATATCTTTAATTGTGAAAGCAAATATCACAGGCGAGGGGTACCAGGTGGCCGGTTACAATATTTATTACTTTTTCTCGGCCTGTTCTAAGGCACTTGCCGATCTTGTAACGTAATAAACTATAAGTTTATACAGCACATAGCATGCAATTTACAATTTTGGATTCAATCTACTTATACAATGACATGAATAAATCAGAATATCTATATCCTTATTTTAGGAAAAAAAATATTGTAATTTTCTAAAATTCGTAGGGATCACATTTTTAAAATTATATTTTCCATAGAACAACTTATTCTACTTTAGAAAGGCGGATTTAAAACAATAGTTTTTTCGGAAAAGGTCAGAAACGAAAACACAGTGTTTTTTCTCGTAACGACTCTCCGACTATAGTGAAAACTGTAGTTTTAATGGCGTATACGTCAAACATCTATATATAAAATCTGAAAAAAAAAATGGTAAAACCGTTTAGTCTATATTCCATGTGCACGCACTCACTCCTGTATATACAGCCCATGGTTTTTAATAAGTTTTTGAAATTTCTATATCTCAAAGCTACTAGTATACTAGAATCACAAGCGCTGTGAATCTTCTATTCTATATGACTTCATCGCTTGTTTAATATTCGTAAATATGTTACCGGTGAAGTCTGAGTCTTCGATTAACGTAGTATTGCCTAGGCAATGCGCGAAGTGGTTCAGGATTTGACCATAAGTTAGCCGGAGCTTCGGAGCCGGTAACACATACAGTAAACTTCCAATGATTCAGATCGTGTGATCTCCGTGGCCAGAATCGGTAGTCGGTGACCATATGTCCATACCAACAGTTTTGCTTGTTTCAAGCTGGTAAATAATGCCTAAATTTTCAGAATTGCTCTACGGGACAACCTCAAAAGAGTTAATATTATTATCGCGAATCGTCCAATAATCAAGTGACTACCGAAATTAACTGTCAATGTACTTGTAAAGATGTGGCAATTTTTACATAAAGATGCAAGTTTTGGCACAAAGAATTAAATCTGAAACGTATTCAATCTAATATCAATGGTGCTCAGCTGAAATATCGGAGAAGAATCTATAATTCGTCCCGCGGACAAGACGCGGAATCCGTACGCGAGGCAAAAAATGATATTCTTTTTACATTATTTGGCGGGAACGCCGTCGGGAACGCCGACGCGATCTTTGTGTACGGTAAATTGGACAAAAACAGTCGTCAACGGTGGTACTTTGTAAAGTCGGCGTGGTGCGGTGAAGTCAAAGGGCATATTTTCCAACTAGCGAACGGGAAGCCCCGCAAACAATGACCCGGTTACCGCATTCGCTCTTTTCACAAAACGCTGCCATTTCGCGAAGCACCGGGGCTCTTTCATACGCAGCTTTGCATAAACGAACCAATTACAAACTGTATTCTACCGTGCTCGTGAAAAATATGTAAAATACACGGGAGAAGACCTACACATTTGATATTTCAATAAAAGCTCGTTTCGCATAAATGAATAGCTCAGGACCGGGAAGCAGCCCCCTGCGCCGATGCCTATTTTTAAAAAGCCCCCGGCGACCCAAAAACACTTCGCTAATTAGCAACTTGCTGAAAACTGACTTTCGACATATCGGGAGCGCTTTCAATAGACAATTGGCAGGGCTCTAACTTCATCTCTGCCAAGTCCTTCGCCACTACTACAAGTTACGCCTACATAGAATTACACAGTTAAGTAGTCTACTATAAGTTAGTTAGGCACATAATTATACACAGCGGCACGCTATTATGACAAAAATAGTTTCTGAATTGCGAAAATCAGCCCCTATTTCAGAAAATAACAGGAATTTACGATGTACGCAGTGAACTGTATTAATTTGATTGCTACCTATGAATTTGCCCCACGTCTTAAACAACAACCACTAACTAAAACAAAGTTCCGTGTATGTAAACAAGCAAAATCCAAAACTTTTAATGACATTTATTGAAGAACACTTAATTATTTGTATCCTCTCCTATACATATAATAACTGAACTAAGAAGAAAGTACAATTTTTATTTTTCTGTGAGTAAAACGCCAGGAATTTTCGAACGAGTTCGACAATATTTAGTGTGTCTAGCAGAAGCTTATATTTAGATTCCGCTTGAATGATAAGCAGTGTGAACACTTTTCTTGTGACATAATACATATACAGTGTACAAAATTGAATTACTACCTACTGTATTATTGATAAAATAAAACGTCGTGTATTTTTATAAGGAGACATCGAAAACCATGTGTCTATATGAGCTTATGTGCTTATCTTAAGGCTCTTAAGTAAATTTCCAAATCCCATCGCTCATATTTACCCGGATCAGTACGTATATTAAAATGAATACCTAACTAAACACTTAGTAATGTGAATTACATAGAGTGATCATATAAATTTCAGATCGAGTTGGCTAATATTTCATGATGTTTAAACGAAGCCACAACAAACTAGATTTGAAATGTATTTGACCACTCGATATTTATTCCCAAAAAATATTGCAGTCTGGGAATCTGCTTTCTAACCAGACCAATCTTCCAGGAACACTACGTAACACACACACTTATCACTATATTATTAAGTGGAGGGAACGACGTAAGGAAGCAAACCCGATCGTGACCGAATCAAGTCATTACCTACTCGACCACACAAATGCCAATTGCTTCTGACGTCAGGAGCTTGTGACGTCGGTTATAGCAGGTGGTGTAGTGGCCGCGTGTGAGTTGACTGACCATTGTAGTTCGACATTTGATAGAAATTATTGAATATAATTGAGCTGTGTTTAAATAGACAAGTCGTTTAATGCGTTCGTGAATTCTTTGTGCTTTGCTGTAATTGATTTTGGTTGCAATTTTGGACAAGTGACCACTAACTATATGCACATTACAGCTGGTGCAATAACTTCGGTTTGCGGAAAGTTCGTTCCCCGCATTTCGTTCCCCACATTTCGTACCCCACATTTCGTTCCCGGGATATTTCGTCTCCCCACATCTCGTACCCGGAAACTTCGTTCTCGAGCGAGCTCAATTTGTCTCCTAGATTACAGGCTGCTGAAAAACGAGTGCAGCAATCGGAATGCAGTTAGAAAAATGAAAGATATTTTAATTGATTTATTTTAAACTTATGAAAATATCATTTCGTTCGCCGTAGTATGGTTTGGTTGAAGTGAAACAATTGCTTATCGCTGTTTGTTGTTCACCAATTGACAGTCTGGTGTCGGTATTCTTTTTATAGCACGTGGTAAAGCTATTGTCGATTTGTTTAATTCCGGTAATCCTTGTGGCAAAATTTTCAAACAATTTCAATGATCGCGTTAGAGTATACGAAATATTCCGAAACTATAAAATAACAGGATCAATAGCAGAAAAGCTAAATTTGAGACGAACTTCAAATGTTACGTCAGCAAATTTAACAGTTTCTTCGTATCTTCACTCGCTTGTATATACCGTATGTTCACGGATGGACCTTTAAGAAGGGGAGGATGTTTATTTTGCATTTTAATGAAAAGGGGTATTCTCGATAAAAGCTTTTGCTTATTCTAAAGCCACTTATGGATCCCAAAAAGTTTCAGAAAAAAATTGCAAAATTTGAAAATGTTATTAGGCTATTGACTATTATAATACGCTTTCATAGAAACAATTGTTTTGCATTATTTTAATTTGTATTAAAATGACATCTGTCAAAATAATTTTTGCTTTTGTGTCGATTACTTTCACTCGATGGAAATGTTAACATAAGAACAAAACATTTACGTATTCCAGTGTTATGGTACGCAAGAGCAATCTTACCTATACATTACTGAAAAATTTGTATGTATGTAAGTATTATCGATAATCTCATTTTACCTTGCGGTGCTTTATACGCTTTAGCATTTAGCGGTGCAATACTCAACCTGACACAGTTTCGAGTTACAAAGTTGAAGCGCACCATTCGTGCTTGCGTAGCAATAATTTTGTAAGGTGTGTCTTGGTGATGTGTTGCCCTTGCTGCTCTATCTCGTAGGTCTGTGGTTCTAAGTAGAGCACAGCTAATTTGGTGCCCAACTGTGAATGGTCTCACTACACCCGATACCGATCACCAAGGCTACGTAAAAATTCCGCCCACCGTGGGATTCGGACCGAGGACTTGCTTAATGCAATTCTAATGCTCTCTCAACTGTGCTACTCGGCTTCTCATGAAAAATTTCCCAATGTTTCAAGAATGGCTGTTAGAATTTTTAAGAACTGGTTTAGTACAAGTAGTAAAAGAGGCTAAGACTACGTAATGAAGCTGATACCGCTGCTGTACTTGTGATGGAATCAGTACAAAATGATCCCAAACTTTCTTTGCGAAGACGGTCGCTCCAGTTAGGGATTAGTAAATCGCTAACTCAAAAGATGTTACGAGAATTGAAATTTTACCCTTATGAACCAGAGTTTAATCATACATTAGAACAAGAAGACTGCAAAACGTTTAGATTTTTGTCTGTGGATGGGATGAGGAATTATGGAAAATCAATACTTTTACTGAAATATTATGTTTTCTGATAAGGACAAATTTTCTAGTAATGGAACAGTTTCATCTAAAGATGCAAGCTATTGGAGCGAAAAGAATCCACATTTTCGTATTGCAAATAATCGGCAATATTTTATTAAAGTTAATTTATGGTGTGCTATTTCTTACCATGGTATCATTGGAACATATTTTTGATAATACTGTTAATCAAAGCACGTATTTGGATATGCTGCAACATTTTTTAATGATAGATAGGATGAATTGCCTGGCAATTATCGGCTTGCATGTTGTTTTCAAGGTGGTTGTTAAGTCCGTTATTCGCGAATTGTTAATTGGCTAAATAACAAATTTGGTAATAAGTAGATCGGTAAAAATGGTCCAGTTGTATGGCCACCAAGGAGCTCTACTCTGACAATTGAAGATATTGTTTGAAATAAATTGTTTATAAAAACAATTTACCCAATGATGCAGAAATTTTGAAAGAACCGATGAGAGAAGCTGTGGCGTGAATAACAATTGAGGAAATACGAAACAGTTATAGGGAACTATACCATGGAATAGAATTGCGCACCGCAACAAGGTGAATAAAAATAGTTTCATTTATTGTTTTATTTGTTGTTTAACTAAAGTTAATAACATTTTGCATTTTTTCTGAAACGGCTGAATATTTAAAATTGTAAATGTAGGTTTAGAATAAGCAAAAACTTTTATCAAGAATACTATTTTTCACTATTTTTGCTAATATGAAAGTGAAATTTTCTAGCTAGACTTACTTTTTAATAACAAATAAGATACGTTTTCTTATAAAACTTTTCCCTAAAATCAAAATTAAAGGTAGTTGTCTCTTCAGCTATTTTCATATTTTCTTAATTTATAAACACCTAGTATATCAAATTTCAAATTTCTCCATGACACTGTGGTCTTTATAAGAAGCGAAAACTTTTATAAAGAATACCTTTTCTACGAAAAATTAAAAATAAAAAAATCTTTTGTAAGGTCCATCAGTGGACATACGGTATATGACAACTCTGCAAGGAATTGAACCCGTTCTGTCGCTGCTCTGACGTTCGTGGCATTATAAAGTTTTTAGAGATACGCCTTCTGCGCCTGCGGTAAAACTGAAAAAAACCAACCGCTTTATGCCCCAACTAGTATCATAAAATAATTTCTAGTAAATGTATTGTATTCAATACATATATCCTTACATAGGAAGAAGAACCGCTGCGAATATTTCGTTTTAATTTTACTTGTTTTGTATCAGACTAATTTTCTATACTAATTTTAAACTTTTAAGGAAGACTAAATCTTGGCAGCTGAAACGCAGTAAATGTAGTAAATCTTAGAGTGGGCGCGTGTTTGGTATGTTGAACAAATATAATATGGAATAGGGAACTTGACGAACGAATTTAGTTGAAATAAATTCCTTCTATGAGATATTAGCCATGTTAACTACAATCACAATAGCTCTTTATGCAACAAGGGCAATAACACTTTTAGCACGAGTGTGCATACAATATTTTATCTACGACCACTACTAAAAGTAGGCCTTTTAACGCTAGCTTGTTTCACTAAAAGTGACGTTTTATAGTTTACCGTGGTTAAAGAAATCAGCTGTTTTAGCACATGGACTAAAAGTGAAATGAGGTTATAAAACTACAATTTCAAACTGGAAGTGATGTTGTAAAGTTGTTCTAGTTGCTTCTTGCGTTGCAGGTAAAGTGTTTTTGAAATAATTAAAGCATTATGTAATGAATACAGTCAGATGTGGAGTATCAATAATTACATTTCGTAACTCACCTTGACAGTACTGGCGTGGCAAACAATCGCCCGCGCGGCGTGGCCTACTGTTTATTATGAAATAAATTCAAAGTGTCGCAGATGCAAACCTTTGTTAAATCGATATTTATGGATTAATAACGGTAAAATTAAGGTCGTAGATAAAATATTGTATGTAACGCGTGCTAAAAGTCGTTTATGTACGAGACATGTTATGAAACTCAGTCTTCGGCTTCGTTTCATAATTTTCATGTCTCGTACATAAACGTCGACTTTTAGCACTTGTTACATAAATAGCTATTTTCTACGACCTTAAATTTATTGTTATTAATCCATAAATGTCTATTTAACAGAGGTTTGCATTTATGACAGTTATAATTTATGTCACAGTAAAGAGATGGCCTTGACCGGCGGAGGTGACTGTTTTTGCAACCGGTAGTTGTCAAAGTTAGTTATCAAAGGTAATTATAATAGTACACATTTTACTTTATTGCATAATGCTTTAATTATTTAAAAACACTTTACCTCCAATGAAAGAAGTAACTTTATAACCTCACTTCCGGTTTAAAATAGACAAATTCAAAACCAGCTGTTTACTTTTAGCACTTGTGCTAAAAGTAAACAGCTGATTTCACTTTTAGCACGCTGATGTATAATACGTAATTTTTAGTTCGACAAGCTAGTGCTAAAAGGTAAAAAGCCTACTTTTAGTAGTGGTCGTAGAAAAATATATTTTTTAGAAAAATTTAATTTATGTTGATGTCGTTTTTGCAGTAACTGAGCGAAGACAATTATTATTATTATTAGTTTTCGCAGTTTGAGAAAATTTTAGAATTAGACCTGGTCATATACTTATAAAATACTTTTCTGTCGACCTACCTATGAAATGTGATTTTACGGACGCATTTACGTACGAAAACTGTCACTTTTTTGGTCATCATTAACTTTTCGTCCGCAAACACTTTTCGTCCGCAAATGATTTTCGTCCGCTAATGCTTTTTGCCCGCAAACACTTTACGGCCACATTTTACAGCCGCAAACGCTTTTCGTCCGCAAACACTTTTCGTCTGCAAATGCTTTTCGTCCGCAAACGATTTTTGTCCGCAAACGTTTTTCGTCCTCAACAACTCTTATAATTCGGGCCCCACTTTATTTTTTTTTCAAATTATGACGGTCGACGGAAAAATTTAATATGCACCTCGGACGAAAACTGCTTTTTATGGCCTTGCCTGATTGCCTGCTTCGGCTATCGCCTCGGCCAGCAATTTCAGGCATCGAATCGACTAGATTACCATAATTTAAATGTACCACCTTTGACGGTTTTTCTACAATTTACTATACGCTAATATTCTGTCGAAATTTCCGCCAAAAAAATGGAAAAAAAAGGTTTCTTACATTTTAATTTTGAATCCAGAAATGTTATCATTTGTTTATTTATAATAAATAAGAACTAATAATTTTTTGAAAAGCAAAACAAGTGAAATTCGCCCTTTTGTATAGAAAGCTAGATGTACCCATTGTCAGTACCCCGCGGTACTCCTAGAGGCACTCATGCTTTTTGCTAAGATCCAATTGAAAATCCACAACCTCTCTTGTTCAAAAAAATGTTGATCGCACTGTATTTTTCATCTATCAGTGAACAACACTGGACATAGAGACTGTTAGGTGTCTGCTAGTTTATTATGCTTCTGATTGTACAAGTAATATTGCACAAATAGTACTGAAAGAGCAGGACGATAATGTTGGAGAATCGCTGAAGTGTAACCCCACACCCCTAATATTAGGCTTGGAAGGTGATTACCGCATCAAAGTCAAACGCAGTTAAAATCAGACTTGTTTATTTATAATTAATACCACTCAATAACTATAAACCTATCGTAGGATGTGGTGACGTTAGCAAAAGATCTATTTTAGTCTCTGGTTATATAATACACGGTGGTCAAAAAATGGCGGATAAGCTTCAGGTAGAGCGATTCTTTGATTAATTTTTAGTCGAAAATATTAATGCTAAAACGTTGGATTGATCTTTATGAGCCCTCACAAGCTGTAGATAAAAAACCCATTTTTTTCTGGTAAAGTACCTTGCAAAATTTAGGAATATCGGCTTAATTTTATACCGGTTACCACAAAAATTCTTCGTCTAATATACACACTTTTATAAAAGTTTGCTGATATTTCTGAAATTAAGTAACAAACGACTTCCGGGATTGGACCGTGTCATGATTGAGATCGAAGAACTCAACGTTTCGCCCACTTTCGTAAGGGGCTTCATCAGAAGGAAAAAATCAAAAGAGAGAAAGACGTCTTTCTTCTTCCGATAGTCAGTCGAGGTTCGCCTCTGACGTGGTTCACACGTTGAGTTACCGTGCTCTTCTGTCCCTTCCCTGCAAAGAGTTTCGCCTCTGGCGTGGTTAACACGTTGAGTTACCGTGCTCTTTTGCTTTTTTCCTCCTGATGAAGCCCCTTACGAAAGTGGGCGAAACGTAGAGTTCTTCGATCTCAATCATGACACGGTCCAATCCCGAAAGTCGTTTGTTACTTAGTGACCATGGCCGTGAAAGCCTCAAAAATCATCTGATATTTCTGAAATTTTACATGAGACCGTAATTTTACATTTTGATCAATCCCTTTGATGATATTTTGAAGTATTTAGAACAGAAAAGGTACCGTATCCGAAAAAGAAGTTTTTATCTAGCATTCGCGAGGGCTCATAAGACCAATCCAACGTCATAATATTATAATTTGCAACTCAGAATTAATCAAAGAAGCTGAAGCTTATTCGCCATTTTCTGACCACCCTGTGCACACTTTTTGCCTCGCGGATGGATTTCGCGGCTTTTGCTCGAACCAAATTCCCCCCTGATTATAGATTCTTCCCTGTTATTTCAGCCGAGCACCATTAATATTAGACTGAATACTTAGTTAGCCAACTTCGTTCTCTAGCCGTGGCGTTTACACAACCACTCCTTCGTATTTCACCGCAAGACAAGCAATTTATCTGCCACATAATTTGCGCCTCGTAATTACTCTTGCAATACCGGAAAAAAATGTTTAGTTTATGCCACCGGCCAACGTCTTGTGCAAACACGTCCCGCGTTAGAAAATTTACCGTCGCGAAATTGCCCAGCCCGAAAAACGTCCCGAGCCGAGGAACACCTAAAGTACAACTGGTACAGTCTGTCACACAAGAGCGTATCACTTATTGTAGCCTCAAAATGGACATACAGTACATAAAAGTATAAAACATCTTAAAGTACATATGTGATACGCACTACTAGACTTCTATGTAGTAAGCTGTTCAGTAAGTCCCTTTTATCATTTATATGGTGACATATTTTTCTATCTTGCCGCGATAGGTACTACAAAGCGCAAAGATGTTTTTCTTTCTGCTTCATAGCAGTTCAAATGTTGTCAATGGTGTTTGCATCAGGCGAATCAGACGCCTTACATTTTCAATCGCTTCATACTGGTTATTATACTAATAGTAATGTTTTTATTTTGAAAATAGATTTATTTTTACATAGAATTAGTCGTAGGTTTTGTCGACAGAAGCTGACGATTGCTATTTCTTTCTTTTTTTTTTTGTAGTAAATCCTCGGCCAATCTCAATTTATGCAAATACTTTTCAGCAAATGCAAACGTTATCTTCGACCCTTTTGGATGAAAACATAAAATTACTTGTTTAAACCTCTTGGCATACACTTGACTCATATTTATTGTTGCAGGCATGGAGGCCATCATGTCAGAATTCTTCAACGATACTACTACGGCGTTCTACATTATTTTGATAGTTTGGATTGCCGACCAGTACGATGCCATTTGCTGTCACACAGCCATCACTAAACGACATTGGCTTAGGTAAGTCCTCCTTTACATTGACGATATGCTGAAAGACAATTCTGCCGTGCGAGAGGCAAATACAATTCACCAGCGTGTTTGCTCATTCAACCCTGCAAACTGAATGTAGCTCATGTACGAGGTGTGGCAATTTAAAAATCGAACTTCATGCACTGTAATCGAAGTGAAAGTCTTACGGAAAACAGGTGAGAAAAGTTTTAAAATTCGAACTCTTTCGCGTCGAATAAACGAGTTTAAAAAATGATTCAAAAAGCTGCGTATAATTAAAGAGCTTTATTGGAGTCAGACGGCTAGGGTAAAAATAGATCAAATAGTACAGAAAAATAGATATAAATCGAGGAGTCAGATCGGGTTGGTCTTTTACAAATAAAAATTAGCGGTGAATACATCAATTGTATACGCTGATAACATGGCAATACTCATTCACAACTTTTAAGATCTATACAATTTATAAGAAAGGATAAGTGAAGAGTACAATAACATTAGAGAACGCATTCATCACACGAGGTACGATCTCAACGCCATTCTTAAACAATTGTTAAACGTTCATTTAGAATTGTACAATACTTTTAGCTTTCTTGACTGGCCTCTTTTCGATTCGATTACCTACACATGGGTCCAGAAAACATTATAAATGACAACTGCGACTCATCTCCGTAAGTTTCATTCCTTGATGTCATCAATTAAGGTCGCTGCAGATTAAAGTGGTTCTAACGCGATCATAAATCTTGCTTCTTGTACCCTCTCCGATAGCTATAATGTTATACTTTCTAAAGGTTTGAATTTTTGCTAGCTCCCAAAAGCATCCCTACGGAGAAGATAATCAGTTCGGTAAAATCTTCTGTGAGAATGCTTCCTAAAGACGTTGCCGATCTTGTCCGCTTCGAAACTGTGTGGTGTTTAGGATAATCTAAAACCTCTTAAAGATAACATTGCAAAAGACAAAAGGAATGCTACGTTCTAACTCCGATATCTCAATTTTGTCCGCTGATAAGTAGTTACAGATAGAACAGAGTACACCAGTAAGGTTTAGTCTTTACTCCAAAAGTTTTCTTATGCCATACTTAAAAAATTGAACGGAAGTCACTTCTCTTATAAAATTTTCAGATCTCCCCACTGCTAATCAACGGAGATTGATTCCTCGGGCTCCAAAGCACTGCTCGGCTGTACGGTCTTCCCAAAATTCGTAAACAGGACATTCCCATCATCAGTACCATAGATTCCTCTACTTACTCACTAGCGAAATACCTAACCGCTATCCTCATAAAGTTCACTGGTAAATCCGCATCGTATGTTCGCAATTCAGCCCATTTCGTTGAACTTATATCCAACATAAGTGTTGAACTTGAGAGTTTCCTCGTGAGGTTCTATGTCGCTAAAGTTTCTATTCCCGGTTCCATAATCATAATCAACGCTTATTATCTGAGCATCAAGTTTACCTGTCCGTATAGAAAAATGCTTCTCTTCCATTTATTTCATATTTCAAGGGCGGTAATTTATTTTTACAAATCTCTGGTGCAGCGATGGGTTCGCTTCTTGCACCTATCGTTGCCAATATCTTTATGGAAGCTTCCGAAATGGTGGTTTTGCAATCTACAGAATTAAAGTGTGATTTCGATACGTTGTCGAAAGGTATCATTTGACCGCCTGGTAAAGACACTTAGCCCGTCTGCTTAAAGCATCTCAATAGTCAAAATCCAGAAATTAGCTTCACCATGGATATATAAAGTAACGGTTCTCTTCAGTTCTCGGATGTACATCTACCGCCAACCCAGTGGCAAACTTGGTTATTCTGTATATCGCAAACTCACTCACACTGGTAGCTATCTACATGCCGGTTCTCATCATCATTCAAAGCAAAAACTTTCCATCATCAATTCGCTTGTACACCGAGCGGTTTCCATGTCTCAAGCCAATACTATCAACGCCGAATTGAATTATATTCGGAAAGCTCTTAGGAACAACTGTTACTGTGTTAGGGATATTAATCGCCGTCTTCATTCACGGCCACTCAAAGTTGCGAAATCTCATCATTATTCAGCAGAAGTGTTTCTTCTCTATATCCACAAGTCACCGACTGCGAAAACAAAACATCAAAACAGTATTCAAACCCTCCAGCAAAATCTCACAGGATCTTCCTTCACCAAAAGATAAATTAAACACAATGTCATCTAATGGTATTTATAAAGTCCCTCGGTGTTGTGATGATACATTGGTGAAACAGGACGTTAAGTAAAACCTCGTATCTCTGAACACCAGCGTTGTCTCAAATCGGGTCTCGTGTCATCATCAACCATCGCCAAACACCAACGCGACACTGGCCATAAGATCATTTGTGATTATACTTCTTTTCCCCATTCTTTAGGAGAAAGATTCGCGAAGTGTTACAAACACCCTAATAATCTCAATCGGGACGAATGCTTTCCCTTTTCTGCCATCTGGAAAGTGCTATTTTTTAAATCCCGTCCACCGTCAGTCAACCGCGACGACACTTGCTTAAAAATTCTCGCCTTTCTTCGTCCGATCGTTGGAAGAGTAGCCATTTTGGCGTGGTTCACACGTTGAGTTTCTGTTGTTTTTTGCTTACCCCTCTGATGAAGCCTCTTCGAAAGTGGACGAATCGTTGAGTTTTTTTATCTCATTAATGGCACGATCCAGTTACGGAAGTCGTTTGTTACATAAAGCCCAAGTTTGCTAGCAGGATTCGTTTGTAATCGACACTACCATTCTAGGTTGCCAGAATAAGAAGTTCAGATACTCAGCATCTTTCAAATTGAAACGCTTTAAACCAAGAACTTGATAAATGTGCAAACTGAACTTGAAGACAACGTTAGGCATTTTTGTCATTAGATGTGCATGGTCGTGATTAAACCAATAATAAAAAGTACCCCAACGAGAGGTCTATCCTAACTGTTAAAAAAATGAGGAAGAAGACGTATCTGTGGAAAAATTACGTACAAATGCTACATCAAAACACCTCAGTTGATAGCACCGTTTCTGTTAAACTATATAGCGTATACTGTTCTGTTTTCTCAAAAACAAAAATATATTGAAATCTATCTTCAGATCATTGAGTAGGTGATAATAAAAACGGTGCTCCTGATGTATCTCTCAAACGATGACATGGAGTTTTTTCTTATACATATTCATATCAGTTAATAATCTAGACCTAGACACTTATCGTAGCGGTATAAATGCGGTGGAAATCCATTAGAATTTGTTAATTCAAAATCATACTCCTTATTCTTTCTACTCCATGAAATTAATGAACTTTTATAATGATAGGTAACTAATTGTTTATTGAAAAACAGTAATGTAAAAATAATGTATTAAAATGTTGAGTGCCAATCAAATCAAATTGCTAATATTCCTAGTCAACAAACACAAATCCGACTGGAAGAATCGGTTTATGGCGTAGTAGTTTTCGCTTATTACCTCATTATGCATTTATTGTCGTAATATTTCTAGCTTTTGCGTATGTTCATTGTAGTAAGTTTGCTCCTAGTATAGCTGTAATAAAATTGTAAAACTACTAGGTGGTTGTTACTCCAAACAAACCTGTTAAAATGTTATCACAATTTATATCGACATACATGTGTTAGAAACAGTTTAATTATTTTATTTGGGCCCTAGGTGCATACATTTCGGACGCATTTTTCTATCTACTGAAGATTGTAAATTACGACCATATTAATGTACTATTTTTTTATGTTATTCAGTTTGGAAGGTTATATCTTTGAAACACGTATTTGCTTCGCAGTGAATTTCCACAGTTGCGGTTTTTGGAAATATGTGTCGAATATACAAATACGTTTCGTAAAATACTTTCCACGAATCTAGTGCTAATACTAGAGGATCATTTATAACGGTAGTAAACAGGTTAATAATTTTAAGGAGAAACCATTATAACGAGACGGTTTATAGGATAGTAGGTCCTTTACATACAGTGTGTTTCACATCTCGCCTTCACACCCTCTATCTTCTTTCTTTATTTTCTGGTCGATTTAAAATTGTAGTCGATTATACTGCTATTTAAAACGATTATTTATTTAATTTTGTAATTTTACTGCAAACCAATGCGATACTGTGATAAAAATAGATGACACATTTAAAAGTCACAAAAATAGTAAAAATTGACATTAATATTGAATTATTGCTAGCCAGGTTACACGATTGTGGTTGTTAGCAGACAAGCTCTGTTCAGAATAATCTTTTCGAGTAAATAGAGATCAGTATATTAGTGTATCCAATTCTTATTTTTTTATAAGCGCGTATTGTGCCTGCCTGCATGGGTGTCTACGTCTCTGTGCGTATCACTGATTCATCGTCACTAGAGTAGGTACTATGTAGACAAGCTTATCCCACTAGATTTTGTGTCACCAAGCCGTTGGCTGCGCTGACCGGTAACCGTGCGTTCTGTCATCTGTCAACCAAGCAAGACTGGAAACCGTTCGAGTACGCACTGCTCGATCCAGACGAACACTGCACGCTGATTTAAATCTTGGTGCATTCCATTACGTCATCATCCAGGTGTGGTTATTGAAATCCATATACAGTGTGTAGGTATTGTTCTGTGCTGTCAACTGTATCTGTCAGTTCTGTTGAGCTCTCTCACTTGTCACTGTCGTTTGAACTAAAGTACTAATAAAGTTCTCTAGTTTGAACCACGTGCGTGTTAGTTAAAAGTGTTTTCGTTCCAATTTTTTCTGCTTTCTTTTTATTTGTTTAAAAACCAGTCTTTTTTAAGACGCATAAAATTAAATGACATGATCGTTGTTTTTCCGGCTTACCGTATGCTAATTGGAAAGTAACTAGAATTTGAATTTGCCGCCACTTTCAGTAACTCAAAATGGCGGACAAGCTTGCTTGTATAAATATAGTACCTTAATCGTCACCAATCGGGCGCCTTCACCCGCGGTAGGGATTACACCCTTATTTCGTTATCGGTGACTCTTATAACGACGGTAAGCATGGGAATTTATCTAGCAGTTCTTGTTCAGCACGAAAGGCGTGTTGCCTATAAATCAAATTCGTTCTGGGAACGCGGGTTCGAATCCCACCCGAGTGCCATGTTTTTTGCGAATGAATGTAAGTTGCGTTACTGAGTATTTCCATTTACGGTTTCAGTATTTTTTTGTACAAAGTTTTGAACACTTTTCAGTCATTATTCAATCTAACAAAAGCTGGTTTTCTTGCGATGTAATTTAGAAAATGCAAAAAATATTTTAATTAGAATAAGACCAGCTATGTGGTCAGCTGAAAGACTAGTGTAAGTAATAATTGAAAAGTTTTGCTCATTTTATATGTTTAGAGGTGATAGCACAAGAATCTGTTTTAGGCCTCTTTTATTTTGTATATTGTTGAGATAGAGTGTGTATGTCGAATTTTTACAATGGATACAAATGTTGCATATTTGATGATTTTCAACAAACACCAAGTGTTTTGTATTTATCATGTTAAACTGTAGGCTGTGCCAACTCTACTGTTAAACTAGCTTTCTTGCTATCTAGGCAGAATCTTCGTCATCAGTTGTTACTACGTTCTGATAATCTTCGGAAAGTAGTGTGAATATCGAGTTCTGTTTATATTACTATATTTCTGCTCTTTCTGATCCACTCAACATCGTTCAAAGGGGTTTGCCCGCTTTAAGTTTTTCTAAAAATGTATTTCTAACCTTTATCATGCTGTGACATCCCGCGTACAGTATTTTCTCCTCAGTTTCGTTTCTCTATTCTCTCTAGTGTAACCGGTGAACGTTTACTGTTTCTTGGAGATTAAACTGCTCTTTTGAATTCTCTTCTACATACCTTATTCCGTTATCAATATTCCTGTTTGCCGCTGTTTTAAATTGGTTTGCCTATTCTTGTTAATTATTTTTACTTCCTTTTACAATAAAGGAAGTGTTGGATTCACCCCAAAAATTCGAAATTGAGTTTTCAACAGATCTTCACGTTTTAGAGTCCCCTGATCCCAAAATACATTTTTTTTTTCATTGGTCTGTCTGTGTGTCTGTCTGTGAATAGAATATCTCAAAAACGGAAAGAGGTATGGCGTTGAAACTTCATATATAAGTTTTGTGTACTATGTAGATGGGACAGCAAACTTTCGAAGAAAATCGCATAACCGGAAGTAGGTGTTTATTCTTGTGATTTTTCAGTTTTTTTCGATTTTTTCAAAAACGGCTCTAACGATTTTTTTAAACTTTACATTTTTATTACATTTTTAATGTGTATTGATGTGAGATAGGTGATTTTCCAGTTGAATACTTCTAAAATAGGTTTCTTTTGTTTTTTTCTATTTTTTTATTAACTCCTATTTTAAATAGAACACCCAGTATATTATTACATTTTTGAATACAGCTTAAAATTCTAGAGAAAATTTGTCTGTTGAACTAACACTCTATTTTGTACCGTTTTTGTAAAATTTGTAATTTTTGAAAATTTTTGACAAATGCTTAAAAATTTTAAATCAAATTTTTGGCTAATTATAAGATCACTGTAAAAGGAAGTTGTGTGCGTGTATCACACCAGATTTTTTCAATGTTGCAATCCTACTATAGTTTCTTTGTGCACATTGCTTACTTACGAAGAGCTCTACCACCCGTCATGTGGTATGATCCTAAGCTTTCACTTCCAAATTGTCAATGTTTATGATCTTTCTCGTTGTTATTTAAAAACATGTTCGTGAACGCCCTTATAAACGCATTTCCTCGGCTTTTTAGTAAGAGAGTATTCATGTTTCTTGTGTTGTTGCACCTTAGGATATGGCTTGCCCGTTTAGATCTTTGACCATTTATCTCAGTTACTCTATTCATGGGCCCGTACAATTCTCTAAGCTGATTGTAGTTGTAACAGGTGGTTTAAAGGCTAATTTGTCGAGGGTCGAATTGTATCGCGGCGTTGCGGTTTGTAGCACGTACATTTTTATAAATTTAGTTTGCAATCGCTTATTGCCACCTAGCTATTTACTTTAGTTCGTGGTTAGGGAAATTCTTTGTAGAAATTAATCAAAAGTTGACCTGTACTCGTGCTAAGCTGAAAATATTAGTTTAAAAAAAATCTACTCATGCAAAGTTAATTTGCTTACACATCCACAAAAAATAGCTGTATTTCCTGTAAAATGCAACGCTAATTAATAATAAACCTAAATACTAAATCATGAAGTGAATAGCTGCTTCTACTCCGCTTTTATTTTACAATAAAGTCAAGCTACGAACAAAATGATGTTATATTACGGATTTATATTAACACAGATTAAATATCACAGCCGACAGGTGTTTCTAAGACTCGCTTATGCTACTAGTACACTGTGCAGACGCCAGAGCTCGGGCACTCCGAACAATAATGTTAAATCACTCCGACAGCTATTTGTAACGACGCCTTCGTGGTAACAGCCTACTGTGTATATGCTCAAGCGCACTGCACACAAAACACAAGAAAGCGCACTCTTACGCCACTTTGCTCACAATGGATCAATGTCTTGGCTTTGATTTCGATGACTATTCTCAAACGACCAAATTACGTCCCTGCAGTGATGATTGACAGTAATATCTGGAGTTGGGCCCTCGCAACTCTCCATGGCGATGCCTTCTGTATTGCGTCACTCCATGACGCGACCGCTTTCTTTGTTGACGCACTTGCTCCAAATTGTCAAACTATTTTGGCATTGGCGCGTTTTGAACCCAAGTAAAATTATGATTACATACCATATACCGACAAAGAGTAAACAACATGTATACACTGTATGCAGCTGTATATGGAAATGTTATTCTAAACACAATCATGCCAGCCAGGCCAAGTTCCCGTTTCATGGTATCGCCTTTACTCACCTCCTTTAATTACAACGTGGTCTGTATATTTTGCGTAACATTTGCCTTTTGGAGGCACGTACAGTAACTGTCCTTCTCTTTTTGTAAGCATCCATTATTCGAACGGATAGGTAATTAGTGAAAGTGCTGTTAATTGTTCTGAAAATATGGCTTAAAATATAATAATAGCACTTATTTCAACCTGTTTCCTTCATTTATGCGCCCATAGCAACACAAAGGTATTTAAATTATTTTATCTACTCCAGTGGGCTAAGTAACTCATTACATCACTCATTTGACACTATTTCAGTTAGGTAACGAAGCTCATTACACCACTCAGTTATGTAATGGTTTCATTACTCAACTAGTTGTGTAATGACTTCATTACCTAACTGAAATAGTGTCAAATGAATGACATAATGACATTTGCCTACTAAAATATTTTTGAAAATGACAGATCTGACATTTCTCTTAATGCACTTTTCTCAATTTTAGGCAGTCGTAGATAAAATTTTGTACAATACATGTGTGATAATGCATCATTAATATACTTGTGTGCTTACATAACTCGTGCTACGCACTCGTTTGTAACTTACACACACGTATATTAATGATGCTGTTATCCCACTTGTATAGTAAATAACTATTACCCATTCGAGAATGTAATCTCTCATAAGTAGCTTTTGTCCCAATCTCGTTTGTAGGTTATTAGATATGAGCATGTAGTTCGTTTCTTCATCAAATCTATTTCTCTTACTTCTATTTCCAAGTTAAAGAACTTACCGAATGTTGCTGCCAGATTGTGCTACTTTGTCTATGTTATCTGCATATGCAAGTATTATAACTTTACACGTCTCCTGGCAAACGTTCTAATACTAAATTACTACGTGGTGAAGATAAGGTATTTTTTTGTCAACTTTGAATCAGTTTGAAAACCTTTTTCTATATGAGTTGTCTAAATATGCTTTGGTGAGTGCTCCTCAGTTGTTGTGTATCCCAAATTCTTTCAAAATGCCTTAACAGTTTTTTGTCTTTGTCGTATATTGTTAATCTTGTTGGTAGAACATGTAGTAATACTGCGTAAGTTGTATTTATGAATCAGGTTTATCTAAAATTTCTGCAAACTATACCTGGATTAGTGATACAGTGTAGCGTTTTACACCACAATATGCATATGTTGGTATAGTTGAATAAATTATAGAGTGTTGATTTTATAGTTTTAGATTATATTCACATACTATATACATATAGCACTTAAGAGTGAAGTCTGCGTTGCTGGATGGTTATCGTTAACATGATTCTATGATACTGCTTACAAACTAAGTTGAAATTTGGTAGGCTATCTGCAAGTCCCGTGGGGGTGTCGAAATAGCCAATGAAACGTTCGGTAACTTTGGCGTGGAAAACTAAAATGTTGCGGTTTTCACGAACGGTGCACTGTCGGCAAAGGTTTTATTGGGGTTGCAAATGCCATAGCCTCTTAGGGTAATAAAGTTATAAACTTAAGAACTGCATTGAACGTGCTTATGAATAATTTTGGCGAACTGCACAAACCGTGAGAACATTTTGAATTTAACTGAAACGTTGCAAACTACAAAAATACATCTATTTAATTAATATTAAAACTAGAGTCCAACAATACCATTTCTTATAAATAGGACATATAACGTTACCTTTCTATTCTTCGGAGAACTTTTTATTTATCTATATATATTTTATAGATTGTGTATATGTTGCCGCGGAATATATCCTCCTCCTCCATGCAATAAGCGCGATCGAGATATAATCTTCTGTGATTGATTTATTGTTTTTCAAAACCTAAATGGTTTCCTTAAATTCTTACATGGAATGCTATAATATTTTCGCTATGCTGGGTTTTGGTATGTATTCAGGGCGCGTCACGATTCCACACAGCAAAATGGCTCGAGACGGGGCAGGTTAGGGCCACCGTATATCTTTCCGAACCCCAGTCATCTGCACACCGTTAACGGCGTACTGGGTGACGTGGTTAATATCACACCTTCGATGACTGCCTTACTTTCCTCACAGCCGTAGTTTCAGTACGCAATTTTTAAAGCAACTCGGCCGGCCGCTCGTCGGCTGCCACATGTTGGGATTGAACCCCGTACCGTAGCACCGTAGTTAAGCATCGTAACCGCTCGACCAAGCTGGCGTTTTGGTATATAACAGGGAGTCATTCAGCTTTCGTTTCCGATATTTATTCTCAAAAATATATATTGTACAATATAAATGTGCATATGCACAATACACAGTGTATTTTAAAATTATATAGTTGCGTATTGGTATCTTGGTAGACCCTGTGATGAAAGATATGCATCTTAGAATATGTTATACGATCCTAAACATGTTTTATTGAGAACATATAAAATGAATATGTAATAAAATAACAGTGGGATGCTACTATCTAGAGTTCTAGAGTATCTGGAACAACACCGTATATTTGCTATTTTGTTACTTTTTCTTCCTCTGGGAACGAGGAAAAGTGTTGGCAACGGGGTTACTACACTGAAAAAGCCCTCTAAATTCACTGCAGCTGGCGTGAGAAAGTTTAACAGATATAATTATGTACAGTTTGCGGCGAGCTCCGTTCCTGCAGCCGCCACAGTGCACTGCGAGCAATTTTGAAGTCTCGCCCCTTGGACGAGCCGCTTCAGCATGCTAACTTTTAAATTGTTCGCTTGTCTCTGACTCGATTAACGGGGTACCTATCCAGTTACACAAGTTCCCGGCCGTGATTAAACTACCCCTTTAAAAGTGCCGGAACTAAAACGTCGGTGCGAGAGTGATCGCAAGAGCAGCGGCTAATGGGCCGAGGAGCGGCGCAATTTGCATGATTGTCTCCTCGGACATAGATTAATAAGGTCAGCGGCGGCGGCGACACACTACGTGCGGCGTTTTTAAATCCGCCCCCGTATTGATTAGAACCAAAGGCTTGTAGTTTTTGTGCAGAGGAATGGTCATAATATCGCGGGGTCGTTTCTGGGCGGGTCGCGGGCCGGATTGATCGCGGCCCGCGGCGCTCGAGCTGATTGCTTTCTTATGAACCCGTCAACATATATATCCCATGTTAACTCTGTACGTAAACATCCCAGTCTTATTGTGCCTTGTTCGTCCCTCGCTGCCCGCCCCACGTCAAATAAGCTCCATTATTTATTTTTTATTAATCGCAGCTCACCCCTGTTCTACCGGCAAACACTAATATCTCCAGACAATTGTAAAACTGCAAATTTCCGCTCAACCCATTTTCTCAAATCACATGAGAATGGTGAATTAAGTAAATATTCAGCATCAGTGAATGTGGTTACAAACATGGGTAAATTTAGCAACGACTTTTTTATATGAAATTCGACCAAATACACCGGGTCGATGTGTCTCAGAAAAGACATACGAGAGTAGCACCGATGTTGTTTCAAAGTGATGCAACTATAAACAAAATACAGGAACACGAATAGTACATTGTTATTTACTTAGAACTTTTTTTAGATTTCATTATTTATTCTTCACGGCGTTAAAGTTTGTGTGTGCTAAGAAAATGCATATAACAAAAAAAAAACATCGAGACATGGTTATCTTGGTTTTAAAAGTTTGATATTACCAAACAAATGCTACAAGATTTCATTTTAGTTTTGGTACAGAAGCACCTACTGTTCAGTTCGAGGAGTTGATCACGAGCGTATTTTGCTGTACAAAGAAGTTCATTTCCCATTAAAAAAATCGTCAAATTTTCTTAAAACGCCTCTAAATTTCCCAACGTTGCCTCCCCAACCTTGCATTTTCTGTATTGCCTCAAATAACTAACATTTTCTCGAAATTGCCTCAGATTTTTCCTATAATTTCCTCAGATTACCTTGCTATAGCGTATTTAAGTATTAAATTCCAATTCCAATCATCTGGAGAGAAGGGCTACTTTATAATTTTGCAATAGTTTTCTGAGAATGTTTTATAGATATTAACGATACAAGTTTGATTATGAGCATCTTAACGACACGAGTTTGATTGCCAAAAACGAGGCGGTGAGCCGAGTTTTGCGGCAATCAAACGAGTCTCGTTCAGTGCCATAAGCAAACGTGTATTGTTCAATATTTTATCTTCATCAATAAATTCTGCTTCAATGTATTTCTTTATACAAAAAGAGTGCCGTCATATTTATTACCGCACTGAGTGCGGTAATGAAGCTCTTAACGATACTAAAATTAATTTGGTTAAGAGTCTATAACAACACTGATGAAGATAAAGTCTTTTATGGGCTTTAGACAAAGCATAAACTTGTTTTTTTGAGAAATCAATAATAAAAAGTTCACCCCATGTTGCATACTTTCTTGGACACTTGGTATATTATACGCGCTACTTTTTATGCTAAATTAAATTACCTTGAAAAAAGTTGGTATAAGGTTCAAACTGGGTAGTTTATGCAAGGAGGGATGTTTTAGTACCCTAACTTTTTACAATAAAATTTTTCTTAAATTCTTATATATTCCCAAAGCTTAGATATTTCCGCATAAAAACAGTGCCATTGTTTGAAATTATTGAAATCACTAGTTACCTAAACATTATAATTCACTACTTATATAGCCTAATTTACTTATATATAGCAATGTTTTTCCCTTTAGCCTTCTCGAAGCTCTAGTTCTCTTAGACGCATTTGCAGACCTATGTTAATAAGAACCTTATTTATAATTTTCATGAGTACTACACGCTGTAGGAGTTTGAAACCTAGAAACACGCAGTATAAATAATTAGGAATAACATTTTTCAGATCGTCTTTCTCATTTAGATTTGTATTTTTAGTTCCCGTAACTTCAGATTAGGCCATTAGACCAACCATTTTTTTATGAAGAAGTGTTGATTGTCATACACTTTACGAAAAAATACGGATTATATGTAATTTAAAGAAAACACAAAAGTAATTTGGGGGTGCTAGATCTTAGGTCTCACCTCTTGTTTATATTTAAATACCTCATATTGTCCTTTTACCTACTCCAGTGGGATAAGTAAGTCATTACTTCACTCATTTGATACTATTTCTGTTAGGTAATGAAGCTCATTACACCACTCAGTTCTGTAATGGCTTCATTACCTAACTAATTGGTGTAATGGTTTTATTACCTAACTGAAAGTGTTAAATGAATGACATAATGACATTTGCCTCCTAAAATATTTTTGAAAATGACAGATCTGACATTTCTCTTCATGAATTTTTCTCAATTTTAGGCAGTTGTAGATAATAGTAGATTATATTATAAGTGAGAGAAATGCATCATTATTTGCGAGTGAGAATTTTGAATCGCGAGTGCCCCAGCACGAGCAATACAATTTCTCACGAGCTTATAATGGCATTTCGCTCACGTGTGATATACGACGTTTTATCTTACTGTAGCAATTCGTATGCCTAAACAGTTTGAGCCGTCGGAATATGTCGCAAAATAGATAATATACAGTTACAGTAGCACCTTTTACCATACATTATACAACTGTTTTCAGTGACTAAAATGAAGTTTTATTCACTAGTGAGTATAAAGTACATTATACAACTGTTTTCAGTGACTAAAATGAAGTTTTATTCACTAGAGAGTATAAAAATCTTTTATATTCACTAGTGAATACTCACTAGTAAATAAAACTTCAAATATAACATATTAACGCTACCGTCAGCAATACTATAGTGTAATCTATTACACATAAAAGAACATTATGGCGATTATACAAAAAACGGCGATGCCCATGGTTACGACACCCGCAGTCGAGGCGATATACAGGTTCCGCAGCAGAGACTAACGTCCACTAAACGAAATAATTTCGGAATAGGATTATTTAATTCGCTTCCTAGTACTCTCAAAAATGCCCCAACAAAACTCTTCAATGTTAAGCTTAAAAAACATCTTCTGGCCAATGTCTACTATGAACTTTCCGATTTCAGATTTGTTGAAAATTAAGACTGTCTTGTTTTATTGACTTTAGTATTTTTGTTGTTACTGTATTTATCTGTAGTTGACTATTTCTGTAAATGCATTGTATTTTTTTTATTTTTATATTTTTATATTTAAACTGGAATTGTGACATATCTAAGCACCACGGTGTATATTATGATGAATAAAAATACAATACAATACAATACAATTTTAGTCACTGAAAACAGTTGTATAATGTATAGTAATAGCTGCTACTGTAAGATAAAATTTTGTACAATACATGTGTGATAATGCCTCATTATATACTTGTGTGCTTACACACATGTATATTAGTGATGCTCTTATCCCACTTGTATAGTAAATAACTATCATGTAATTGAGGATGTTTAGAACACACACAGTCAAAGGGTGCAACTAACCGAAACAAGCTAGAACGACACACAACATCTTTGAACCGAGAATTGTTTATTATGATACATATAACCGGGTTTCTTTATTTATATGATTTGGTATTCATATTTGATGGAATTCTGTTTTAATACAATAAATAAGACGAAATAGGCCTGTAAAAAATCAAAAAAATTGGAAAATATATTGTTTCTGCAAAGTTACACCTAAGTAATAAGGAAATATTACATAATAAATATGTAGGGATGATTACAACACACACGATCGAAGTATGTAATTAACCTAAGAAAGCTAGAACGACACACAGCATCTTTGAGTCGATAATTCTGAACCGACCATCGTGGTATATCGGACTTACCAAATTTTGGGTATTTTTAATTTTCCGCACCAAAATCATATCAAATATAGAAACCCTGTTATCGCATAGTAAAAACTGTAAATGCAAATTCAGACAAAAATTTTATCAGTTTAACTGCCGGTCTTATAAAGACCACTAATCTGACGTTAACTTTAATTTGCTGTTAAAATAAACAAGAGCGCATCAAAATGTCAGTGCTTATGACATATTATTCATTAGTAAACAAATTTTCATGGGCTTTTGTTTTCTTTAACAGCGAATTAAAGTTAACGTCAGATTAGTGGCCTTTATAAGACTGGCTGTAAGTTGTTTTTATTTAGAAATTATTTAAATTAAGGTTGCTGTGAAAGAAAAGATAATTTTTAGAATGAAATATTCTAAATTTGACACTTTGTGGGTGTTTTTTTTCTTTATTATTTTGTGAGAGTGTTTCCATTATTAATCCTATTTCTTAGTTTGTCAAATTTTGGGATACATAATATACAGTGTTTTAGTTTTATGAAACCTTATGTTTTATTCACTTCTATAAATATGTGTGCATTTTCATCACCTTTTTATTTTTTTTGCGTTGCCTCATATTTGCACTAGTAGCGTTTTACTTAAGGATCTTGGCGGCATTAACATTTTGAGTCAACAGGGCTCTACAAGCAATGACACTCTATTTAATTCGATCAATGTAATTGTTACATCATTTGTCCATTTATAGCACACTTTGCCTTCTGCACAACCGCATAACATTATTAGAGCAAAACATTCAATAAGCATCAGAGAGTCCCCCATACAGGCAACCGCTAGTTCCGGGAAGAAGATGTCGATAGTTGTTACTATATATATTTCTTTAATCATACATTTTATTTCTGTTCCTGGTGACAATGAGCAACATCGAGAACAGTACAGGAATTATTACAAAAACAAAAAACATCAGTCTGTTTATTTAGTGGATTTGTGGACGAGACAGCTTTGTTGTTAAGTCACTTATTTAAAAAAAAATCCCCCAAAATTAAATTTGCACTTTTAACTTTCTCTTTGTATAATTCATAATGTGTTACAGCTTTTGTTAATCGATTGCTACAAAATTTGGAAAAATACCTACTACCTGCAAAATCATAATCATATCCTCCACATATAGAGACGTCAGCGTCGTATACAAAATCTATGTATAATCAATGAACTTTCAAAAACTAGAAACTTATGATTGAATTGATTAAGATTTTATAGCTTGCCCTAAATACTTTCATGACGCTTGTTGCTAGTGATTCATTGTAATACTTTAAGCGTCTTTATTTCTGATTTTTACTTTATTTTTGAAAAGCGTGCATATG
This sequence comes from Agriotes lineatus, assembly GCA_940337035.1. Taxonomy (NCBI): domain Eukaryota; kingdom Metazoa; phylum Arthropoda; class Insecta; order Coleoptera; family Elateridae; genus Agriotes; species Agriotes lineatus. Next base: position 58,561,902 of record OW679195.1, on the reverse strand, counting down.
ATCCAAGTAGTTAACCAAAACTAAAATTGACTTGATTTTGCCAGTATAGGTTAATAGAATTTCTCTTAGTGTTAACGAGATTAAAATTTTAAATCGTAATTAAATACTCAAATATTGCAAAAGACTGTAAAAAATCATATTTTTTCTATAGCACATGTTAAAGTGTGCTTTTATCAACTCAAAACAAAAGGTCAAGTTTTACTTTAACAGCAAGGGTAGATAAAGTAGCACTTTAACATCAAGGATAGATAAAGTAATTTAATTTTCTAACATTTGTTTAAATTAAATATGACAGCTTCGTATTATCGTAGCAACCCAATCTAGCTACTGACATTTTGAAATGTCATTATTTCTTTTGAAATTGTTAAAGTTCTTGCTATAGAAAAAAATATTGTATTATACACGACGATAAAGTTATTTCTATCCACTCTTGAATCATTAACGTCTCGACTTCGTCTCGACGTTAAACGATTCACTCGTGGATAAAATTTAACTTTATCGTCTTGTATAATAAATTACTATTTTCTTAAAATGAAAATTGCTCACAATTCCACAGGTAATAAAATCGTGATTTCCTTAAAAAGAAACATTTCGAGTCTTTTCTGGAAAACGAAGTTCTGGTGTACAGATTCTCATAGCAGCGGCAGTTCGTTCCACAGCAAGATCTCTGCAAAATGATGAACGTGAACGGCGTTGATGGGTGGATTAATAGGGTTCGTGGGGACAAAAGCGGAGGAGAGAGAAAATTAAATAAAGAATAATGCCGACGTTAAATTAAGGATGCAAAATTTAACACGGCATTAAATGCTCATGGAAAGGTTGTGGATTTAATAAAAGAGGAATTAATGAAGTGTGGAAGATACTTTGTATTGCACGACGTAATTATAAAATTCAGAAAGCGATTTTACAAAATTAACAGGGTGGTTTTCAGGTTAATATTAGAAGATGGGAACAGTGAAAAAAAGTTTTGCTGAAATTCTGAAGTTAACCACTTTGCTAGTACAAATTTTGGATTTTTTATTTCTAATGTTGGCTGTAAATATGTTATGTTTATCTTCACTCGAGAGTTAGGCAAACATGGTTCCTACAGGTAAAAGTTATGTAAATATAATTATTACTGAAATATTATTTAACCAGTTTCAGGCTGCTACATGTACATATAATCTCACAGAAAATTCTCGACCTCCCGGTTTGGTAAAGCGTATGTCGAATAAGAGCTTCAATTAGACGTTTGAAACACAAGTAACTAGCGGCAGTTAAAAATCTACAACAATACAACAGTAGGCTGTTGCTTAACAAAATGTATTTGTCGGTGTCTACATATTGTTTAAAGGTCGAATAGTTATCTTGATTTTGGCACTTAAAACTACATAGATCAGCGTCGATATTGCACCGTACAACTAATAAGAATTTCAAAAACTATGTATTATTCCTCCTCTGGATATGTATGTGTGTAACATATCCAGAGGAGGAATAATATTTACAAGGAAATGCGCTAAGAAGGAATCAGAGATATCAATTCTGTCCCAATTCACATAGAAAACCATCGAAAAATATTAAGGAAAATAGATGTAACCATTGGATGAGACCTAATAATGAATTCTGCAATAACAATATTAAAAACAGAAGTGTAGGTATATAATAAAAAAAGAGAGAGAGTATAGTGTGGAAATATATACTAATATTTTGATGGGAATTCTTTAAGGCACAATTGTACCGATGATAAATGGGAAGAAAGTTCTGTAAAAAATCTCCATGACATAATATGTTACCACTTCTAAACTTCATTAAAAATGGACATATAGTTGAGAGTGCCAAATTTTATTTCTTGAAATAATCACGAAAAAATTATTTCCGCCAGGTTATACCTAATAATCTATAGTAAACATAATAATATAGTAATTATCGAAAACATATCCCCATGAGTAACATACCTCATCTTGCAATTGAATTAGAAGATGAAGATACACCATCAAGATAATCCAAGTATACCCACCGATAGTGAGAATCATTGTACGAAATAATCTCCACTGCTCTCAAAGGTGCAACCAGACTTTAATGCTAAGATAGGTTTACAATTTGAATAATCGGAGACAGCAATGGGAAACTTCGGAACTCCTGGGAGAAATGAACGGGGCAAAACACTGCTAAAGTTTCTATTAGAAAACAAGCTATTTCTAATCAATAGCTTTTTCTATAAGAAAATAAACAGAAGGTGGACGTGGCAGTGTCCAAATGGCCGACTGAACGAAATAGTAACTGATAAAGAAACAAATATATAAAGACGTAACGGTGCTGATAAAATTTACGACAGGCAGCGACCATCGAATAATAAGAGCCAGAATCCAAATAGATCTGGGATAGAGAAATATAGACTGGCCCAAAGCAAACGACAACCTGTTTGACCTAAACCAGACAACATCGAATATTATCAAAAACACATTGATACTACCTTGGCGAACTCAGCATCAGCTAACGAAAACGTAAACACACTAAACGACGTAATAATAAATTGCAGCACAGAAGAACAGAAAATATACTGTACGAGAAACAGGAAAGACGAAAAATCCCCCACCAGACAAAAGCACTGGTGAAAAAGGGAAGACAAATTAGAAGCAACGAGAAGACAAATGAGAAGCAACGAGAATGTCGATGGAGTGCAATGAAGATAAATGAATAAAACAGTAAGTAATGTTATCAGAAAAGATATTAAGATTTGTAAAGGGGAAATAATAAAACAAACAGTCGAGGAGAATAAAAGCGTCAAAGTTTTCAGAGAAGACTTAATAGAGGAACGCAGGAAATAATAAAGCTCAGAAACATCAAAGGAGAGATAAAGACGAATAGATAATCAATATTGCATATAGTGGAGTTCTGCAAGGAATTATATCGAAGTTGTCAAGAAGAAAAGCCACTGCATGAAGAATTAACAGCAAGAAAGTCATACTAAATCAGGGATCAGCAGAAATAAGACGCACTGACAAAAATGAAAAACAACAACACTCCAGGAGAAGACGGGATTGTAACCGATTCCCTAAAGATCGGAGGTCCTATACTCATAGAGAATATCAGAAATCATCTCAACCTATATCTGCAACAAAGCTTAATGCCTGATGGATGGAACAACGCCCGAACTATTCTAATACAAAAAATGGAAGAAGACCAACCTCGAAAAATATAAACCGATAAGCCTGTTTGACTACTTGCAAATTGTTCACCAGGATTATTATATTCAGACTATAAAGAACCCTCGATTTCTACGAGCCAAGGGAACAGACCAAATATGGTCAACGAAAATAATAAGCGTGGAGACCATGAACCGACAAGCGAAGTAGGGGAAGACCACCTACGCTATGGACAGACAACATAAAGAAGATCGCTGGCAACTGGATACCGACAGCGCAGGAAAGAAACCAGTGGCAAATTTTAGGAGAGTCTTACGTCCAGCAGTGGAATGGGAAGGCTTGATGATTATACCTAATAACATACAACATGATTTGTGGTTCACTTATTCTACTAGGTCTGTTGTAGACTACAATGACACTAAATTATGACCTACGAAACTTATTAGTTAGAAATTCATGATAACCATCTCGGTACATATTGATTGTTATTTAACGTGTATTAGTCTTAACAAATAAAGTGAATTGTATGTATAACATTGATCAAGTATGTAAATTAGGCAATGTAATTTATAATGCTTGTATGTAAAATAATTGAGTTGGTTGTCTTGGAGCTTACATAAATAGAAATAATTGTTTTCCTCGATCGAAAAAACTTATACTTCCTACAAAATACAATTTTTGCCAGTAAAAATGCTAATTTATCGTTTTATTGAATGAATACATGCGTGGCAGAAGGGCCGCAGCTAAATAAAAGTCAGGAAGGGTGGATAAATTCAGATATTGTGATCTTAGTGATACGAGGGAAATGTATCTGATGCACCTTGAATGTACGCCTGGAGCTGCAAGTTTGCCGACGTAGGAGAGGTACATGACTAGGAGGTTGTAGGGTTGTGTTGAGCCTGAAAAAAGTACCGTTTCAGGGAAGACAACCATCGAACCCCGTTACAACTGTACAGGCATCTTCAGGGGCCACCTTCGGATCACTCTTGGGCCTATGTAGGCGAGAGGGAACCAACAGAAAGGTGGTCACCCTAGAAAAAGCAATGCAAGTTAGTATTCATAGGAAGCTAAGCAAGTCAATTATTTGTCTGTGAATTATTGCTGGGATACGGTGGGGTGTTTCACCGAAGTGAGATAAAAAATAAAATGCGTCTAATTTAGTATACATTAAAGTGGAAATCTGTATTACAGGTAAGCTATATTTAATACAATACGTAAATGGTAAGTTTAACTTAGTGACTTTTAAACAGTTATTTTGTTTCCTACAAAAGCAACATTTTGAAACTTAGATCCTTTGAATTTGCACTCTTCAGTTATTCTTTTTAATTTGCTAGTAGTGTTGAAAAGTTTGATACCAAGAATTTCTCCAAGACTTTTTATTTGCATACTCTAGTGATTACTGTTGGGTTTAGTAGAACAAAGGAAACCGTACACCTTCGTGGGTGCAAATTTTTAATCATGATTAGTGGATATGAGTGGGAGTGAAGATGATCTTGTGGTTAAATAGGTGATCCTCCTTCCGAATTCAAGCGATTTTGAAACTTCAAATGTAATGCAGTTTTTATTCCAGTCGATTGTTGGTGCTACAGTACAGGTAAAATATTGAACTGTCTACTGGAAAGCGTTATCATTCGAACAAAGGATTGCGAAAGACTGCGGAAAGCTTTTCCTTTAATTAATACTTTAGTTGTTATTCCATCTCGGAAGTGGAAAGTAATACGGGAGCGGATATTCGGATACTCGACATTTTGTGGTCGTAAGTTGGAACTCCACTACTTTATAGTTTTCGTCTACCTACCCTCCGGCCACCATGCACAGATTTTTGGTGATCGTAATTCACGAAATAGGACATTGTTTCGAAGTTCAATGAGTTAAGGTAGCCACCTGCCTTGGATACACTCAAAGATGGCTCACATCACCACTTTTTGTATGACTTACAACAGAATGTATTAAAAGGAAGAAACAAGGTAATAGGCATGTTCATAGATCCTGCTTAGCAAGACGTGGATTATGTGATCCAATTTTAATAAATGTATTCGCAGGAATTTAAAGAAAAGAAAAAGTTAAAATGCTTTGAGGGGCGCATGTTAAATAATAACGTTTGTTATATTTCAAATATATCAAATTAAGGATATTACCTTCGCAAACTAAAGAATTGTACGTGCAGCTCTGAATTAGCTGTTTTACAAAATCGGTTCGATCGATTACTTGTCTCAGATTCTCACGCAGCCTGCCACGTGACTATTCACGTGTTCCGTCTGTTATTTCGTATCGCGGCTAGATTTACATAAATTCGCCCTTTAGATAAATCATTCCGGTCTGTTTCATGGATGTGCCGCGAACTGCACTCCAACGCTGTTTCTGTCCGGACGCCGGAAATCTATCTCGACATTTTGTGTTCATAACTGACCGATCCACCCACGGCTTCTCTCATCGCTGGCTTCTATAGATGAAACTTAAGACTAAGAGTGGGTAAAATACGATAAGGGCGGTTGTTCGCTCCCAGGATGAATTCCCCCACTGATTGAAGAGCAGCGATCTGAGACACAAACAATGATCCTCAAGCTCACTCGAATGTTACTAAGATGACCAGCAAATTCAGAATAATGTACTTTCGAGATAAGGCAACAATAAAACCCGAAGAAATGATTGCTTCGCGATTACTGTGTACATCGAGCGGTCGGCCGCTCGCCGAAATGTCGCAAAATAATTGGCGGCGAGAGGGCGCCACCCCTTCGATGGAAATTTCATTATTTTCAAATTTTAATCTCTCAAACAATTTTGTGTGGATCGCGGGCATGTTCCCGGCCAGACGAGTCAAATGCTCCGAACCAATTATCGGGGAAATTTAAAAACAAAGACTGGCGGGAAATGAGAATTAAGCGGGCGTTTCCGTACAGCACGCATTCAGATGCACCCGTCGTCGTACTAACTTATATACCCGCACCACTCAAACTTTTAATAGAATTTTGATTACGTCCTCGCGCGTATCATCATTTACAATGTTGGCGCGACTTTGCTAGTTAACTCGGTTGCTAGTACTGACCATAATATTGCGATGGACACAAAACATGATTGTAGTCATAACGGGGCTGCAGATTTTCAGTGTATTACCCGGATGAAACAAACCGATGTGATTTTAAATTGACTTTCAGAAGTTGTCGTTGTGAAACTTCCATTTCTAAGCCGTGCTAATCATTTATATTGATTCACGTGAGTTTATATTATAACAAATTAATTATCACAAATTCCCCTCACCACACAAATATTTAACAACTGCTAAATACGCATTTCGACAGCCATCATTGGTAGCTACGAAAAACTTCCACACTTCCATTTGTGATTTGGTCACGAGTACATCGTTGCCTTTTCGCTGTGTAAGTTTTTCGTAGCTACCGATGATGACAGCGTGGCTCTCGAAATACGTATTTAGCAGTTATTAAATATTTATGTGGTGAGGGGTTTTAACGAATTTTTGATATTTTCAAACCACAGGCTCCAGCAGTGTTCTACAAATTAATTAGTTGTTTAATATAATACAAAACGTCAGCTTTGCAGCTATAAATAGAATTCGCTGTAATTAACTGGGGATGGCAGATCAAGAAATAAATTGCGAAATCTTTAAACTAACTTAAAAATTGAATAGGAAAATTAAACTTCAAAGAAGAGAAAAAATACGACTGTATTATTTTCAATAGGAAACTTTAATTATGTTCGAAACAATTTCCTGTAGTATCAATCCATTTGTTTAACTCTAGTTTCCACAGTTCACAATTATGGCTACAGTTATTAACATTATGTTAAAAACAACCAGTATGGTTTTCTTCTTGGTAAAGGAACGATATATGCGAAGCAAATTTCAGAGGGAGCATTTTCACATTTGCAGATGGCAGTGCTTTAATTTATTCTGCCAAGTCGTCCATGCAGAATTATGAAAACATCGAATTTGACTTAAAGATAATTAGAGCTTGGTTCGCTGTAAATTAAATGGCAATGAATACAGAAAAAAACTAGTAAGTCAATTTTAACTTATGTAATGATTTTGAATTTATCGATGCGATAAAAAACACTTGAAAGAATTTGAAAGACATAAAAAATTTGACTGTCCTATTTTGCAATCAAACAACAATATAAACTATCTGGATATCAATGTTGATAAATAAATCTAGAAACCGAACGTAAATGTCTTATATAAAAAATTATAGCACGCCATAGTACTTGCCAGAATACCTCACTACTTCCCGCGATTGATACGTGAAGCTATAAAAATAGAAAAACATCCAAATAATATAAACGGGGAAGATGGTTTTAAGCTTAGTAAAACGTGGACTCCTGTGATACACGATCTAAAGTATTACAACCACTCTGCGTCATACGGCCACGCCCCACGGACTACGTTGCACTAGAACGACCAATCAGCGTTACGCCACTCCGCGCGCCTGGCACAGAGGACTATAAATAGCTCCACACCGACATTCAGTTCTTAGTGCGACTTTCACTCTGATGATTCAAGCTGCAAGGTAAACGTTAGTGGATATAGATGCACAAACAGCAACAAGGCCAAATCTGCCTAAGTATCCTCGTTCTCAAGGTACTCAAATAACACGAGCCACCAAAGAGCATCAGGTCATCGACCGGTGTGTTGCGCGAGTTCACAAGGTTCAAGGCACATTAAGCCAGAGAATGCTGGGTGTTCATCCACAAATACTACGCGGTCTAAGCCGAAATTCTATGTTAAGAAGAATAATTCGAGTAATCGCGAAAACCTCAAACAGTATATTTTGCAATTGCAAACTATCTGTTTTCATACCGAATATATGGATGGCTTGGGGTGGGTGGTATATATGCATCCACAATTACACCGGCAACGCTGTTATTTCAAAGATTAAGTTTAATTAATCTACAAGAAATGTATTGTTATAAATTATGTAATTTTATTAAAGAATGTAAAAATTATTAACCGGTAGAAACTAGTGAGAAAACCACAATTTTCAATACTTAAAACTCCGTTCTTTAAGGAAGCAGCGAAGTTTTATTTGGAACCTAAACTATACAACGCACTTCCTGGCCACATCAAATGCGTCCACCAAAAATTATTCAAAAAGAGATCTGAATCAAGGAAATTTTTCAGAAACACTAGTGGCAATAAATATCTAAATATGGATATTTTTTGACAATGTAGTAGGTACCTGCAATTGCTTTCACTTCCAAAAAATGTAATGCTAACTTTAAAACTTTAGTTTAGGGAAGTACCGCTTCGCTACAGTGAATTTATTTAAATTAAAAAATATATGTATATTCAGTGTGTCCAAGATAAGGAGGGCCAGTATGTGGATTTCATTAATAGTAAGAGATAGACATTCAGTTAAATGGGAATAAAGTTGCGTAGTTAAAGGACTAACAAAATGGCATCTAGAAACCTTGATATGATTTTTCGTTTTCGAGGTATTTTAAAAAATCGATTTTTTAAATTTTTAATTCTATTTTTTCTGGTGTCAATATTAAAGTTAGAGCGAAACTGACAAAACTTCTGTATATCAACTTTTTATGGACAGATTACGTTATCAATTTTTTATCCGGCGTTTCGTCTTCGAGCAACCATCATCAACGTAATATTTTATTTTCTGATGTCAAATTGTAGAAGTTCAATTCCAAATTCAACAGTATACCACCCGTTATTTTTAATTACGTTTCGAGTCATTTTTAACCATTATCAAGAAATCTTTGGATACGAACCTGTGTCGTAGAGCATTTCATACGTTGTTTCAGTTTTGTAATTTAAAGAAAAAGGTAATGAGCCAACATCTTGAAGCAGAGACACTCAACGGCACATCAGAGTGATTTCATAAAACTGAATTACAGCAGGCCCTGGATAGCCTGAATCAGTTGGCACTACTGAAGTGTACTGTCAGTCTATGTCAAATTCGAGATTTGCAGGTTAAGTTTTGCGTCAGTGTGTGTCAAATGACAAACAAAACCTAACCTACTAACCTCGAATTTGATATAGACTGACAATGCACTTCAGTACTGCCAACTGATTCACGCTATCCAGAGGCTGCTGCCATTCAGTTTTGAAAAAATCGCTCTGTGGCTCATCATACACAATGGTGCTCACTGGAGTTATGCAATGGTGTATGTGTTTACAGGCACCTAATCTCGATCACAAGTTTAATAGCAGCTACGGGTTCTTGGGTTACAGCTGTTCCTGACTTATTTTTTTTATACCTTGCAGATTTTTGTAAAATTTGCATTCCATTGAACAGAATCACCTCTTGTTAATTTTAATTATTGGAGACATTGTTTTTCATTTGAACCAACTTTAGAGGTAGTCAGTTAGCTTCGAAAATATTTTCTATATATTTTATTTTTCACAAAAATTGTCACATAATGAAAGAAAGCTGTTTTAATAATTTAGATCTAAATTTAGAATCTAGAAATATAGAGAACAGCAACAAAAGGAAGCCGAAGCAAATATTAGAATATACCTAAAAGACAGCTGTTATAAACAAATATAATTAGAAAAAAAAACACATGTGTTATATAATATTACTGAAAGCCGAAAACTAACAAGTAAAATGAAAATATTTAGACTCAGTGATTAACTACACGGTGTGAAGCAAAACAAAAATAGATGAAAAGTAAACAAGGGAAAATCATAGATGATGAATGAATCCTAAATAGATCGCTTGAGTACTTCCAGATATTGCCGATAAAAGTGCAGGAACTGACAAGAAACGAACCAGATGACACTGAACAAGTAAAAATTGAAGAAGCGGTAGGTGCACTGAAGAAATTAAAATTAGGTAAAGCAGCTAGTTGCGACGAATTAACTCTTGAAATGCTAGATGGGAAAGAGTCGAACAGAAGAGCTACATAATTTATACAGTGTGGCATGGAGATACAAAAATATTACTAAAGATTCCTACAATAATTTTAATAATACGTAAAAAGGGGTATATCCGAGATTAGTGTCGCCGTAAAAATTTGCGAAGGTAATACAGCTGGCTGCGATGAATTGACACCTGAACTAAAATATGTGGAAGAAGTGGGACAAAGGAAGTACATACAATTTGACATGGAGATGCAAAGAAATACCAAGACCAAGAAGTGCTGTGGAAACGCACGGAATTTAGTATCCAGACCCCTCTTTCACGTTACAACCGTTGGCGTAGGAAGTAAGAAGGAAAGATAGAAAGGTATTCTTATATTTCGTCGACATGAAAAAACGGAGGCGTATCATGTGGAGAAGCCTGGAAAGGAAAAATGTAAATAACGACTTAGTAAACACCATTAAGAGTACTTACAAGGCCACTATAAACAAAGTAGTAACAGCAAACATGTTATCAAAAGTATTCACTGGATGTAAATGTGGAAAAGTGAAAGTGATTTCATTAACAAATAGTGGTATAGTTTACAAGTATAGAAGTCGGAAGTGAGAATATAGAATAAGGTTTGAAGTACCTCGAAAGGACCATCCATTATTGGGGAACTTTGGAAGAAGAGCTGAACAGTAGGATAGGAGCTGCAAACAAAGTTTATCAAGCCCTATATAAACATTCATATACAGGGTATGTATGTATTATTTTTGGGGAGACTTACGTCTAGCAAGTAGGCCTTCATATACAGGGTAAGTCAATAGTCAAGTGCCGTTGTATAGAAGAAGTTATACAGCAGTTTGTAAAATTATTTTGCACTACACAGGGTGCACCATTTTTGCAGAACCGCATTCAACTCGATTTGTTTAATGGATCTCACTATTTATTTTTACATATTTGGACGTTTCCTGTTTTAAGCTTAATACGTTCAGTTTTTTATATTTGCTTTAGCCGTTCGGGATTGTTTGATTGTTTCTTTAAAAACGTGCGCTTGCAAATAATTATTCAGAAAATCATAGAGCACTGGATTTTTACAATATCAAATTGGAATTTCGTCTATGTCTAAACAGCTTTCCTGACTATCATTTGGGGAGGATTACGCCTATCTGGGTTGTGGCATTGCTTTGCTCTGGCACGTCAACTTTTCAAAATGTTTAAGCACTATAACTTCGTTTTTTCAAATGGCGCCGCTGTATTTTGTTGCTTAATCAGCTTTAATGTATTAATTTTACATTTTTTATACCCCACATGTACCATATCAAAAATGTATAGTTTAGGAAATAATTCGAATTTTTTGCAAAATGTACACTTTTCATCCATACATACCCAGTTAGCCATGGAAAACAAATGAATTGCTGCTTGACACACATCAAAATGGCACTCGCCTACGTCAAGTTTTTAATTTGCCGGGAGGTCCATTGCCATGGCCTACTCGTTTGTACAGTTTATTGTCCTATAATTGGGTATCCTCTTGGGCAAATAAAGATTCTTATTATTTTCCATACAAACTAAACACGTGACGCATACGAGCGCGATTCTGGCGTGTGTCAAACAATAATTCACTTTTTTCCGTGGCACACTGGGTAGGGATGGATCTAAAGTATGCATTTTGCAAAAATCTGAATTATTTCCTAAACTATCAATTTTTGATATAGGGGGTATAAGGTGTAAAAGATGTAAAATGAGATGCGGAAGTCGATTAAGCAATAAAATATAGGGAGTGCCATTTGAAAAAATGAAGTTATGGCCTTCAAAATTTCGAAAAGTTAACATATCACGGCATAGTAACCCCACAACGCAGAGAGGCGTTTTTCACTCCAAATGATACTCCAAAAAGTTGCTCAGATATTCCAATGAAGCAAATTTTAAAATCTAAATATATTTATAAAACTTAAGAAAGGAACAATCTAAACATGTAAAAATATACAGAGCGCCATTTAAAATAAAAGTTGAATGCGGCTCTGTAAAAAATTATGTACCCTGTATAATGAAAATATCTTGAATGACATATGTGCAGTCGAGCTTTTTCGTACTATTCACTCACTCTGTATAAAACTTACCAACACTAATCTACTGTAACGAAAACTGGCTACTCATTGATAAGCAGGAGAATAGATAAAATAGGCAACAAGTGCATCATGGAAGTGATCTTTGAGGTGAAACCCTAGAAACCAAAAGTTAAGATAATTTGGCCACGTGGTAAGGATGAACAGCAGGCAAGTGAAGAGAACTTGAAAGGTGGGAACGGTGTTAGTATAGAATATCTACTCAGAATACAGTATAAGTATAAGATAAGTCTTTGAAGAATAAGAACATGACAGAGTTATTGTATGGTGTAAGATATCTATCTAATGTATCTCATAACATGGAGTCTATCCTCATCATCATGAAACAAAAGTTTAGCTTCGATCGAAACAACAGTCTCGAATCAATACCGGCCAAAGGTGAAGATCTATAAGACCGTCGTTCGCCCTGTCGCCCTATATAGGTCAAAGCGACATCAAAACACCATGCGATGGAAATACGAACGCTCGGATGTTGCCTCGGCGTGACGAGATGGGGCCATGTCTAGAACGAGGATGTTAGGAATTGCTGAGAAGAAGAGGCACGACTTCGACGGTACGGCTACGTGATCAGATGTGACGACGATTCCTTGCAGGACCAAGAAGCGATGGTTCAGCCGGTTTAAAAAAGACATGCGACAGTCGTATCGTCCCTGAAGACACCTTTGATGAATCCAAGTAAAAACGGACATGCAAAACGGTGGACCCTGCACCTGTGCACGACAAACGCCAAGATGAAGAGAAATCGGAAAATAACAATAATTTACCAAAAACACAAATGTGTAGGATATAATGTAATTTATAAAGTATCTGGTTCTTTAAGTGGGCACTGTTCGGAAAAATTAGAGAAGATTGAAGATTGTCCTCACAAGAACAACCCTGGATAGTAAAGAGTAGACGGCTTTTGTTATAGACTTGAGAAAAACACATTTAAAGACCACTGCAGCTGAGGAAGGACTTCGTCATAAACGTGTTTTAAATATAACTATATAATGGATATTAGGAGAAATCAGGACAACTAAGACAAAAAGCAAAGATTGACAAGAATTTTAACAAAACTCATAGACTGAAAATTGAAAGATATGTAGAGGTTATGGAAAATTGAAAGAGGCTAGAAGAACTGGAAGTATCAACATTTTAATGAATTTTCGCACGGCTCTTTAAGAGAAAAAATGGCTACGAAAAGCATATCAATTTGATATTTACATATTGATCCATAACCTGCCAAATAAAATACCAAAACTATCGTGGTTAAATAGGCATATTTGAGGGCCGGCCAGCTACACAGGACGGCATGGATTGGTTACAAAAGCGTCAATTTCTTAATCATGACAAAAGGGACGCCATGGGTTTTTAATACAACAAATAAGCGTAAATAGAAACGAGAACTCATAAACTCAAAAGTATAATCAAGATCACAATAATCAGCAATGAAATTACAAAACGGCTAGATAACTAAATAGGTTTACAGTAACTGAAACACATGTAATAAAATACATAGTGGTCAACAATATATAGAATAGACAGCAATATAGTAATAAGTATTGACAGTTAAATCGAATCAAATATTTAAAGCTTATGCATCCGCTACAAAGATACTGTATCGAAGTTAACATCACTGTTCATCAGCAGAGCAGAAAACTCAAGTAACGCATACTTGCAAATTACATGGTTTATATAAGTAACCAAAACTCAAGGAGGATTGAAGAATGCCAGTCGATTGTGGTGGCCCTTGTCACAATAATGCAATAAACGTAACGCGTGACAGCAATACTTAAATTTTACATCTTCTTTTTAAGGTGCCATATCCGTTAACGAATGTTGGCAATCGTGTTGGCTATGATCACTTTGTCGACTGCTGCTCTAAAAAGTGAGACTGTTATCTGTCCAAACCATTGCCTCAGGTTCTTCAACCATGAGGTTCTTCTTCTTCCAGGCCCCCGCTTGCTTTCAATCTTTCCTTGTATGATCAGGTGTAAGATGTTGTATGTATCTGGCTGTCTCATGATGTGGCCGAAATATGATAGTTTTTATAAGTTTACATAAGCAAACAAAGCTCGAGGAGATTTGAAGAATCTCACTCGAGAATAGAAACACTTAGCACAACAAATAGTAATGGTTACACAACATCGGCAACTCTTGCACAGCGAGACCTCGAAATCTCTCCAGGTGCACCAGTTCGCAAGGCGCCAACAATCATTCGGTACAGAGTAGCTACGGGTAGGGGGCTTTCCACAGCAATGAACTGAGAACGCCCCGGTCCTCAGATGCGAGCATCAAAATGTAAATCAAAAAGACACGTGGCCCCGAGAAATTTTCAAATACCGCGAATATAGATACAAACGCCAAAATAAGAAAAAAACGAATATAAAATACCAAACGATTTGCCCCATATGAGAGCTGAAGGGTGACATCTGAAAACGGGGGTGAAAAGGTACGGAAATTCACTAATACCCACCGGTGGACCGTATCAGCGCCTATGGCAACGCAACAGTCAAAACGATAATCACGTCGCGGTAAATTCGAAAAATACTCAATCAATGTAACTATAGCCCGAAACAAGTAAGGCTACACATACGGTAACGATATATTTACTTCAGTAAGATGATCTGAAATACTTTCCATTATGCAAAATTTTGCACAGGGCTAGACATTTTGACTAGGATTAGTTATGTAATATGTAATTATAATATGTATCATTGAGAGTAAAGTGTTATTGTGTCATTTTGCGTAGCTTTCTTTATTCTTGCAGATGCCGGTATAAGTGTAATTTATGGAGGTGCATTTGGTAAAAGTTTGTAAGCTAGACAGCGTTACGAGAATTCGTTTCCGAACCAACGAATTCCTGACAGGAAGACATTTGAGTACATTTAACCTAATTATTAATTATTTATTTGCTAATAGAAAGATTAATTACATGTAACTGTATTAGTTGCATTAATACGTAAAGCCTACAAAGCTGGGTCATCCAAGAACAATATGAACGCTTGGATTGGAAGAGCGTGTTGTAAATGCAAGAAGGGACGTACAGTATGGAAAATCTTGAGGAAATAACGTCTGCATGCATACCACTTGCAGAAACGGACGCTAGTGAATGATTTTATGCAAGTGATATTTTATTATTGGCTTCCACCGAATTTGTACACAAAGGCATCGTTTATTGAGTACCGTTTACAGATGAAACTAATCGGACATATATGGCGTTGTACATTTTAAGGGCAATCGTATCTCTATCTCCATGCGAACATTTAATGAAAACAATCGGCAACAATTTGGTTGGTAACATTCTGATTAGCTCTTATATTTTCTATATAGAGCTTTTTTTTTGAGAATGAGTTTCGTATGTTGTCGTAAAGTACATTTGTACACGATCGGATTTCATCACATTTCAGTCGAAACAACCAATGGATAAAACGAGAAGTACCAGTGGTATGGTTTACATGATTTAAATCAGTCCGATGTTTTCCTTTGAGGGTAAAAATTGATATTCTAAGACAAAATCATAACACACAGAACTTTATGTGATTCACCTTTGCAATGAAGCCAATGGAGGCAATTTTGATTTTTTCTTCTACGATTTTTTTTAAATTGTAGCAGACGTGTACTAGATTTTGAATCTACAAGTACAATCTTGACAATGTTTTTGAAACAATTGCAATTTCAGGTCCATAACGTTTGTAAATTGAACGAATCCATGGATTTCATTAAAAATTAGATGCCGATGTCGGACGCGTGCTCGGCTAAATCATAAATTTACGGAATTTTGAAGATAAAACATACTCTAAAAAGGGATTAAAGTAAAACTGCGGTGCGTGAGTTGGAGGCGGCGATGGCGTCGTGGGTCTTATAAACACAGTCCGGGTAACCCCATCGCTAGAGCAAACAGAGCTCGCTTCATTAGGCGGAGATGATCCTTAGGTTATAGTGTTTATGAACAAACACGGACCAGCAGTGTCACGTCTGCGACGACGGCACTTGCCAGTGATTGGCTCTGGATCAACCCAAGAAATACAATTACACCTAAGCAATATCCGTTTCCGTACCCGGAGTGGAAAGTTATGAATTGCATGGCGGTCTGATTTTTCTACCTCGATTTGGCGGCGAGTGCTCTCCATGCAGTCAAAATACATCCGACTGTTTTTCCGAAAGGAGAATTAAAGCCCAAAACCCGCGGCAATGACCGAGTGGGATCAATGCCGCTAATTAGAGTGGGACGACCCCGTTGCCGATTTTATATGAAAACCGTCCGACTGGCAAGCCGAGGCACATATTTACAAAACAAACAAATTATAATAACCGCGCGCAAACAAGCGGCAGCAACGGATCAGAGGACCGAATTAAGGCCCATTGAGCCCTCATTAGCTAATGATAGATGACGCGCTGTGCGCGCAAATTACACACTTTGGTGGCGTAAGAGAGCACGTCGTCGGCGCCACGGAGCCGCCACCATACGGCGACGCCGGCTCGTGATCATCCACAATCGGCTCGACAGCAATCAACATTCTACTTTTCCCATTCATATTTATCCAGTACAAACTATTACGTTCCGCAAATAGAAAGGCGGGTTTAAATAGAGGGGGTTCGCTGTAATAATGGCTGTAATTAGAACACGCTTTGTAGAACTATTGAATTTGGCAATTTTTTGAATAATAGGCTTCAATGTACTTCTTTCATGGTTATCAGTTCAAAATCTGAATATTACAGAAAAATAGTTGTAGGAAGGTCGCTGTTAATGGTTTCAGCTGAAAATTGAAAAATAAATGGGATAACCATCAACAAAGGACAAAATGATTATAGAAACAAGAAATTAAGCATATTAAGCAGAATACTAGAAATCAACTTTTGTAGGTTGTATTGATTTCAGAAAGGCGTTTGACTAAATTAAAACTAATAATGTGATACTAACATTTGCAAATGATGTCAAAACTACAGTGACTACATAGGCACATTCGAGGGCCGATCAGCTACAGTGTAGATGGCAGGGGTTCGTTTCAAAATCTTAATTCAATTAAATTGCCAAATGGCAGCCATGAAGCTTTCTTCTTCTTAAGGTGTCGTCTCCTTTTGGAGGTTGGCTATCATTATGGCTATTCTAGTTTTTGACACTGCAGCTCTGAATAGTTCCAGTGAGATACATTCAAACCACTCTCTTAAGTTCCTTAGCCAGGAGGTGCGTCTTCTTCCTGGGAGTCGTTTTCCTTCAATTTTTCCTTCCATTATCAGCTGTAACATGTTGTTTATATATTTCTCCGCGCATCACATGGCCAAGATATTTGCTTTAGTGCAAGAAATATACCCGGATAGAAACGAGAACTCATAAATTCAAAAGCTGAGCCAAAATCGCAATAATCTGAAACATACAACTAACTGCTAGGTCATAAATATGTATGCACTAACTAAAGTACACATACCATAATAAAATGCATGTAACAACAGGATTGACAATCACACAGAGCGAACGGTCACGAGTATTATCAGAAAATTATACACACATAATAACCAGCAATATATCAAGTACAAACAACTTAAAAACAAACGAAATAGGCAAAATAAAGTTGATGAGCAACGGTAAATAAATAGCATTGCAACAAGCTGACAGACTACAGGGGGTTTGACGAGTCCCTATCGAGAGTAACGCTATTTAGCTCAAGGATTCGGTAATAGTTAAACATAACGACAGTAATATTTGTCGTTTTTCATATTGCTTTACCTCTTGTCTTTCATTTCTAAAGAATTTTCAGATCTGGCATGGAGCACATAAATATTTGTGATTTATGGTGGTTGTTATACACATTTGTTCGAGATTATTTAAATTTTAGACATGCATTCCGTATGGTGACGAATACGAGTTTTGTTTGGTTAGTGAACCATGATGTTTTACACTTTTACATTAACTTTTCTTATTTCACCTGCTTCTTTTATTTCGTTTGTTTCGTTTCGTTCATTATGATATTCTCCTTCTTTACAAATGTTTCACACGTTCGTCATGGAGTTCCAATAGGAAATGAAAATATTACGTTATCTAGATGATACCATCATCATATTTATAACAATATTACAAAGAGTTTTCCACTCATTCTATTTAGCACTGTTGAAGCGTCGACATTGTTGTGGAAAAATAGATGATAAATTTAATCAGATGCAAAGTAGTAGTCAATATTAATTTAATAATTAGTAACATACTACCAAACACAGCATCGGTAACCTCGTCATGCCTGTAAGGCATGGTGTGCCGGGACTAGTTCAAAGGACAAGCAGTTAAAAGTGAAAATCAGTGAAGCATGCATTCTTGTAAAATGACGTATGCAGTAGCCACCAGGATCGGAAGAAAGACCGCACGAAGCATAATGGGGAATAAGAAACTCATTGTGGCATACATTGTCAAATACGTTCGACAAAAGAGTAGCAGATGGAATAATGACGTAATCGGGAGACAAATAGACCAAACTTCGGGAAAAATCGCTAATCTGCTGCAAATATAATTGATCTCTACATCAGAAAGTAACGGCTATGAGCCTTACAGCTGCGGTCTATCAGGTGCGGAGTCCGCAACGCGGAGTGTGCGGTGCGCAATAGCTGTCCGTCACAATAGCTGTCGGAGCGATTGGTGCGCATAGTTGCTGCGGATATTGTTTGCTCTGTTGCACGTGTTTGCTATCAAATGAAGATGACAGCCGAAAAATAAAAGAATTACTGCAACTTTTCGAAGGAACAAGACGAAATATTGATTCTAGCGTGTCACACCATCCTGCGTTATTTGATGCTACTGAAAAATCATATAAAGACAATGTATGTGAAAATACATGGCGTCTAATGTTGATAATAGTAATACATTTTCATCATCCTCCTTTTCTAAAAGCGAAACTAATAATATATTTCTCTTTGCCATAGTTCACTCTTGTACACTGCACAACGACAGAGAAAATATATACTAACTGACGCGCAGTACGCATTGCACATAGACCACATCTGTTGCGTATTCCGGATGCGCATTCAGCACCGTACTTTAAGCGTGCGGACTCCGCGCCAGATAGACCGTAGCTTAAAACAACGAAAAAAAAGAAAAGGAATAATATTTAAAATGCTTTATTAATATATCTAGTGGTGGCCGGCACGACTAAACAATCAGCATTATTATAATAGCAAGCAAACATGGTATCTGGCAAGTATCAAGGGATGAATGAAAACAATTTGGTTGTCCGTGTTCCAAGATGTTTTATGTTCAGAATTCAGTAAAAAAATATGTAAATGGCGCATTAATTGGTTGCCCCTTTTTGTGTCGTACATCATTTATTCTGTATCTATTAGGGCTCATTTTTGGTAAGAATAAAGCCTTCGCTGTGTACAAATTATTACTTGTATTTATTGCTAAGTGAAATCAAAAATAAACAAAATTTTATTTTTTTAAGGTTTTTGAGTTAATACCGCCAACAGACAGACATTTCGAAAGGTGATTTTTTCGCGGTTACAATACTGCTTCATCTTTTAGACGAGGGAAGAAAAAATTTAAAAATTGTAGTGTATACGAATAAAATTCGAATAGAAAATTACGTCGGGGAGATATACTGCATTCTTTTATTTCTCTTCTTCTATTAAACGTATTAATATTATCAATTCTGCAGTCATACTCAAGTATATACACAGTGGGCAAAAAACTGTACAGATTTAGTAGGCTCCTATATTCGTAAGTCATTAATATTTGTATCTTCGTCGGTGTTGTTACAGACTAACAAATTAATTTGAGTATCGTTAAGAGCTGTATTACCGCACTATTTTTTACAAAACAAAGAACTAGAATTTATTGATGAAGAAATATTGAACAATACACGTTTGCTTATGGCATTTAACGAAACTCGTTTGATTGTCGTAAAACTCGGCTTACCGCCTCGTTTTGGCAATCAAACTATTTTCGTTAAGATGCTCACAATCATATTTGTATCGTTAATATCTATAAAATTATTATTATGCGGTTGAAAATTTCATTGTTTATAGATAGAAGTAAAACACATAATATACTATAAAAATACAATACTATATATTATTTCCAACTTTAGTAAATACAAAAATAATAAAAATTATCAAAATAACGATTAAATAAGCTATTTACAAATATGGTTTGATATGCCCACCATTTTTATCAACAACAATTTGTCATCGTCTTCGTCAGTGCCCAATCGTAGAAGCTATTTTTGCTTCTTTAGCTAAGCGTGCCAGTTTCTTCACTACCTCGATTAAGCAACAACGAAAACTAAAATAACGGATATAAACTGACGTTGATTAAACAGTGAAAACAAAAGTCATTGCCTACTAATTTTGTTACAGATTTCATCTCACTTTAAAACGACGCGACGTTATTAAAAACTCCCTTTCTTATGTCTTGTGCTGTAAGCCTGAACTTCGTTATTTTTTTAAAATAGATTTAGTAAGTAATTAGGCAATTTTGTATTCATAATTTTGTAGATGAAGGTCATCGCATTCATGTATTGTTAATTGATTGGAACTGCGGTTTTTAACATTACTTCGAAGGGTGTGTACTTACTGAATCCCAATGTCGCTAACATAGCTCTTATTATGTAATAATTCAAAATATTCAAGACTAAAAACTAGAATAATTATTATATTCTCCAATGTGAATATGAAACCAATGTGTCGTGTATCAAAGAGTGACACGCTGGGTAACAGTAAAATTTGCATATTTTTTTTATTTATACACAGGAACTAGTAGTACGAGTAAAAGCTTGACCAAGTAACACCTTCAACATTAGTCTTGTACGAAACCACTCTATTCCACTTCTTATAAAGCTAACCTCATACTACTATACGTACTAGACTGTTAAGATCTTACGAGGGATTGTCATTTTCCTTCATGATGGCAAAACAATTTTATGAGTTAATAAGCTAACTGGAAAGTATGACATTGGAACTCGTAAATCCGTATGTTCAAGTAGCTTAAATCAAGAATAAATCAAGTACTTCACAATTTTTAAAGAAGAATTTCTCTCTTTAACGTTTATAAAAAGGTAAAAAATAATATATTACTTAAATACAATATGTTTTGCTTTACGGTGTTTTTTTATTACATCACTTTGTTTTCAAATGTATATTTACGAAACTCCGTTTTAATAGAATGGGTTTTCAAAAGTAGTAACTTTTTTTAGATTATTAAAGAACAGTAATAATAAATAATTTGAGAGCAGACGATGGCTATTTATTGTATGTAGTTATTTGTAAGTAAAACTATCCTACTGCTTCATTACCATACGCCTCGTCGAAAAAAAATATGACAGAAATGTTCGCGGCCTGATAATGAAAAACTGTATTTTATTTGATTTTTTTTTAATTTTTTAATATGATCCCCCTGAACTTGTATACACTTAGCCCAGCGATGCTCCAGTGCGTTTATTCCATTCCGGAAGTTGGATTATTCGACCTCTTCAAAATAATTATTCACTGCTGCTTTCACCTCACCAGCTGACGAAAATCGCTTGCCATCAAGCAATTCTTCAGTTTTGGAAAGAGGCGGAAGTCTGATGGAGCTAAATCTGGGAATAAGCGGGATGAGGTAACAAGTTTTACTTCAGCTCGGCGATTTTTGCCATAGCAACGGCATTTGTATTGCCACTTGCATTATCGTGATGGATTTTTTTTTATTCTATGACTAACCCTGGCTTTTTTCAAGTACATTTTAGTGAGTTAGTCTAACAGATTAGCATAGTACTCGTAGTACTCTCCGATTACCGTGTAACCCTTGGGAAGATAGTCCATCAACAATATGCCCTTGGCATTCCAGAATAAAGAAATCATAGCTTTTCCGGCAGACCAAATTGTGTTTCGTTTGGTGAGTGTAGTGGTGGACCAAAGTTTCATCAATCGTTACAAATCGGCGGACAAAATCGGTCACATTCTGCTTGAACTGTTGTAAACTAAATTTGCATTCGAGTGCGTTTGTGATCAATCGTTAACAGGCGGTCTCACAAAACAATATCATAGACGTTGTTGGTAATTTCCGACACAGTTTTTGACCGTCCACTTCGAGGGTCATTTTCCAGGCTCGTCCGACTACGTTTAAATTCTCCAGCCCAATTTTTTACTGTTGTAAGTAAAGATGCACTGTCATGTAACACACTGTATCGTATTACAAATTTCCGTAGGTATTAAATAGTGATGGGCATAACCGGACAATTTTCATAACCGAATTATTTGCATTCGAATGATATTAATAACCGAATGATTATTTGAATAATCATTCGAATAAATTTTGGCTCTCGATTCGTTTCGATTTCGCCGGTTGGCGGTTTGCCGGTTGGCGGTTCACCGTCATCTGCATCGGCACTATAACTTGCAGATAGCAGAGGAACTCGGTTAATCGTTAATTATAATAATTGTATAAATGATTTTTATTTGATTTCTAAGGAGTTTAAACCATTGAGAATAGCTATATCAATACTAATCATAAAGAAATTATAAATATGCGAATACAAAGTATCTATTGAATCTATTTTTAGTTCCTAAAATTCTCTAATAGCCACCCTTTTCGCTTGCACATCATACCGGTAGATTTTAGAATCCATAATTTATCTACGTTCAGCCTTCCGCGGTTCTAAGGACGCACACTTAAAATTTTAAACATCGAAATCCACTTCTTGTCCCACGTTCATATATGACGACGGATGGGCATCGACTGCTCCGTTATTAAAAATTAAATATAAATCTGTTACGATATTGGAAAATCTTATTTCGCTTTCTGTTTATCTCTTATTAGGCATAATCAACAGCGTTTCGAAGCAAAAATTTAGGCCGTTATAAATTAATACCAACACAGCTTCGGCAAATCTCATACTCAGCAGAGCGTTATCTTTAATAGGAACGGCCCCATAAATTTAACCGGTCGACTGGGAGTCTCAAATGTGTTAATAACATCAACAAGCAGCCGCGAGCCTCACTTGGGTCAATCAGTACAATCTGCTTTGCTTATGGTTCTGAATGACGTGTTATTTACAGAATTTCGATCACTCGCAGGTCGCTGAGATACGGCACGTAGTACGTATCAAGATGAGGATATTTTTCATTCGCATACTTGGAACGAAAACCGAGTTACAGAGGTTATTTCAATAACCGGATAACCGGTTATTTTTCATTCGAATAAGCCCATCACTAGTATTAAACCTTTCATAACACATAATTTTATCACGGCACGCTATTCAAAATTATGTATTTTACAAAATACACACAAATGACTGAATACACTGCTGCTGACAACAATCTACTAGAGAGACCGATTTGATATTTGACAATTATGCATAAATAGACCGTAGCATTGCAATGTACCACAAAATCTAGATCTCGCGCCGCAAACTTTTCAATTTGCCCTCGTATTTCAAGAAAGCAGGAGGGTGGAATAATTGTTAGCTAAGTAATCTTTGCTTTAAATTTATGGGTTAAATTTCCACACGAAACACTAATTTGTAGATTTTTTATTTCCAATAAAATTTAAAAAAAATGTATTACTTCGACATCAACATGTCGGTCTCCAACTGATTGCACTTGAATGATTTCGTACGACACCAGAAACACGGAGTGTCTGCATTAGTTTCCACTTCGACGTTGTGTTGTATATAGCTCAGCTTTGTCTGTGCGACCATCACTTTTCATGCAGCTGATGTAAGGTTGCAATGAGCCCTTGAATAATTAACATTATTCATATTGTAAGGGTAGAGTGAAAACATAAAGCCAGAAATTGTGTTTTCCAGAGGCTGTTTCATTTTTATTGTTTTAGTTTCAGTACGGTTGTTTCCTATTGTTGCATCCATCCACTGCACAATGCGAAGTAAATATTTTCTGTTGTAGTTGCGACTTTTCCTCTCAACGTATTTGCAAGGAAGTTGAATAACTTTTGTAAAATAGGAATTTCGGTACATAAAGTGCAAAAGTACTGAGGCAACAAAATATTCATCGTTTAGTCTTTCTAATCAATGTTTTGTTAAAGTAATTATTACTTTAATAACTATCACTCTCAGAGGTGGTATTTGGAACATTATTCTGTTTTTAAAATATTTACAATTTTTTATCTTATAGCCAGCAGATCTTTGTTGGGGCTTAATGGATTATTTAAAAAAAAAATTTTAAACTATACTTAAAAATTTACGATTGGAGTACCTCATTTTCATATTTCCCACATCACAGTTTCAAGTATTTTGAATAAACCTCCTCAAAGAGAAGAGGCCGCTGCCCCTACACTGGGGATGTTAACAACAATACCTACATTAATTTAAAAAAGTGCCCATGCGAGATAAACCATTAGCGCAGTGAGATACGAGGGTTGTACAGTTTTTATTGTCTCTAGCATATGTGGGTTTAGTATATGTTGCCCCTAGCAATCGCAATTGTTTTATTATTGACAAGAAAACTGTCAAATTTTATTAGTGGAGCCTAGATAGTTTAAAATTTGTACAAACGGGAAGCAGTGGTTTTGCGAAGATTTTCAGAAATGGGAAAAAGTGAGCTTCAATGGCTAACTAAATACCTACAGAAGGAAGGCTTAACGCCAAACAGCCAAAACAGCTATGACAGCACTAGTTAATATTATGCAACATTAATTACAAAACTGCCTCGTTCTATTAAAGAAAAAAGAAGGAAGAACTTCTAACAAAATTCCCTTAATCACTATAACGCTCCAGTTTATAAGAGCATTATTTCTATGAACGCAATTCGTAATATTTGGTTTCACGTTATTTATTTCCAAAGCTAAAAGTGTTTTCGGGGATCTAAATTTAGGAGCGGACATTCTCTTGTGATCACGACTCCCGAGTGTTTTTAAGAACGGTAACATTGATGGTATATCTGTCGTCATGTTCAAGGGATTATGTTGAAAAATAATGTGATACTAGGGACAGTAAATATATATTGTCCATCGTATATCTGAACCAAGATTGTAGAGTCTACACATTGCCATTTTTCTATGACGTCAGAAATAACAAAACATAGCGTCAAAAACTCATGCCTTATATTAAATTATACATCGCAGATAGCTGACATCAGAAGGAAATTAACATATATGACACTCGCATTGTCAGATTGGCGGTAAGGTGGCACTACTGCTATTTCTCACTAAGTCATTTTTAGTTTATCGTATTGGTGCTACTTGCAAGCTCTTGTCTGTCACACATTTAAAATTTCAAATTAATCATTGTCAATTTATTTACAAAGGTTTCTTGTAATGAAGTATGTAGAAGAGTGGAGATGCACAACACTTACCATTGACGTACTTGATTGTTTAATTTACTCACTGTTTTGATTTTAATAAATATATAATTTTAACGGTTTTCTTTGACATTTTCGTCACTTAATTGCTGTAGCTACAGTCTGAAAAATACCTTATTTTACAAGTACAGTCAAGAACTAGGTACTGAAGTCACTCCCAGAATTAAAATCGTCCGATGAATCGTCGTCATAGTACATACGAGTATTTGGTCAATATTAGAAGCGTCGCAAACTTTCATAGTATCACACGCTTCTCATATTGCTTTTCTAACATGATTGACATAGTTCCTCCAATCGCCAATAGTAACCTAAGTAAGTACACTATTCCAAAAGCGAATCGTTAATTCTGGCTTTCAATTTGCGAAAGTTATCAACTAATCATATTTTCGTTTGCAGTACGACCAAACCATTTCCACGAGTATTGATATAAATAGGATATTAATCATACCAAGACATGCTTGTCCTATGCGACGTTGCTTTCTGCTCTTTGAAGACGTTTCTAACGTTTTTGAGATAAGATTTTCGGCGTGATTATTATAGCGCGACATTTTTAATGTAATTTTCGACAAATGCCACATCGAAAGCATTATAAAATAATTGCTATTCCAAGGCGCCCGACCAAAACTTCCAGATCTTTTGTTCGCCCAGTTTCATAGTTAAATAAAGATAGATAATTATTACGTCACAGAAAAAGGGTAAGTTGTAGACTTTAACAGTCGTGATTATCGCAGTTTTAACTACATAGTATGGTGACAAAATATTCCAATAATCTGCAACAAATTTGTTATTGTAATGTGTAGGTAGCGCTGGTTCTTGGACCGCTAAATTTATAAGGCTTCATCATATACAGTGATCGCCAAAAAGTTGGCATCAAATAGGAAAAATTTTTATTTAGAGTTTTTGGAAAATCAAAACCGATAGGAGGTGGATGTCACGTGACATCCGTTATCTTTAAAATTTTACATTTTCTGAAAATAATTGCGGAAAATGCATTTACTAACCAAAATAGAGAAAAAAATTACCAAAAAAGTTCTTTAAAATGTGTCTCAATACATTCTGTCTCAAAATTTTAATAAAACTTAATTTTTAGAGGATGTAAATTGAATAAAGAAAAATCTCGTCGTCTAGAAAACTGTAAAAAAACATTTTAAAGATTTTTGTAAAAGTAATTCATTAACAGGGGTAGATTACAGTTTTAGAAACCATTTAAATATACATACAGCATGTCCACAGATTGAGTTGCAAAGAGGAAAAACATTTTTATTTTTTATTTATTACCTTTACCATAGCATTTTCAACTATTACAACATATATTCCTAATTGACAGTCAATGAAACTAAATAAATAATGTCAGTTACTATGACAACGTGAACTTGTTTTTTGGGACTTAACAAAAATTTTCAACTAAGTCGACCTATTTTCGATTTTTCTCTGAAACTAAAAGAAAATTTGTAAAGGTTAAAACTGAATTGGCCGTTTTGGAACATACAAAAACTTTTATCGAGAATACATTTTTCTCGTAAAATAAAAAATAAAAATGTTTCCCTCTTTGCAACTCGATTCGTGGATATACTGTATATGAATTATCGTTGAAAAATATTTCTCCTAAAAAGCGCCTTGCATCAAAAACGTGATAAATTATATATAACGTACTACTTTTCGGTAAATAATAAAAAATCCATTGTTTTTCCCAATTATAAATCTTTAAAGTTTTCACCTAAAAAAATTCAATTTTAAAATTAGGAATCAATTCCCTCCTACTTTAAAATTGGGTCGTGGTATGTGACATTTTAGAAAAGATTTTAAAAATTAAAAAATTACATTCTTGCGAAAGTGGCCTTGAGATTGTTCAGTAAGCTAAAGGCACGACCTGCTGAACTGTTTGGCAAACGTCTGACATTTGTCACACAATTCAGCAGGCCGTGGCTAAAGGTAACACGCGCTAAAAAAATATCATTGAGATCTTACTTAATATCTGAAAAATAGCACTTTTTAGATTTTCACAATTTCGAAAATCGCTGTTTTTTAACTAAGTAAAAAGCACTCGGTATATCCGATAAGGGCTAAATAGGTTTTCAGACGAGCACAAATTGTTGCCGCCAAAAGTTTTTTTGCACTATAGAACGATTTTATTTAGTTTGATGCCAAATAAGTAAGTTAGGTTTACTGGTTACCAAGATAAACAGAACGGTAAGTAATTTATTTACCGTTCTAGGACGGTAAGTAAAAATTTAAAAGTAATAATATAAAAAACTACATAAATCACAAAACACTCAATGATGGTATAAACATTATTACACTTCAATAAAATTATTTGATATTGAAATTGAACGTACAATTACTACTCGTAATTGTAATTTCGCTGGCATCAGTAGTTGCCACAGAAAATGTTGCTGAATTCAGTATTTGTGTCACTGCAGTAACTAAAACACCGTGACAGCACCTTAAAACATTTTTTAAGCCACCTAGTTTGAGCACAAAATTTAAATCAGTCTTGACATGCTTGATAAAAAAATTAAAATGACGTGCTTATTGTTTTTAAAATAATTTTATTCCGATCAAGAGAAATACATTTCGATAACAGTGCAAAAAACATCATAAGCATCACGAATTACTGATCTGAGACAATTGTCTTCGATCGGTAAAATGTCCTTGCCGTTCTTAATACTTAATATACTATTTTGAAAAAGTAAAAATTTAAATTTTCCCAATACTTAATATACTACTTTGAAAAAGTAAAGATTAAAATTTTTCCATTTGATGCCGACTGTTAGACGGTCACTGTATGTACATAGAGATTTATTTTAAGCAGGGCATCGTTAGGGATAATTTAAATTCGAGGTAAAAACGCAGGCCAATAACGTTTAGAATTCCTGACTTTCTCAAATTACAGTTTATAGAAGGCATTGTGACATTGTTTATACAAAATTAAAGTAGTACTCAAGTAGCTCTTCTAATTTACCGCATTTACAAGAAATCAATTTTACTACGGATGAAGCTTATGTAAGACGATTTAAACCACCATAGCTGACAGATTTGGAACACCCAGATGCCCTGAGAAATATAAACAAAATTAGTAGCAGCTTAAAATTGGTTAGTCAACCCTTAGGGGCAATTAAGTGGAAGGTTCTACCTCTGTTATATGGCATTAGGCAAGGTATTCTAAATATTTACATATCAGTTTGGGTTAGGAAACAATGTAAGGCTTATCTTGTCTGTTCAGTAAAGAGTGCCAAACTAATCTGATCTGTAATTTGGTACAACTGCTGACACAACTTCATATTTCATCGAACTAAAAAAACACTGCATCACCTGTGTACTTCAAAATGGTGCGACACAATGAAACCTTTTACTACTTTTATATGGGGATTTATAAATACTAAAAACAAGAGTTTCTATGGATGATTGAATATGTTATTCTGAACAGAAAAGTCTAAATGCACATAATATGTCCTATCTACGAGGAAAACTAGAAAAATTATCCACTTAACTATGAATAAAAAAAATTGTAATTTTATTTTTCAATGTAGTCTCCCCCAAATCATCTATCTCACTGGCGCCAGTTATCCTGCAAATAGTTTATCCCAGTATAAAAAAAAATGTTTTTAGTCTCGAAATAGCTCTCGACAGCATCCTCTGAGGTTTTTCTTCAGTTATCTGAACAGACAGAAGTTTGACGGCGCCAGTTCCAGACGGTAAGGTAGATGTTCTAACTCAATAAGCTGCATTCCTGGAGAATCGGTTTGATTTTGGCGGCCTTATGCATAGTGACACTATCATGAAGAAGGGGAACATAGCACGCCTCTGATTGTAGAACCTTGAGCCATCATATATTTAATCAAAAAAATTACCGTGTATGTCCTAATAAGTGGTTGCCACAAATTTTCAGCTGAAGATTGGGTGTGGTCTTTCTTTGTGGCAGAAGACTCTGTATCAACCCATTGCTCTAGCTTTGCCTCGGGATTCCAGTGATGTACCCAGGTCTCACCACCAGTTACTAACCGTATAAGTTTGGACCAGCTTCTAAATATTCCAAATTGTTTTGAAAGTTTTCTGTCTACGCAACTTTTGCTTCAGAGACAACAATCTGGGACATCTTTTTGAAACTTTACTCATGCGCAATTTATCGTGCAGTATTGTCAAAACCCTGGGATATTTAAAATGCGGTAGCAACTGTAGAGACTTTTATAATACGGTCCTCAAGAACCATAACTTTCACTTTCTACCATGTTTTAACATTTGTTTCTTCTGTAGGTGTTCCATTTCTAGAATCGTCTTCTATGATTTCTCGTCCCTAACGAAACCGTTTTTACCAAGATTTAATTCTGAAATACCACGGAACATCGGACCATACACTGTATAATCATTCGCTCCTGGATAATTTCCAGGTTGTTGCCTACCTGCTGAGAAACTTGATTATACTTCTTTGCTTCACAAGACTCATTTTCAGACACAAAACGCCCCAGAATAATATCGAACGAAACAATCAAATGTGGCACGTAACTCATGAGGCACTTGTCACCTCTTCACATTAAAAACTGAAGTACATGAGTTGTTACTGTAGTTTCCTTCGTACTTTACTGATCTGCAATAGTTTAAAGACATGCTGCTTAACAATAACACCAACATAGTTAACTGGTAGAACTTCGAAAACCGAGTTTTAATCTCTTTGTTTTGAGCATCTTATTAACTAAGTTTTTCCCGTCTTACTAGGAAGTCTGCGTTTGCCTCCATTTTTGATCAAGGGTCTCAGAAATATCTTTTTTACAGTTAATTGTACAATCGGAAAGGTATTGCCAAGAACTACGGGTTGGATTGCTGCTTCTAACTCTTGTAGTGGCCCATCACTGGGTTGTAAGCGCCAACAGTTGGTTGCTATAGGTATAGGTTTAGTAGTATGCACCTACAAAGCCACGTTCCATATAGAACAGCGATTCCCAAAGTGGGCGATATCGCCCCGTGGGGGGCGCTGGAACGATCCAGGGGGGCGATAGTAGCCTCGGGTGCATTTGGGGGGCGGTGAATAAAATAAGGGGGTGGTGAAAGCTTAAAGAAGGAAGAGAAGATAAGAAGATTTAGAAAAACCATTCGTACATATTTCATCCGTTGTGTAACATAGTGTAACATTATTTTCCAAATAAATACACAACATGCAAATTACAGATTTATTTATTCCATGAAGACTATTTACCATTATTAAATGTTCTTATTCTTCTTCATACCATTTATTACTTTATTTATTCAGTCTTTTTATTATCCGTTTCTTTAATTTTACTTTATCACACCCTTTAATACACCATCCAGAAAGTTAATACTATTACAATAAAGGGCTTTTATTATTCAAATTAGCTTTTACTCAAAATACAGGTGACAAATTCAGAAAAGATTTGTTTATTTTAAAAATATCATTTTCTCTAGCAATAATAATCTATACAAAATTTATATATGGTATATTTTATTATAACATTTCATACTTGACTTTTTCAGATAATCATTTGAGTTTGGCTTTCACTTTAGTTATTCCGATTGTCAGTTAATACCTACAAATTAAAATCTAAGCTCTGATGTTACCAAACAACTATCCCAACTAAATCAACTTATATGCTGGAACCTTTTTAATAAACTATACGCAATTTAACAGTAACTGTATCTAATGTATCATTCATTAAACAATTCCCAAATATTTATGTTGCACTTTTAATGTATAAATCCTTCCTTGTACTTTTTAATTGCTAATTAATTTATTCTTTCAAAATAATTTCGTACCTAGAAATACTCGTATAGATAATTATCAGTCTCAAGAAGCAACCACTACAAAATCTTTTCTGTTTGTTCGCTTAAAGAATGTAGATTTCCAGGGGGCGCTGAGTAATTTTTTTTTCTGAAAAGGGGGCGGTAGGCCAAATAAGTTTGGGAACCACTGATATAGAACCATGCGTGTTGTGACTGACCGTTCTGAATCAGACGTTATAGTTACAAGAACGTATAGATCAATTAAAATAGATATTTCTAGCTCTTTACTCTAATAGCATCGGGATCGGAAAAGTACACGAGTTGGGCGAGATACATCAGATAATAAAGATAACAGCGGTTAATATTAACAGTCTTCATGTCACTATAGTGTGATACTATTCTCACCATAGTTTGATACTGTCCTGTGTAAATTGTAATCGCAAAAAGATACTAGACATGCTTTTGTTGGATATCCTAATGTATATTTATTTATTTTTATTTATTTCGCACTCAGCCAACAGCCGTTAGGCCAATTATAGGCGTCGATGAGCATTTATGGGGACTTCCAACCCCACTAACGACAGTCATGATATTGTTATGACCGCCGGGACCAACTATTTCCGTGACAGCCGTATCATGAGGCGCCGAGAAATACAGCCGTGGAACTCCCATTCAAGTTCTGACCAGAGAGAGCGTTGCTTAACTCTGCTGATCGAACGTGGACGCTTGTTCAAGCTACTCCACCCGGGACCTTATATGCCAAAGGTACAAAATACGCCGATGGTCTACCATTTTTGAAGAACAAAATTGATACTACTGTCCTGCTCGATGAAGGATGACAGAAATTACGCCTTAAGAGAAATGTTTATGTTGGTACCGACTGATGTCTTTGATACGTAAGAGCCTAGAAGATGATAGACCCTTAATAGAAAAGTTGACGAAGATGCTGACATTCAGCCACTGTTACTTGTCGTCCATTGTGTGGTGGTGCTCCATCGTGGTGACAATACTTAATGTGCGTTAAAAAAATATATCGAGAGGGCTTTGAACCAGATTTTGTCTTACGACTGCATGTCGATGATTATTAAATCGCTCTACCCAGAATTCAGCGTGCTCGGTCACTTAAGTTGTCAGTTGTCAAAGTGAGGTTATGTGTTTACATGCAAATTATTACATCGCTCTACCTAGAATTCTACGCACTCGGTCACTTTACTTGTAAGTTGTCAAAGTGAGGTTGTGTGCATACGCAATACATTAAATAAGTTACGACATGACTTTCAAAACTTACTTTTTGACACCAGGCCACTTGATAACGGTTTTTTAATGCACTTTACCTTGTGGTTCATTGAGCATGTCTTCAAGCATATCGTAGAGGCAATTTTCAACTAAAGTTAGTGGAAGTACTTGCTTGAAGGCGATTGTTTAGTACCAGCAATGCAATTAACTTTCATTTATAATACTAGTGAAATGAAGGTTAATATGGTAGGTTCTTCCGGGTTATGCTGTGGTCGTCGATTTGAACTTGACGTTTCGCTGCTCATGCTGTCAGCTTCTTCAGAAGTTTTCCAAAGACTGATGTTGGTGCCTTTTGCCTCTGGTTATATACCGAGGAGTCGTAGATCTTGTATGTTATTTAGACTTGTGGTTTTTCCGCTTTGTTACTCACGTGAAACTTTTGCAGAGCTACCTTCCATGTGTTACTAAGGCGACAGCCGTCTTCTCGATTGACTTAATCTCTCGACATTAATGAAACACTTTCCACCTCGGTATGTAATATAGTATTATCGCATTTCATATGGTAATCTACTATATCTGTGCATTCAAAATCATTAAGTAAAGTGGTACTTTATACCATAGCAACCATTACAGCATAGCAACGGCGATTCGTCTTTCGTTTTCCAATACTGAATTGTTTTGTTGGTGGCACTGTCAGTCTATGTCAAATTCAACGTTAGCAGGTTAAGTTTTCCGTCAGTCTGTGTCAAGTTTGATGCAAAATCTAACCTGCTAACCTCGAATTTGACATAGACTTACAGTGCCACCGTCGTCGATGGCGAAATGCTAACCACATCGCCCAGTACGCCGTTAACGGTGTGCCAGATTGACTTGAGTTTCGGAAAGCGATATTTTGGCGCCCATGACTAGCTTTTTCTCAAATCATGTTTCTACATGGAATGAAGTGCTCGAACTTTTATAGTTACATCAGCTTATACACTTCATTATTGCTAAACGCTTAACATCAAATGAAGCTGCTTATTGTTCTTCAGTACATAAATACGAGTTTTGCTCAGCATGGTTTTGTTTTGATATTTACTGTCACTTTTATATAAAAGTTGTATATTTCACATATTTATATGAAGTACGATAAAATAGTATACGGAACGCATAAGAAAACTTTTACTGAACTCGTATTAGTAACGCTAACGCTCGTACTCAAACCAGTCATAGTCGTTCAGCAAATTTTCACTTTTTCAACTAGTTGCGTAATGTACTATTATTTAACACATAAAGTGCGAGGCAGTATCTCAGTGGCTTTTAATACATTAATGATTTAATACTGATTTGGTAGTGACCACCGTGGTAGGTCAGTTTAGATTATTAAAAAAATCAGGTTCCTTAAATCTGTAAGTTATAGAAAACTGTCAATCTTTACACTCGTGTAGCTCTAAAACTATATTCACACAGAATTTTTTGCTCGGAATGACGCCCCCCATTAACCTTGGAGTTTTTATAGATTGTATAAATGACCCTGTATAATCGCGATTAAAATTTGCTTTTTACTTTAGTGTCTGAAATTGACACTAATTAACTCAGAGTTAGATAGGTTGTATTGACTGGGAGGACCAAATTAGTAAGTTTGTTTATTGATTGATGTTTATGATTATAATTTGGGGTAGGATTATCTTTGGTAGCAGGAAAGCCAGACCAAACTTCCCCTTTATAATATTTGTAGCCTACCTCAACTCTAAAAGAAGTAAACACAGATATGGGCAAGACTGTATTAATAATATATTTTAAAAAACAAATTCTGTATTTATACACTACACTAGGTTTAATGTTCAAACGTAATAGTGCGACTCCACATTTGTCACTTCAGCACGACTAGTAGTGGCTTATATTAAAAGTGCTGTTTATACATTAAACTAGGTCTACAGTAGTAAACATGATATCGTAATTCTGCATTGCTAATACAGCACGACCTAGTAGCATGGCTTATTTAAAAGTTCCGCAACCTCTACTGAAGAAACTATGTCGCTAACACAACAATAATTGATATATTACAAAACTTGTATGTTTATGTTACGTACTGCGTTCTCTAAATAATAACTATATTTTAAGCGAAGTTTAAACATTTATTAGTATTAATAAGTCCAGGCGATTTGATTGGGCAAGTGAAGATATTTTTTTAACAATATGTATTATTTTATATCATGTAAGCTTCTATCCCAAAATACCGTAATGCAGCGATATATCTATGCAGTATTTCAGAGCCTGGTGACTAGAATGGACATAAATGTTATAAACCTAATTGTAAGAGGTGTGATGGTGCCGGGCATAGTCAGCGTGTTTCCAAAGTTTCTCCAAAATTTGTCCAAAATTCCTAATCGCAAGGTGGCACAGTTCAAAGTATCGAGTTACCGTAATTATAGGAAGTTCCTCTTTTGGATCGTTTCCCATCAAACCGTATTAGTGCAGACACTAAAGCGTGTAGTGCACAAAGTGTGTACTGATATTTCGGTTATTAATGGCGCAGTTTTATTTGATAGTCGGGATAATGAGGAAAGTTAGGTGTAAGCGGGCCCATAGAGCGCGAGTTCAGTAATTTGCGCCTGTGCACATAAACATAACAGGAAAAGTGGTTGCGGTGCAGCATCGTATTGCGCTTTGCGGTTTATTGTTAAAATGTACAAACGACGTTTGAGGAAGAGATCGTCAGCAAAACGGAAGTAGGAAACAAGTGAAGCAGACGGGCGCCGCCTCCTGTGGATAGGTAAACTGCACCCCACTTATCTTTATGCTGTGCTACATGGCATTTCAATTATCAGTCACAGAGCACCGTAATAAACGCTTTAACGTCCTTAATCGATACCAACCACCAGCAGGTTGCGCCCATGGCTGATAGGGTGGAATTTGGATTATTCTACGGCTACGGAGGTTGTGAATATTATCTAGTTCGTTAATAATGCAAGTAATACTTGCAGCTGATGATTTTGTGCCTTTAGAATGCCTTATTAATTTTTGTGTTACGACCACTACCGTGTTTAATTTTTCCAAATTAAGGTGAAGAAAGTATATTCTAAGAATGATTTTTTGTTTTCTTTTGTAAAACATGGATCCCCGGACTAATATTGCTAGTTTGATCGATAACAAGTATAATAGGTAATATACAGGGTGATTTATCATTCGACGAATGAAGTGTGGTTAAATGAAAGCAAAGTCTTCCTGTCTGCTTTAAATCCGAAAAATTTCGTGAATTACAAGCTTCACAAGGTAAGCAGTGGAATTTAATCAAGTTTTAATTTTGTTCAAGGCAATTTATTAAGCCTTTAGAAGCAATCTAAATTTTAATACTCCCTTCAATTAGATTTAAAGAGCTCTACTTGACAAAATTTCTGGTTGCTATTGTGTGTTGATAAATAAGTTCAAATTTTTATTGATTATTGTTTTGCAGCCTTTCGTGTATATTACCCAGTATCGAGAGTTTAAAAACATGTTTCTAAATGTTTACCTTGGGCAGAGAAACTTATTTCTACTAAAAAAATCTTACGACCTAAGAAAAAATGACGTCCAAAATAATTCAATTACATGGGGTGTTAACATAAATGCCAACCAAGACACGTTAGAGAAGAGTAAATCTGGTAATTGCCATTTGCAATTCCTAGAACAGTAGTAAGGTAATAGTAATTTACGATGCAAGTAACGTTATCAAGCTTTTTACATTACGAGAGAATAGTTTGAATGAACGAGCGACGTTAGGAGCGAGTTCTTTAAAATTATCGAGTAATGCAGAAAGCAGATAAAGTTACATATATCGTAACACGGTTTATTTTACCCTAAAATACTAATCTTTAAAAAAAAATAGGATTTTTTTTTATTAATGACACAACAGCGAGACATATCTGATATATGGCTGTGGTGGTATCACTCAATACAGTATTGTTGGTAGCATGTTATGTTATGTTAAATTCGAGATTAGCAGGTTCAGTTTTGCGTCAGTCTATGTCAAATAACAAACAAAACCTAACCTACTAACATCGAATTTAACATAGACTGACAGTGCCACCAGCAATACACGTCAGTACTGCCAACATGTGATTAAATGCTAATAAAGTATCGGTATGTTATATTTCTTATCAACACGAGTACTGTTAAATGCATCGCATCGTTGCTGAGGAGTTATAATCATAGTAACATAATAGGATAAAATAAATTTATATTAAATGATTTGAGATTGCATGTGGCTACGCAAAGGTTTTAAATTGATTCCAAATATTATGCTAAACTACCACTTCTGTCAATGTAGTTATGTTCGATTTATACGTTAAACTTTAAGTAATGTCATATACAGTGACACGGCGTTGACTACGCATTCATGAAAGATAGCGCTCAGTAAAAACAGTAAAAACAAAGCTTGCATACAATGAATGAAATCAATGAAATTGGATTCTCGTTCAAAAACCAAAACCATTTATGGCACATTTCGCAACATACTAAATTTCATCAAATAAACATGTAAATTCTTCAGATCATGCTAACTTCGAGAAGTATATTAGGATAACGTGTTACGGTATAAAGGAGATTTCACGAAAACACCGGACCGCACTTATCACATGTTGGTTTGTGTTGGTAGGCAACGGTTGTAAAGTCCCCGATCGTTCTCAAGTTGGCTCGCCAGAGGTCGTGGTTCACGTCATTCGTGAAGTCCGGTTATGTCTTACGACAGTAAAAATTATGATGAAATTCCAAGGCACCACTGTGAAATTCAACCCCTAGCTGGGTGCATTTACTCCGTTCACGTCCGAAGAAGATTGGGTCTGATACAAAATAGTTAGGCTTAACTGTTTGTTAACTAAAGGCTTAATTGCTTTAGTTACTAAAGTTCAACTTTCCTTTACAAGCTCTTAACAATTGTCCACTCCATAATTAAACACACGTTATACACGTTTACTAACTGCTTAGGTAACCGACACTTTTACTCAAAGAAACCCAAATATTAGCTTACTACAAATGAGCTTTATTGAGCTTTGAAATTATTACAAATACACGTTACGTAAATCAATCTATAAAATGTATATCAAACTTAAATGAACAATCCAACAAAAACATCAAATAGCTAGGACCCCTGTAAATAGCGAGAAGAGAGCTCGACTCAAAACAGTAAGCCTGGAGTGAATAGATCAAAACATGAAACCTCAAATGTACACTAGTGAGCTGTCTTCGTACAAAATAAACATATCTTATTAGATGCCGACAAAATAACACAAACGTTTATATTCTACATATATTATAAAATTGCACTAATATTTGGTAGCGTAAAGAGCACTGCAAAGTTCAAAAAGGAACAACAAAATGCAATGAATAACGTTAAACCAAGGTAGTTGCTAATTAAGTCAACGCCCCTTAATGTTAACACGTCACTGTGGATATTCGCATTTTGGCAAACACTTTAGTGTGTAATTAAAGAAGGGTGCCTTTGAACTAAGGAAATTTGACAGTAGAAGGGGGCGGCAAGGGATTCCTGACACCCACATTCAGCTTTGGACTGTCGTAGATCCACTGTGTAGCTGGTTTTTTAATGGCTTAGAAGACTTATTCAAGGTGCAAACGCGAAATTGTGAACCACCTTCCTCGTTGGTATTTTCGTGCAGCCCTAACAAACACAACGTCATTACGCCCCCAAGCTTCCGGGTTTATAAATCAGCCCACGGTTTGAAATCCTCCGAAGCGAAGGAATAACGCACATGCGTACTTTTAGTTAATGGGAAAAGTCAGCTAAGTTTTATATCCGGAATATTATCCGTAAAACAACTGTCCAATAGCCACGACAATTGGAACAAGATGCTCAGATTTTTACCCAACAGCGGCTTACAAAATTTTTTGACGATCCGTAGCGAATTCTTTCGCTCGCAACTTTCGCTTGCTTTCTTCGATAGTCGGGGCACGAGTTTTAAGTAATCAACTTTTCGGCAGTTAGTCCGGCATTGTAACTTACA
Source organism: Agriotes lineatus (assembly GCA_940337035.1). Classification (NCBI taxonomy): domain Eukaryota; kingdom Metazoa; phylum Arthropoda; class Insecta; order Coleoptera; family Elateridae; genus Agriotes; species Agriotes lineatus. The sequence continues at coordinate 58,523,632 of OW679195.1, read as the reverse complement.
CCTGCGAAGTTAGCTTCGTTATCACTCAAACTTAGGAACCACTTCGGCTCACAACGCGCGTTTTGCCATCTCTTGTTAGTGCGGTTGAACTTGCAGAACGGAAAATTTTGACTTAACACGGCTTTGACTATATGGTGCAACGAAAATGCTGGTACAACAAATAACTCGGGGAATTTTTATCGATATATCGAAACTTGTTCCTGCAGCGAGCGGCCGGTCGCTGTTGGGCGGAATAAAACAGGGAATTTTTAAACGAACATGTCACAACCTGAAATTCGCCAAATGCGTTATATGGCACGTAACGTAATTGGTACATCGGAGGTCAAAGCAAATAAAAACGTCGCAGCTGTGCGTTAGCATGAAGCACGCTGGACCAGGAATATGCACAGAATTCTTTAATGCGATATGAAACACGCAGCTTGGCATCCGCAAATTATTTGAAGGTTCCGGAGACGTACTAGCCCAAAATTCTCGTAGGAAAAAACGCTTCAAATTAAATTATTAATCTAACAAACGGAGCCTCGAAATAAACATTTTGAAAAATGGCTTCAGAAACAAAGTTGCTAGTGTAGCATAAAATTTTTTAAGAAATAAGCATAAGAGTTCTGAGTTTCTCTTTCTTGTTACCGGATTACCATCAAATTTGCACCGTTTTTATACTTTAAGTGTACAAGCATCTGGTTAAAATTTGGATTCGATGACATTACACCTAATAAAGATATGCGCCATCTTTTGGAGTCCACAACTTTGAATTAAGGTCGAATCAGACATACATTCATAAGGGGTTTTTTTGTGGATTTCGTCCATGAATGCGTGGCTCAAATTACAGGACACCTTGTATATCTAATATTATTATATTAATTTTGGCTATTTGTCGAATGAAAGGTTTTATAAGAAAAATGTATAGGATATTCCCATCTTCCATGGCGTTGTCCTACAATGCAATGTATCATTTGAATCTTGAAAACCCCATTAAGGAACCAGGAAGATTAAATTATATTGCCATGTAGTATCAAAGACCTGAGGGAGAACGTTATGCAATTAATTGTACATTAGTTGTTTGTTGCCTTTTTTGAGATTGGACATATCAATGCTTGCAACCGCCCTTTTGGCATATTTATGAGTTCCCATATTTCTAGAATGAGTTTATCTAACTTTTTTTATTAATTTTCCCCGGAAGTTTCACAAATTCTGCTTCTATTCCATCTTGACGGCGCTCTTGTTAGTCTTCAGTTCTTTAACAATATCGTTACTGCCAGTATTTAACTGACCTAGTCTCCTGTACTTAATTTTATCGATTCCTAGAGAACTCTTGGAAAATCGTTCTTGACTGGAGTTGGCCAAGATATTCGGAAGACTTTAGCATGGCTGACTACTGCTCTCCTTGCTTTCTTATTTAGACAATAAGTTAAGTAGTTGCTATTGCAATTGTTTTATCAAAATGTATTGGTACTATTGAGAAATTCGGTTATATCCAATTACTCTCCCCATCAGTTGTTTCTAAAAGGGATTATTTGATACTTGAAAACATAGTCAATAATTTTATTTTTTATTGAAGACGTTTAACATCAAAGTTTACTTGGAATACTTTCAATATAAAGACCTCTCCATAATAATAATTGAAAGCTCAACAGAATAGGTCCCGGGTGGTGTAGCTTGAACAAGCGTCCACGTTCGATCAGCAGAGTTAAGCAACGCTCTTTGTGGTCAGAACTTGGATGGGAGTTCCACGGCTGTATCTCTCGACGCCTCGTGATACGGCTGTCACGGAAATAGTTGGTCCCGGCGGTCATGACAATATCATGACTCGTTAGTGGGGTTGGAAGTCCCCATAAATGCACAGCGACGCCTATAATTGGCCTAACGGCTATTGGCTGAGTGCGAAATAAATAAATAAATAAAATTTGCCAACATTTCTGTCGGTTTAAGATTAATGTAATAAGAATCACAAACCTAGAAGTGCGTTACAAGTATGCATGTATCCCCTTTAGTTACACAGACTACCTCGAAGATGGGGGTTCTCCTAGCAACTGCATAGACTGCGTTTCTTTCGTTTATATGGGTAATTCCTGCAAAACGAAGAGAAAACAGCGTTAAATTCAGCTTATCGAGAGAGTAACTGTGCGTCCGCGATTTTTATTTATTCCGTGGATGTAGCGAAAATGTAAAGAATAAGAAGTGCCCGGATTACGGTCGGTGCTTTGAGCGAGTCCTCGGACAATAGCGCGACAGTCCGATGTCGTCAAAAGCACGAGATATTTAAATCTCCAAGAGCTCGTGACAATGGAATACATATTTTTCTACTTCGCAGAAACGAACTCCGGGTCTTACGAAATCAAAACGTGTCGTTCGTTACTTTGAAGTTCACCCACCTACCTGCATTATGCGGCGCAGAAAGGCGAGTTTTGAATATTTATTTGCGGCACAATGCGAATTATCTATATTCCCCACGGCTAAGTGGACAAGACACAAGCGGGGGGATCGGAAACTTTTGAATGGATTTTCCTCGCAGATTTATACGCCACACGTGGACACATGCCCACGTGCATCTCAAAGCCCGGAATGCACGATCCGTCGCTTATGGAAATAGGCGACGCTACTCGCCGGATTTTTATAAAAACCGCGGAATAATGAGCACTCGAGTTAAAGACGCGACGTGCTCGTTCGCTTACTTAAAAAAATAATTGTGTCTCGTCTTTTTCCATAAAAGAATAAATCTGAACTTCCTTCAGTCGCTAAGGAATAAGACGTCTAGGGCTAATTACCACCCTCGCATCGCCGCAAACAATCGGCGATGCGCTGCGACAAATTAACCTTGCTTGAATACCTACCCACGCCTCTTGGCATTTTACAGGAAAAATTTTAGTACTTAAGATTTTACAATACGCGAACATTTGCTACTTGCAAAGTTGTAAAGCAAAACAACGAAATCACTTCGCCTGCTTGGGCGACACTTTATTACACATTAGTTGAGGGCGTGGATCTTTATATGTAGCTATAATTTTCAAACAAATGGCACAAAATGATGAAAACTACAACATAGGTAAAAGTATGAAGCCAGCTTGTTTTTCGTTCCTATTAAACAATTGAACTTTTTTAAAAAGATATTTTTACCAACCCATCTACACATTTGGATTTGTACTTTAATGATGTTACATTTGTATATAGCCTTAAGGTTTTTTGCTTCGTTACTTCAGTCTTATAACGTTATTAGTGTCGTTATAAGTTAGTTTTACTTCTGTTCGTCATCAAAATCTGTTAACCGTTGCATTGAGATGGCGTAATGTAAAGAAAGTAAATCCAATTGATTTTACAGTCATCAGTGAAGTCGTAAGTTGTTTTCATGAAACGGTTCGAAGAATGCAGGCGTAAACTGCAGAAAACTTGGAAAAAACCTCATAATACACGGAAACGGAGTTGAGATGTCGAAACATGTGGAACGTTGGGGAGACCATTTTAAAAAAAACTGGCGTTAATTTTGGACGACGACTGCAGATACTATACTGATGATAAAGAAAATTGTCCAGGCAATGTTAAATTTAAAAACATCCAAATAGTAGGTGAACATTTTAGTGTGGCCCGTCATACCAGAACGTGATGTATCGAGTCGATTTACTATTAAGTCGTACAGGGTACAAACCATTTTTTTGCGAAATTATAGGTAAACCACTAGATTGAATTGTGTTGATACATAGGTGTTTGGTTATTATCTAGCTATTTATGGAATTAGCCCGGTTGCTAAGCATTTATGGCCCAGCTAGTATATTATGGTCGAGCTCGTTAGGGCCGTGTGTCGTATATTTTTTAACATTGAAAGTGGTTAACGAATTGAAAGTGTGACGGTAATACGGGGCTCCGTAGCGATTTGTGTGTCGTTTAGAAAGTGCGCAGTTTTCGCGAATTTTTGGTTTACGTATTGCAGGTAAATGTTGTTGGTGTCATTTTGAAGCACTCAGCAAGGGGAAACTTCTGAAAATGTAATTTTCGAGGGGGCGAAAATATGGGGGTTAAAATAATTTTTTGGGCACGAAAGAGTTCGGTGCTGTTACATCGCATACTTCTTCTCCTAATGTGATTTTGGGCTAGTTGGAATGAGGAGCAACCAACGCTCATCGTACTGGCTGTTTTTTGAGGTCTGCGATGCACGGGGGTGAAGTTATAGGGGTGTAAAAGTGAGGTGTGTTTGTAGTAAATTGAATGTTCGCATAAACAGAGGGAAAGAAAAAAATTCGAATTTTGTTTTTGGCAGTATGTGGACGAATCTGTGGATTTTAAGAATTTTGCGGGTAGGGTCGACATCTTTCGAGTTTTCTGGTTCTAGTAGTTCATGTTGAAATGAAGGGAGTGGAGCATACTATTTGTGATTCATCTATATTTATGACTTTCTGATATGCTACAGTTTTTCTGGACCTCAATTTTTTCAGCAATATAATGAGCAGCACATTTTTTTAACTTGTTACGAATGGTTCAACTTTTCCATATCAATTTACATCAATTAGAAAATAACATACGTTTCCACGCATGGAAACTCGCGTATTTTATCACTCGACGATTTGCATACATTCGTCTCGTGCTGGAATAACGTTGATTTCTACACTTGTGAGACAAATAACTATTTATAAATTCCACATTATATGAAACCCTGAAACGATTCAAAGCAATTTCTGCCGTTGACATTTGCCCAACGATTCGGCGAGATGGTATTGTGTTAAGGTGCGATTATTCACCATTGCCCACAGTATAATTTTCGGCTCATATAAGTGTTGTTTAACATTCGTAATTTGTGAGTTGAATTAGCTATAGGTCTATACTTGTGGTGCTGGAATTTCCATTTACTTAAACATTCTTTATGAAATTCGTTCTAGTTAATTTCCTCTCGTAGTATATTTTATTTGCTCAATATGTACCTACATCTAATGCGGAATTGTTTGGCACAGTTGGTCTAATGAATATAAGGCATGAAATTACGACTGCTCTCAATACTTCAGTTTGCTCTTCTTTGTCGCGTTCGGCTACGTTTTCTCACTTAATTTGTTCCGATAGTCGTACCATACTGTATCAGGCTCGCATTTCCTGATTTGGTGTCGCTATCATCTCTAGAAATATGTTTTACCGTAAATATAAAAATAAGTAATAATTTATGGAGATTAATAATGTCCTTAATAATGCATGATTTTAAATTATTAGAATAATAAAAAATCAACCAGTCCTAACATGTTTATGGCCAGTATTATAAACGATCAATAGATCATTAGATAACTATTTGTGGAGTAAATCTACTTCATTCATAACTTAACAGGCATTAAAATTCCAGAAAATGTCATTAATGTTTTAAAATTAGGTCCAAAAGTCAATCATTATAATCCTAAAAACAATTTACCCATCGAAAATATAATTTGCAATATTGAAAACGGAATTCGTGGTTTAACACAAACTGAACAAAATTCTATTGGCATTAACATTTGTAATATTTTAACTAATTTTAAACATAATAAAAATAATCAACAAAATCTTACTTTCACACAATTACAATATCACAAAGAACTCACTAAAAATATAAATGAAACAAAAAATTCTTTAAACAGTAGTAAAGATCTTATTGTAACATCTGTAGATAAAACACAAAATACAGTTTTAATGACTAAATCTAATTACCATGATAAAATTACTAATTTGTTAGGCGATAAAAATACATATAAAAAGAACTTAAAGATCCTACTTTAATCATTCAAAGCAAAAGTAACACAATAATTAAGAATTTATTTGACAAAAACTTCATTGACAAATTGACATATAAAACTTTAATCTCACATAAAGGGCTTCCTCGTAAAATGTATGGACTACCAAAATTACATAAAGATAATATACCTTTAAGACCCATTGTAGCATCTTACATGAGTCCAACCTATAATCTATCAAAATATAGATATTTAAATTTTAACTCTAATACAACAATCAAATATAAAATTAGTGTCATAAACAGTTTAGTTGACAGAGCAATACAATTATCCTCTAAACATTTTCATAATCAACATTTAGAATTAATTACTAATATTCTTGTTATAAATGATTATCCTATTGATTTTATCAATAAACACATTAACTACTGAATGAATAAAATTAAAAACCAAAACAAACTTAATCAATCTATATCTTTACAACCCAACTGCCTAGGCAACGATTTTAATATTTCAAACACATATTCACAAAATAAATATGTATCAATTCAATATATTCCTATACTTGCTGAAAAAATTGAAAATGAACTTAATAAATATAATATCAAAACTGCTTTTAACAAATACTCTAGGTAATTTGTTTTTTACTAATTTAAAAGATAAAACTGAAACTAATATGGAATCTCAAGTAGTTTACCAACTTAATTGTAACAATTGTAACTACACATATATTGGTCAAACTAAGCAATTATTAAAAAATAGAATCAGACAACATAAATATTCTGTCAAAAATAACAACATTTCACCCTGATCCAATAAAACAGCCTTAACTGATCACGCAATTAAACACTTACATACTTTTAATTTTAATACACCCACTCTCTTACATAAAGAGATCAAAAAAACGCGTTTGCCTAGAAGTGATTGAAATACAAAAAAGCCCTACAGCAATTAATTATAAAACTGACATTCACAATCTAAGTTCAATTTACCATAACCTTTTCAAATAAATTTTTTTTTCGACGCTGACATCGAAATTAAATTTTTCTCACTGTCATTTGACAACAGAAAGTTGACATTTGCCGCTGAGCGTGCGTTTTCATCACTTTGCCGCTCGTCGAGCGTTTTGGGTTTCCGCATAAACAAAATAGGTAGCCACGTCCGAATGTTTCCTTGACAATGCCCGTCATTTGTCGAAATAATCGCGTCACATGTCTAATAGGCTGCGCGAGTAATGTTAACTTGATTGTCAAGTCATATTTGCAATAAAATGAAATATGATATTTTCCATTAATAATATGCTCAGTCGTCGAAAAAATAGTATGTATGTTTCGAGCTAAAAGTGCGCTTGCCGCTTTTGCATGATTGCTGGTTTCGGCTTTGCCTCAACCAGCAATATTCATGCGCAAGCAGCAAGAATGCACTTTCAGCTCTTAACATACAATATACTTTTTGTGATGCACTTCTAAAATCTGTTCATTTATAAACAACCCTTAAACTTGTTCATATTTTTGTCATTACAACTTTTAAAAATTTAATTTAATACAACCCTGCGTAAATTAATAGGAAGCTTTATATTCTCACACCGACTGCGCAGTATGATAACAACTTAAGGAAACAACCTTGCATGCTTTTATCAAAAATTCATTTACTTTCTGCATTCCATATTGCTCAATGCTTGTGCTATGTTACATTTTAAATTGTCCAAACACAGTATTCACCCCTTCTGGGATGCTGTTTCGTCTGTTATTTTAATATTTTAAATTTCGTCATCAAGTTACCCTCATAAAAATTACATTGTTTTAACTTTACAATAAAAAGGGATGTGCATAAATTAAGAAAAATGGTCGTAATAGTTTCTACATTCGTCAATATTCAATATTATAATATTTCTAAGCGGGTATACAGGTTTTGTTTGAAATGAATGTATTCGCTAATCTGTGTTTTTATTACCTTTCAGAAATGTAAACCAAATTTAATTTTTTTTAACAACTGGTGAAGCAATCATAAATTGCGAAACGTTTTGTAAACGTATTACTATATTAAACATGTTACGACTGATTGATTTTTTATTATTCTAATAATTTAAAATCATGCATTATTATTGACATTATTAATCTCCATAAATTATAATTTAAAATTGTATGTCATTTCACAATTTGAAATAAAAATAAGTACTTAGAATAAGAGTACATACTCGTACAGCCAAATTGAGAAGTGAAAGTTACATATTTAGTTGGTGCTGGTCCACGGGTAAGGATGTTGATACTCACTATTTAGTTAAGATAATACTTATTGGAAATCAACAACTATTTATTTATTTTAAAAAGATTTCATATGATCACACACATAAATATGTACATGTAGGATGATACACAAATACTCATATATAAAGCGTGATTAAACTGCTAATATTAAAACGCACCCTGGTATTGCGACAAGACTCTGTGTACGAATGCGGTTATTCTTGACGCAGACTTCGAAACGTGGTAGACGACTTGTAGACACGAAATGCCGAATGTTGTAAACCGAATGAATGACACTGAATGGAATGCCGGAGTAGAATGGTTCGATGCTTCCCTGTCTGCCCTTGTATAGCTTCTCCTCAATGCGGAGGGTAATCGCTTTGGTGCAGTCAGGCATAGTGTTCGGTTTGTAAACTTACTTTATTAGCATCTTGCCTAGCTCAGACGTCTGTTAGCGAAAGTGTTAGATCGCTATTGTGCCAACCAGATGGTTTTACTGCTCATATTGTCTGCGGGCAGTTAATGGGCTTTTTCCTCGATCGTTGAGCAGCCAATCTCTATGGTCGCAAAATGGTTTAGCCTGCAGTTTACTCTCGGAGCCCCTACTGTTCGCAGATTGTGTGATTTTATATAACGTTAGTCACGACACTAATTATCCAGCTTACGACACTAGTCACAAACCCGCGCATAGCTTTACATTAAAATTAATTTTTTTCAATTATGATTTTCTGCCCTGTTATTGTGAGCCCTTTGCGTTGTAATTTCTGGACGAGGCAGGTGACCATATTCCCGCTACGCATACTAGACGTTTTTAAAAACTAAATGATTGACTATGCTTATAAATTATATGTATGGTAATCGCTGTACTTTTAATAGAGGAACTGGTCCGAATGTGTGCACCCCATTTATTTTTGCAGAAAAAGAGAGTAAGTTTTTCAACCTTTTGATAACACGCACTAGATGGAGTGGGCTTTAAAATGAAAATAAAGATATAGTTTACTAAGAGTTGGACAAACCGCGTGATTGGACATACATTTTATCCAAATTAGATATTTGAATTTCTTCAAATTGTTTTTAAGAGTTATACAATGTGCATTCTCTTTTCTCTGATTTATTTAACGGAAACGCATGTATTACAACCTTAGAGACCTCAACTGTTCGATCATAATCTCTCTGATTTTTCTACTGCTAAAGCCCGAAGCCAGAAGCAATTTGTTGAAATGTTTATCGTAGAAATCCCCGCAGATAGAAGTAATCGGACTTATACATAAACACTTGTGAATCACTATACAGTTTTTTAGGTCTTTCATAAATATACTCTTAGAACACAACTCTCTACTGTTCTTATAGAAGCGATTATAACAACGAGCCAAGCTAAACAGTATATATAAATTAACATCGTGTGCCTGGACTACTTAGTTTTAACAAAACAATAGACATTATTGACTGTACATGTGTACATGCCTTGTGTGTTTATGATTTAGCTGTTTTGACAGCATCAGGATAACCAATTATGTGATCATAATACCTTATTACACCTTTAGTAGATTAGGACAGCATTCTATCCCTTTGTCTAGTTCTAACTTCTAGTATACATATGATACCTGGACATTGATGGGACTAATTCCTCTAATGTGTTTGTGTAAGGCATAGAGTTCTTTTGTGTTCCCGTCAGCAATAGTAACCGATACGTCGTGAATTATGCGATGATATTGGACGACGCGAAACGCGAAAAAAGGTCTTTCAAAAACGGAGATCAAGTTACC
>OW679195.1:58336891-58513842 GCA_940337035.1 Agriotes lineatus | reverse complement strand
GGTTCTACTATCGAAATGATACCCAAAACCTGTCAAATCGTCAGTCAGAGCGTTTACAGGCTCTAGCATGCCATCTTGTCTACTGCTAAAACAGTAAGTGTCATTCCGATGCATTTAAAGTTAGTTTACAGTTTGTGTACAGTCTTTAACATTCTGCAATTACTATCTATTAATTATAATATGTTACATACTGCTAGTAGCATTCTGGAGCCATTATACAGTCGCGCTCAGTCACCGAAATAGTGCTACTAAAATAAAAAAATGTAAGACCATTTCTACTCTCGAAATGATACCCAAATCGTCTCAGATCGTCGGTCAGAGCGTTTACAGGCTCTAGCATGCCATTTTGTCTACTTCCAAAATAGTAGGTGCCATTCCGATGCATTTAAAGTTAGTTTACAGTTTGTGTACAGTCTTTAACATTCTGCAATTACTCTCTATTAATTATAATATGTTACATACTGCTAGTAGCATTCTGAGGCCAATATGCAGTCGCGCTCAGACACCGAAATAGTGCTACTAAAATAAAAAAATGTAAGACCATTTCTACTCTCGAAATGATACCCAAATCGTCTCAGATCGTCGGTCAGAGCGTTTACAGGCTCTATCATGCCTTTTTGTCTACTTTTGATACAGTAGGTGCCATTCCGATGCATTTAAAGTTAGTTTCCAGTTGTTTCTGTACAGTCTTTAGCAATATGCAACTACTGTTTATTACCTAATTATAATATGTTACATACTGCTAGTAGCATCCTGAGGCTATTGTGCAGTCGCGATCAGACACCGAAATAGTGCGACTAAAATAAAAAATCTAAGAGTGTTTCTACTATCGAAATGATACCCAAATCGTCTCAGATCGTCCGTCAGAGCGTTTACAGGCTCTAGCATGCCATTTTGTCTACTTCCAAAACAGTAGGTGCCATTCCGATGCATTTAAAGTTAGTTTACAGTCTGTGTACAGTATTTAACATTCTGCAATTACTCTCTATTAATTATAATATGTTACATACTGCTAGTAGCATTCTGAGGCCATTCTGCAGTCGCGCTCAGACACCGAAATAGTGCTACTAAAATAAAAAAATATAAGACCATTTCTACTCTCGAAATGATACCCAAATCGTCTCAGATCGTCGGTCAGAGCGTTTACAGGCTCTAGCATGCCATTTTGTCTACTTTTGAAAGAGTAGGTGCCATTCCGATGCATTTAAAGTTAGTTTCCAGTTGTTTCTGTACAGTCTTTAGCATTATGCAACTACTGTTTATTACCTAATTATAATATGTTACATACTGCTAGTAGTATCCTGAGGCTATTGTGCAGTCGCGATAAGACACCGAAATAGTGCGACTAGAATAAAAAATCTAAGAGTGTTTCTACTATCGAAATGATACCCAAAACTTCTCAGAGCGTCCGTCAGAGCGTTTACAGGCTCTAGCATGCCATTTTGTCTACTTCCAAAACAGTAGGTGCCATTCCGATGCATTTAAAGTTAGTTTACAGTTTGTGTACAGTCTTTAACATTCTGCAATTACTCTCTATTAATTATAATATGTTACATACTGCTAGTAGGATTCTGAGGCCATTATGCAGTCGCGCTCAGACACCGAAATAGTGCTACTAAGATAAAAAAAATGTAAGACCATTTCTACTTTCGAAATGATACCCAAATCGTCGCAGATCGTCGGTCAGAGCGTTTACAGGCTCTAGCATGCCATTTTGTCTACTTTTGAAACAGTAGGTGCCATTCCGATGCATTTAAAGTTAGATTCCAGTTGTCTCTGTACAGTCTTTATCATTATGCAACTACTGTTTATTACCTAATTATAATATGTTACATACTGCTAGTAGCATTCTGAGGCCATTATGCAGTCGCGCTCAGACACCGAAATAGTGCTACTAAGATAAAAAAATGTAAGACCATTTCTACTCTCGAAATGATACCCAAATCGTCTCAGATCGTCGGTCAGAGCGTTTACAGGCTCTAGCATGCCATTTTGTCTACTTTTGAAGCAGTAGGTGCCATTCCGATGCATTTAAAGTTAGTTTCCAGTTGTTTTTGTACAGTCTTTAGCATTATGCAACTACTGTTTATTACCTAATTATAATATGTTACATACTGCTAGTAGCATTCTGAGGCCATTATGCAGTCGCGCTCAGACACCGAAATAGTGCTACTAAGATAAAAAAATGTAAGACTATTTCTACTCTCGAAATGATACCCAAATCGTCTCAGATCGTCGGTCAAAGCGTTTACAGGCTCTAGCATGCCATTTTGTCTACACTTGAAACAGTAGGTGCCATTCCGATGCATTTAAAGTTAGTTTCCAGTTGTATCTGTACAGTCTTTAGCATTATGCAACTACTGTTTATTACCTAATTATAATATGTTACATACTGCTAGTAGCATTCTGAGGCCATTATGCAGTCGCGCTCAGACACCGAAATAGTGCTACTAAGATAAAAAAATGTAAGACCATTTCTACTTTCGAAATGATACCCAAATCGTCTCAGATCGTCGGTCAGAGCGTTTACAGGCTCTAGCATGCCATTTTGTCTACTTTTGAAACAGTAGGTGCCATTCCGATGCATTTAAAGTTAGTTTCCAGGTGTTTCTGTACAGTCTTTAGCATTATGCAACTACTGTTTATTACCTAATTATAATATGTTACATACTGCTAGTAGCATTCTGAGGCCATTATGCAGTCGCGCTCAGACACCGAAATAGTGCTACTAAGATAAAAAAATGTAAGACCATTTCTACTCTCGAAATGATACCCAAATCGTCTCAGATCGTCGGTCAGAGCGTTTACAGGCTCTAGCATGCCATCTTGTCTACTTCTAAAGCAGTAGGTCTCATTCCGATGCATTTAAAGTTAGTTTACAGTTGTTTCTGTACAGTCATTACCATTCTGCAATTAGTGTCTATTAATTATAATAGGCTACATACTGCTAGTAGCATTCTGAGGTCATTATGCAGCCGCTCTCAGACACCGAAATAGTGCTACCAAAATAAAAAAATTTAAGAGCGTTTCTACTATCGAAATGATAGCCAAAACGTCTCAGATCGACCGTCAGACGTTTACAGGCTCTAGCATGCCGTTTTGTCTACTTCTAAAACAGAAGGTGCCATTCATATACATTTAAAGTTAGTTTACAGTTGTTTCTGTACAGTCTTTAGCATTCTGCAATTACTGTCTATTAATTATAATATGTTACATACTACTAGTAGCATTTTGAGGCAATTATGCGGTCGCGCTCAGACACCGAACGAGTGCTACTAAAATAAAAAAAATATCTAAGAGCGGTTCTACTATCGAAATGATTCCCAAAACTTGTCAGATCGTCAGTCAGTGAGTTTACAGGCTCTAGCATGCCATTTTGTCTACTTCTAAAACAGTAAGTGTCATTTCGATGCATTTAAAGTTAGTTTCCAGTTGTTTTTGTACAGTCTTTAACATTCTGCAATTACTATCTATTAATTATAATATGTTACATACTGCTAGTAGCATTCTGAGGCCATTCTGCAGTCGCGCTCTGACACCGAAATAGTACTACTAAAATAAAAAAATCTAAGACAGTTTCTACTTTCTAAATGATACCCAAATCGTCTCAGATCGTCAGTCAGAGCGTTTACAGGCTCTAGCACGCCATTTGGTCTACTTTTAAAACAGTAAGTGCCATTCCGATGCATTTAAAGTTAGTTTACAGTTTGTGTACAGTCTTTAACATTCTGCAATTACTATCTATTAATTATAATATGTTACATACTGCTAGTAGCATTCTGGGGCTATTATACAGTCGCGCTCAGACACCGAAATAATACTACCAAAATAAAAAAATGTAAGACCATTTCTACTATCGAAATGATACCCAAATCGTCTCAGATCGTCGGCCAGAGCGTTTACAGGCTCTAGCATGCCATTTTGTCTACTTTTGAAACAGTAGGTGCCATTCCGATGCATTTAAAGTTAGTCTCCTGTTGTTTCTGTACAGTCTTTAGCATTATACAACTACTGTTTATTACCTAATTATAATATGTTAGATACTGCTAGTAGCATTCTGAGGCTATTGTGCAGTCGCGATCAGACACCGAAATAGTGCGACTAAAGTAAAAAATCTAAGAGTGTTTCTACTATCGAAATGATACCCAAAACTTCTCAGATCGTCCGTCAGAGCGTTTACAGGCTCTAGCATGCCATTTTGTCTACTTCCAAAACAGTAGGTGCCATTCCGATGCATTTAAAGTTAGTTTACAGTTGTTTCTGTACAGTCTTTAGCATTCTGCAATTAGTGTCTATTAATTATAATAGGCTACATACTGCTAGCAGCATTCTGAGGCCATTATGCAGTTCAGACACCGAAATAGTGCTACTAAAATTAAAAAAATTAAGAGCGTTTCTACTATCAAAATAATACCCAAAACGTGTCAAATCGTCAGTCAGAGCGGTTACAGGCTCTAGCATGCCATCTTGTCTACTTCTAAAGCAGTAGGTGTCATTCCGATGCATTTAAAGTTAGTTTACAATTGTTTGTGTACTGTCTTTAGCATTCTGCATCTACTGTCTACTAATTATAATATGTAACATACTGCTAGTAGCATTCTGAAACCATAATAATAATAATAATAATAATAATCTTTATTTAGTTATAAACTATTTTAAGATTTACAGTTGTTTATATATTTACTTAACTAATAATTTTTCTTAACATAATCGCTTAGTTTTTTTTTAAACTCATAGATATTTTTAGTTCCTTTAACTTCAATTGGAAGGTTATTATAAATTTTGAAGCCTTTATAAAAGAAACAATTTTGGGAACTGCTTTTTGTAAGTTTGGGTAATCTAACATTCTGCTTATTTCTAGTACTATAGTTATGAATATCACAACCATAAACTAAGTGTTGGGTCATATATTCAGGTAGCAGGTTATTGACTGCTTTAAAAACTAACAACAAAGAATTGAAATAAATACGTTGCTTCATACTTAACCATTGTAAACAATCTAGTATCGCAGAATTTCTTGTATATTTCGAACAGCGTAATATGATACGCATGACTCTGTTCTGCTGTTTTTGCATTCTAGCCAATTCTTGTTCATGACATAAAAATAATATACTAGAGCAGTAATCGAAATGCGGTGCGATGATTGTTTTGTAAATCATAATTTTAGACTGTATACTAAGCTTATTAGAAATTCTACTGAATAAGCCTATTTTCTTAACTACCTTTTTAATTACATAATCTACGTGTGCTTTGAAGTTTAATTTATCATCTATAATTACTCCTAAATATTTAACTTGAGATACCTTCTCTATTTCTAAGTTATCAATTTTTATTTTATTAACCGATTCTGCATTAGTACCTGATAAAATTATTGCTTTCGTTTTTGCGATATTCAGTTTCAGTTTATTATATTTTAACCACTTAGAAATAATTTCTAAATCTATATTCATTTTATTCATGGCATTTCTAACATCTTCGTCAGTAACTGTCACTAATGTATCATCTGCGAACAGATTTATGGTGCAATGTTTTAGATTCAATTCCAAATCGTTTATATACAAAATAAACAATAATGGACCCAAAACAGAGCCTTGGGGTACACCCTAGTTGTTTTCCATGTAGCTTGACTGGCACTGATCGAAGTGTGTAGTTTGTAGTCGATGAGTGAGATAACTTTGAAACCACATATTTTCGTTACCACGTATTCCATATTTATGTAGTTTATTCACTAACCGCTGCCTGTCGATAGTCTCAAATGCACGTTTATAATCTAGAAAAACAGTAACTACACTTTTATTTAATTCTAATTCACTTTTCCAATTCATGAGAACCAAGTTTAACGCCGTTTCACACGAATGTTTAGATCTAAATCCTGATTGGTTTTTACTTATAATATCATGTTCATCTAAAAAGATTTGGAGTTGATCTTTCACAATAAGTTCGATAATTTGCTCGTAGACCGGTAACACATTTATTGGTCGAAATTCTTCGCACTCTTCCCCATTATGCAGCCGCTCTCAGACACCGAAATAGTGCTACCAAAATAAAAAAAATTAAGAGCGTTTCTACTATCGAAATGATAGCCAAAACGCCTCAGATCGCCCGTCAGACGTTTACAGGCTCTAGCATGCCATTTTGTCTACTTCTAAAACAGTAAGTGTCATTTCGATGCATTTAACGTTAGTTTCCAGTTGTTTGTGTACAGTCGTTCGCATTATGCAACTACTGTTTATTAATTATAATATGTTACATACTGCTAGTAGCATTCTGAGGCCATTCTGCAGTCGCGCTCAGACACCGAAATAGTACTACTAAAATAAAAAAAATTAAGACCGTTTCTACTTTCTAAGTGATACCCAAATCGTCTCAGATCGTCCGTCAGAGCGTTTACAGGCTCTAGCACGCCATTTGGTCTACTTTTAAAACAGTAGGTGCCATTCCAATGCATTTAAAGTTAGTTTCCAGTTGTTTCTGTACAGTCGTTCGCATTATGCAACTACTGTTTATTAATTATAATATGTTACATACTGCTAGTAGCATTCTGAGGCTATTGTGCAGTCGCGATCAAACACCGAAATAGTGCTACTAAAATAAATACTCTAAGAGTGTTTCTACTATCGAAATGATACCCAAAACTTCTCAGAGCGTCCGTCAGATCGTTTAGAGGCTCTAGCATGCCATTTTGTCTACTTCTAAAACAGTAAGTGTCATTTCGATGCATTTAAAGTTAGTTTCCAGTTGTTTGCGTACAGTCTTTAACATTCTGCAATTACTATCTATTAATTATAATATGTTACATACTGCTAGTAGCATTCTGAGGCCATTCTGCAGTCGCGCTCAGACACCGAAATAGTACTACTAAAATAAGAAAATCTAAGACCGTTTCTACTTTCTAAATGATACCCAAATCGTCTCAGATCGTCCGTCAGATCGTTTACAGGCTCTAGCACGCCATTTGGTCTTCTTTTGAAACAATAGGTGCCATTCCGATGCATTTAAAGTTAGTTTCCAGTTGTTTCTGTACAGTCGTTCGCATTATGCAACTACTGTTTATTAATTATAATATGTTACATACTGCTAGTAGCATTCTGAGGCTATTGTGCAGTCGCGATCAAACACCGAAATAGTGCTACTAAAATAAATACTCTAAGAGTGTTTCTACTATTGAAATGATACCCAAAACTTCTCAGAGCGTCCGTCAGATCGTTTACAGGCTCAAGCATGCCATCTTGTCTACTTCTAAAACAGTAGGTGTCATTCCGATGCATTTAAAGTTAGTTTACAATTGTTTGTGTACTGTCTTTAGCATTCTGCAATTACTGTTTATTAATTATAATATGTTACATACTGTTAGTAGCATTCTGATGCTATTATGCAGTCGCGCTCAGACACCGAAATAGTGCTACTAAAATAAAAAAATCTAAGAGCGTTTCTACTTTCTAAGTGATACCCAAATCGTCTCAGATCGTCCGTCAGAGCGTTTACAGGCTCTAGCACGCCATTTGGTCTACTTTTAAAACAGTAGGTGCCATTCCAATGCATTTAAAGTTAGTTTCCAGTTGTTTCTGTACAGTCGTTCGCATTATGCAACTACTGTTTATTAATTATAATATGTTACATACTGCTAGTAGCATTCTGAGGCTATTGTGCAGTCGCGATCAAACACCGAAATAGTGCTACTAAAATAAATACTCTAAGAGTGTTTCTACTATCGAAATGATACCCAAAACTTCTCAGAGCGTCCGTCAGATCGTTTACAGGCTCAAGCATGCCATCTTGTCTACTTCTAAAACAGTAGGTGTCATTCCGATGCATTTAAAGTTAGTTTACAATTGTTTGTGTACTGTCTTTAGCATTCTGCAATTACTGTTTATTAATTATAATATGTTACATACTGTTAGTAGCATTCTGAGGCTATTATGCAGTCGCGCTCAGACACCGAAATAGTGCTACTAAAATAAAAAAATCTAAGACCGTTTCTACTTTCTAAATGATACCCAAATCGTCTCAGATCGTCCGTCAGATCGTTTACAGGCTCTAGCACGCCATTTGGTCTTCTTTTGAAACAATAGGTGCCATTCCGATGCATTTAAAGTCAGTTTCCAGTTGTTTCTGTACAGTCGTTCGCATTATGCAACTACTGTTTATTAATTATAATATGTTACATACTGCTAGTAGCATTCTGAGGCTATTGTGCAGTCGCGATCAAACACCGAAATAGTGCTACTAAAATAAATACTCTAAGAGTGTTTCTACTATCGAAATGATACCCAAAACTTCTCAGAGCGTCCGTCAGATCGTTTACAGGCTCAAGCATGCCATCTTGTCTACTTCTAAAACAGTAGGTGTCATTCCGATTCATTTAAAGTTAGTTTACAATTGTTTGTGTACTGTCTTTAGCATTCTGCAATTACTGTTTATTAATTATAATATGTTACATACTGTTAGTAGCATTCTGAGGCTATTATGCAGTCGCGCTCAGACACCGAAATAGTGCTACTAAAATAAAAAAATCTAAGAGCGTTTCTACTTTCGAAATAATACTTAAAAGGTATCTGATCGTCAGTCAGAGCGTTTACAGGCTCTAGCATGGCATTTTGTCTACTTCTAAAACAGTAGGTGCCATTCCGATGCATTTAAATTTAGTTTACAGTTGTTTCTGTACAGTGTTTAGCATTCTGCAATTACTGTCAAGTAATTATAATATGTTACATACTGCTAGTAGCATTCTGAGGCCATTATACAGTCGCGCTCAGGCACCGAAATAGTGCTACTACAATAAAAAAATCTAAGAGCGTTTCTACTATCGAAATAATACTTAAAACGTATCTGATCGTCAGTCAGAGCGTCTACAGGCTCTAGCATGCCATTTTGTCTATTTCTAAAACAGTAGGTGCCATTCCGATGCATTTAAATTTAGTTTACAGTTGTTTCAGTACAGTGTTTAGCATTCTGCAATTACTGTCAATTAATTATAATATGTTACATACTGCTAGTGGCATTCTGAGGCCATTATGCAGACGCGCTCAGACACCGAAATAGTGCTACTAAAATAAAAAAAATTAAGAGCGTTTCTACTATCGAAATGATACCCAAAACGTGTCAAATCGTCAGTCAGAGCGTTTACAGGCTCTAGCATGCCATCTTGTCTACTTCTCAAACAGTAGGTGTCATTCCGATGCATTTAAAGTTAGTTTACAATTGTTTGTGTACTGTCTTTAGCATTCTGCTATTACTGTCTACTAATTATAATATGTAACGTACTGCTAGTAGCATTCTGAGGCCATTATGCAGTCGCTCTCAAACACCGAAATAGTGCTACTAAAATAAAAAAAATTAAGAGCGTTTCTACTATCGAAATGATAGCCAAAACGTCTCAGATCGACCGTCAGGCGTTTACAGGCTTTAGCATGCCATTTTGTCTACTTCTAAAACAGTAGGTGCCGTTCCGATGCATTGAAAGTTAGTTTACAATTGTTTAGGTACAGTCTTCAGCATTCTGTAATTACTGTCTACTAATTATAATATGTTACATACTGTTAGTAGCATTCTGAGGCTATTATGCAGTCGCGCTCAGACACCGAAATAGTGCTACTAAAATAAAAAAATCTAAGAGCGTTTCTACTTTCTAAGTGATACCCAAATCGTCTCAGATCGTCCGTCAGAGCGTTTACAGGCTCTAGCACGCCATTTGGTCTACTTTTAAAACAGTAGGTGCCATTCCAATGCATTTAAAGTTAGTTTCCAGTTGTTTCTGTACAGTCGTTCGCATTATGCAACTACTGTTTATTAATTATAATATGTTACATACTGCTAGTAGCATTCTGAGGCTATTGTGCAGTCGCGATCAAACACCGAAATAGTGCTACTAAAATAAATACTCTAAGAGTGTTTCTACTATCGAAATGATACCCAAAACTTCTCAGAGCGTCCGTCAGATCGTTTACAGGCTCAAGCATGCCATCTTGTCTACTTCTAAAACAGTAGGTGTCATTCCGATGCATTTAAAGTTAGTTTACAATTGTTTGTGTACTGTCTTTAGCATTCTGCAATTACTGTTTATTAATTATAATATGTTACATACTGTTAGTAGCATTCTGAGGCTATTATGCAGTCGCGCTCAGACACCGAAATAGTGCTACTAAAATAAAAAAATCTAAGACCGTTTCTACTTATAACAAGTGTATGAGTGTTTATTAGTTTACTACAATAAATTATAGTTGATAATTAAAAAGTGTATTTTGAGAATGGGCCGCGAAGAGTATAATCTGCGAGGTGGTAAACCCCAATCAACATCTGACCAGTCAACATCTGTGGACGCTGATGGTAGAGATGATATATTCGTACAGAGAATTGTGGAAAAGGTACTTACATCTGAAACCATAATGGGCAATATTATGAGTGTTATAAAGGATCAAGCTGCATTAGCCTTTGAAAATTTTAACGCTCGCATATCCGCCCTTGAAGAAGTGAACGCAAAACATAAGAAAACCTTGGAGGTGTACGACCTGAAATTAGACCAACTTGAACAATATTCGCGGAGGAATAACCTGAGAATCCACGGGATAAAGGAATCAGCTAATGAAAACTGTGATGAAGTACTAATCAATTTCTTTAAAAATGAACTTGGTGTTATAGTGCCTAACTCAGCTATCGACAGAAGTCATAGAATAAAATCTAGGAATCCAAAAAATCAGAATCCGCTGATAATTAAATTTTCATCATACAACGAGCGGAAGCGTATTTTCCAAGTAAAATCCAAACTGAAAGGCTCGAAGTATTTAATTAAAGAGGACCTCACTCGTCCTCGGTTCAACCTTCTGCACGCAGCTGGGCAAAAATTTGGGGTTCGAAATGTTTGGACACATGACGGTAACATTTTTATTAAGACGAATGGTCAAATTTATAAAGCAGAATGCGAAAGTGACCTGCTGATGATAAGGTAATCTCATTTCCACTAGGGGCAGCGTACGACCTCGTCTCTCGTTGTCTATTGTTTACTTTTTGCTTAGAAGCACTGTGTATCTTTATCAATCTTAATTGAATTTTTAAATCGCAATTTTCTTTTTGTTGTTATAATTATATATTATAGAAGGAGTTTGTAACTTTTTCAGAGTATTACTTATTTTGATAGTGCGCAAAAGCTTTTAAGCACTTTTCTTATCTTTTTTTTTCTATATATATTAGGTACTTCTTATAGGAATTCAAAGAATTCAATATATTTTATTTTGTTTTGTTAGAAAGATATTTTTTACTATTTAAAGCTATACTTTGTTTGTTGTTTGTGTATAAATAATTTCGGTAGGGGTAATTGGACATATATAAATACTGCAATTTAATTTTAATCATTAATACTTACGTATATAGTAATTATAAAATAAGATTTCATTAACAATTTGATTATGAATGTTGACTTATTAGAGCTTCCACACATTACTGATTTTTTTATAGATAACATTAGTGATTATAGACAAATAACAAAAAACTTTATTAATAACGATTTAGTTAACTTAAAAATTTTACAAACAAATATTAGAAGCCTACAGCTGCATTTTACTGAATTAGAAGTTTTGCTTCAATTCTTGGATAGTGATTTTGATATAATTGTGTTAGGTGAATGCTGGGAAATACATAGTACCGCTTTTCTTAATTTAAATGGTTATAAAATTTATCATAATAACAGTAATCTTAATAAATCTGATGGAGTAGTGGTTTACATTAAATCAACTATTACACATACTGTTGATAGAATAAACATTAATAATTTTATTTTATTGCGAACGAGTCTTATTCTTAATGACATTAAAATTTCGCTTACCGCTGTATACAGGGCACCTTCTTTTAATGGTAATGACTTCATCCAAATATTAAATGAGTATTTCACCAACTATACTAAAAATCAAATAGAAATTTTTTGTGGTGATGTAAATATTAACACACTCCTAATAAATGATAATTTAGTGGATTCTTACTTAAATTTAATGTGTACTTTTGGCTTTCATCGTTGTATCCACAAACCAACGAGAATTTCCGAGATATCAGAGACGTGTATTGACCATTTTTACCTAAAAGCTTCACTTAATTCGCTTAATAGCCTTCCTTTGACGTTGTCATTTAAAATTTCTGATCATTTTCCTGTATGCTTATATTTAAATTTTAAACAAACGAACCAATGTATTTTAAAAAAGGATCACATATCTAAAGAAATAATAGATTACAAAAAATTAAATAATATATTAGAAAGAATTCAATGGAATGGTTTAGTTGAGCAAAATGTTGACATTGCTTTTGAAAATTTCTTATATATTTTACAAACTGCGATTAAGGATGCTACTATAATTAAAAAGGAAAGTAAATTAGTTAAGAAAAAACAATGGATATCAACTGAAATTGTGGGACAAATTCATATAAAAAACATTTTATTTAAAACTTATTTGCGAAATAAAAACGACCCTAACGCGCACAATAACTATAAAGCACAACGAAATTTGGTGAATAATTTAATTCGGTCATGCAAAAATAATTATTATAAAAATAAATTTGATAATTGTAAAAATTCAAAAGAACTCTGGAAAGTTACTAAAACAGCTGCTAATATAAATTCAAAAAAGTCTATTATAACACAAATTCAAACTGAAGATGGACGAATAATTGATTGTAACGAGGCAATTGCTAATGAATTTAATAGTTTTTTTGTACATGTTCCGAATCAGTTGGCATCAGAAATAACAGGTCTGGATCAAGCCTTTCAACATAATATCAATGTAAATGAAAAGTCATTATTTTGGAAACCATTTGATCACTTTGACGTTGAAAATAGTATTAAGAGCTTGAACAACACCTTTTCACGGGGTTCTGATCAATTATCTACAATAGTTTTGAAAAAAATATCAAAGAGTATTTCTTTACCTCTCTCTACATTATTCAATTATTGCTTAACTGAAGGTATTTTTCCAAATTGTCTAAAAACTGCTATAGTCACACCAATTCATAAATCTGGTTCAATACTTAAGATTTCAAACTATAGACCAATTGCCCTCACGTCTTGCATCTCCAAAATATTTGAAAAGCTTATCAAAAAACAATTGGAATCATTTTTCAACCTTTGTAACATTTTCTCTGATAATCAATATGGTTTTACTAATGGGAAATCTACTGAAGATGCTTTGGCTTTTCTGACATCTAATATATATCATTCCTTAGACTCTTCTAAGCCTACTCTTGCGATATTCTTAGATTTGGCCAAGGCATTTGATACAGTTTCTCATCGTATTTTGTGCCATAAACTGGAGATGTACGGCGTGAGGGGGATTGCACTATCACTTATAAAAAGTTATTTAACAGGAAGAAAACAACAGGTCGTAGTTAATAATTCTTTAAGTTCTGCAAAATCTATATCGTGTGGGGTTCCACAAGGGTCAATTTTGGGACCATTGCTTTTTATTATGTATATAAATGACCTTTTGCTCTACAACTTACATAACAGTCATATGGTTTCCTTTGCAGATGACACTGCTATTGTGATCAATGGTGATTCATGGGATCACGTCATTTCTGATGCCACTAACCATCTTAAGTTTTTAAAATATTGGTTAGATAACAATATCCTAATCTTGAATTATGATAAAACGTTTTATATGCCTTTCACAATTTATAATCAAGCCTTGCCTATCCCAAATCAGTTGATTATTCATTCTTATAATTGTAAAGGAATTAATTGTGTTTGTTCTATTAATATTAAGAAGTCCTCTTCCATAAAATATTTAGGGTTAATGGTAGATCAACATTTAAGGTGGGATGTACACATAGATTACTTGGTAAAAAAAATACGTAAATTTATATATCTTTTTAGAACTCTAAAGCAGTTTGCTCAACTAAGCACTTTAAAAACGCTTTATTATGGTTACATACAGTCAATATTAAACTATGGAATTCTCGTATGGGGTGGAGCGGCCAGTATACATTTATCTAGAATTGAAGTTATGCAAAAAATGATTATAAAAGTTATTTTAAATAAACCATATTTTTATTCCACTTCATTGCTCTTTTGTGAATTTGACGTGCCTACATTTTATAGATTATATTTTATTTCAATTGCCAAATATATGTACAAACACAGAAATTCATTAAATTTAGAATTTCCACTACATTTATACAGTACTCGGTTACGCAATAATCTTGTCGCCTATACTCCTCAGATGAATAAGTCTTTTGGTCAGCACAATTTTTTATTTTTTATTCATAAAATATACAATTATATCAAAATTAACTCTACTATAGATTTTTCTATACCTTATAGTTCAATAACCTTCAAAAGAAAAATTTGCAATTTTTTGAAAACAGTATCTGAAAACGAAATAAAAAATTTAGTTTCATAAAGTATGATTCTAAATGTTTTCTATTGGAAGTTCTCTTATTTTACTTTATTTATACATTATATATATTGTTGTTTGTGATTAAATAATCCTTGGTTAATGAAATCTCAGAATTTTTTTAATTTGTATATTATAGAGGAAATTATTGCACTTCGCAACAATTCGCCATGCGAATTAGCGAATTGCAGTAAATTTCATTCATAATTTCATGCTTCCATCTTTCTCTTCTTCTTTTATATGTCTAATTACATTTATTTGTATTTATTTGTAAAGTAACTGTATTTTTTTTAACTTGTATTTTTTGGGCAAATAAATGGTATTATTATTATTATTATTATTATTATTATTGTGTGTTGATAAATAAGTTCAAATTTTTATTGATTATTGTTTTGCAGCCTTTCGTGTATATTACCCAGTATTGAGAGTTTGAAGAGTTTAAAAACATGTTTCGAAATGTTTACCTTGGGCAGAGAAACTGATTTCTACTAAAAAAATCTTACGGCCTAAGAAGAAATGACATCCAAAATAATTCAATTACATGTGGTGGTAACACAAATGCCAACCAAGACACGTTAGAGAAGAGTAAATCTGGTAATTGCCATTTGCAATTCCTAGAACAGTAGTAAGGTAATAGTAATTTACAATGCAAGTAACGTTATCAAGCTTTTGACATTACGAGAGAATAGTTTGAATGAACGAGCGACGTTAGGAGCGAGTTCTTTAAAATTATCGAGTAATGCAGAAAGCAGATAAAGTTACGTATATCGTAACACGGTTTATTTTACCCTAAAATACTAATCTTTTAAAAAAATAGGATTTTTTTTATTAATGACACAACAGCGAGACATATCTGATATATGGCTGTATCATTCAATACAGTATTGTTGGTAGCATGTTATGTTATGTTAAATTCGAGATTAGCAGGTTCAGTTTTGCGTCAGTCTGTGTCAAATAACAAACAAAACCTAACCTACTACTATCGAATTTGACATAGACTGACAGTGTCACCAGCAATACACGTCAGTACTACCAACATGTGATTAAATGCTAATAAAGTATCGGTATGTTATATTTCTTAATAACACTAGTACTGTTAAATGCATCGCATCGTTGCTGAGGAGTTATAATCATAGTAACATAATAGGATAAAATAAATTTATATTAAATGATTTGAGATTGCATGTGGCTACGCAAAGGTTTTAAATTGATTCCAAATATTATGCTAAACTACCACTTCTGTCAATGTAGTTATGTTCGATTTATACGTTAAACTTTAAGTAATGTCATATACAGTGACACGACGTTGACTACGCATTCATTAACGAAAACATAAGGCCTTCTATGAATGTATGTTCGATCCAGCATCGCTTCGACCCAAAAAACAAAGCTTGCACACAATGAATGAAATCAATGAAATTGAATTCTCGTTCAAAAACCAATACCATTTATGGCACATTTCGCAGCATACTAAATTTCATCAAATAAACATGTACAGTCTTTAGATCATGCTAACTTCAAGAAGTATATTAGGATAACGTGTTACGGTATAAAGGAGATTTCACGAAAACACCGGACCGCACTTATCACATGTTGGTTTGTGTTGGGAGGCAACGGTAGTAAAGTCCCCGATCGTTCTCAAGTTGGCTCGCCAGAGGTCGTGGTTCACGTTATTCGTGAAGTCGGGTTATGTCTTACGACAGTAAAAATTATGATGAAATGCCAAGGCACCACTGTGAAATTCAACCCCTAGCTGGGTGCATTTACTCCGTTCACGTCCGAATAAGATTAGGTCTGATACAAAATAGTTAGGCTTAACTGTTTGTTAACTAAAGGCTTAATTGCTTTAGTTACTAAAGTTCAACTTTCCTTTACAAGCTCTTAACAATTGTCCACTCCATAATTAAACACACGTTATACATTCACGTTTACTAACTGCTTAGATAACCGACACTTTTGCTCAAAGAAACCCAAATATTAGCTTACTACAAATGAGCTTTATTGAGCTTTAAAATTACTACAAATACACGTTACGTAAATCAATTTATAAAATGTATATCAAACTTATATGAACAATCCAACAAAAACATCAAATAGCTAGGACCCCTGTAAATAGCGAGAAGATAGCTCGACTCAAAATAGTAAGCCTGGAGTGAATAGATCAAAACATGAAACCTCCAGCGTACACTAGTGAGCTGTCTTCGTACAAAATAAATTGCACTGATATTTGGTAGCGTAAAGAGCACTGCAAACTTCAAAAGGAACAACAAAATGCAATGAATAACGTTAAACCAAGGTAGTTGCTAATTAAGTGAACGCCCCTTAATTTTAACACGTCACTGGGGATATTCGCATTTCGGCAAACACTTTAGTGTGTAATTACAGAAGGGCGCCTTTGAACTAAGGAAATTTGACTGTAGAAGGGGGCGGCAAGGGATTCCTGACACCCACATTCAGCTTTGGACTGTCGTAGATCCACTGTGTAGCTGGTTTTTTAATGGCTTAGAAGACTTATTCAAGGTGCAAACGCGAAATTGTGAACCACCCTCCTCGTTGGTATTTTCGTGCAGCCCTAACAAACACAACGTCATTACGCCCCCAAGCTTCCGGGCGCACGGTTTGAAATCCTCCGAAGCGAAGGAATAACGCACATGCGTACTTTTAGTTAATGGGGAAAGTCAGCGAAGTTTTATATCCGGAATATTATCCGTAAAACAACTGTCCAATAGCCACGACAATTGGTACAAGATGCTCAGCTTTTTCCCCAACAGCGGCTTACAAAATTTGTTAACGATCCGTAGCGAATTCTTTCGCTCGCAACTTTCGCTTGCTTTCTTCGATAGTTGGGGCACGAGTTTTAAGTAATCAACTTTTCGGCAGTTAGTCCGGCATTGTAACTTGCACCTGCGAAGTTAGCTTCGTTATCACTCAAACTTAGGAACCACTTCGGCTTACAACACGCGTTTTGCCATCTCTTGTTAGTGCGGTTGAACTTGCAGAACGGAAAATTTTGACTTAACACGGCTTTGACTATATGGTGCAACGAAAATGCTGGTACAACAAATAAGTCGGGGAATTTTTATCGATATATCGAAACTTGTTCCTGCAGCGAGCGGCCGGTCGCTGTTGGGCGGAATAAAACAGGGAATTTTTAAACGAACATGTCACAACCTGAAATTCGCCAAATGCGTTATATGGCACGTAACGTAATTGGTACACCGGAGGTCAAAGCAAATAAAAACGTCGCAGCTATGCGTTAGCACGAAGCACGCTGGACCAGGAATATGCACACAATTTTTTAATGCGATATGAAACACGCAGCTTGGCATCCGCAAATTATTTCAAGGTTCCGGAGACGTACTAGCCCAAAATGCTCGTAGGAAAAAACGCTTCAAATTAAATTATTAATCTAACAAACGGAGCCTCGAAATAAACATTTTGAAAAATGGCTTCAGAAACAAAGTTGCTAGTGTAGCATAAAATTTTTTAAGAAATAAGCATAAGAGTTCTGAGTTTCTCTTTCTTGTTACCGGATTACCATCAAATTTGCACCGTTTTTATACTTTAAGTGTACAAGCATCTGGTTAAAATTTGGATTCGATGACATTACACCTAATAAAGATATGCGCCATCTTTTGGAGTCCACAACTTTGAATTAAGGTCGAATCAGACATACATTCATAAGGGGTTTTTTTGTGGATTTCGTCCATGAATGCGTGGCTCAAATTACAGGACACCTTGTATATCTAATATTATTATATTAATTTTGGCTATTTGTCGAATGAAAGGTTTTATAAGAAAAATGTATAGGATATTCCCATCTTCCATGGCGTTGTCCTACAATGCAATGTATCATTTGAATCTTGAAAACCCCATTAAGGAACCAGGAAGATTAAATTATATTGCCATGTAGTATCAAAGACCTGAGGGAGAACGTTATGCAATTAATTGTACATTAGTTGTTTGTTGCCTTTTTTGAGATTGGACATATCAATGCTTGCAACCGCCCTTTTGGCATATTTATGAGTTCCCATATTTCTAGAATGAGTTTATCTAACTTTTTTTATTAATTTTCCCCGGAAGTTTCACAAATTCTGCTTCTATTCTATCTTGACGGCGCTCTTGTTAGTCTTCAGTTCTTTAACAATATCGTTACTGCCAGTATTTAACTGACCTAGTCTCCTGTACTTAATTTTATCGATTCCTAGAGAACTCTTGGAAAATCGTTCTTGACACTGGAGTTGGCCAAGATATTCGGAAGACTTTAGCATGGCTGACTACTGCTCTCCTTGCTTTCTTATTTAGACAATAAGTTAAGTAGTTGCTATTGCAATTGTTTTATCAAAATGTATTGGTACTATTGAGAAATTCGGTTATATCCAATTACTCTCCCCATCAGTTGTTTCTAAAAGGGATTATTTGATACTTGAAAACATAGTCAATAATTTTATTTTTTATTGAAGACGTTTAACATCAAAGTTTACTTGGAATACTTTCAATATAAAGACCTCTCCATAATAATAATTGAAAGCTCAACAGAATAGGTCCCGGGTGGTGTAGCTTGAACAAGCGTCCACGTTCGATCAGCAGAGTTAAGCAACGCTCTTTCTGGTCAGAACTTGGATGGGAGTTCCACGGCTGTATCTCTCGACGCCTCGTGATACGGCTGTCACGGAAATAGTTGGTCCCGGCGGTCATGACAATATCATGACTCGTTAGTGGGGTTGGAAGTCCCCATAAATGCACAGCGACGCCTATAATTGGCCTAACGGCTATTGGCTGAGTGCGAAATAAATAAATAAATAAAATTTGCCAACATTTCTGTCGGTTTAAGATTAATGTAATAAGAATCACAAACCTAGAAGTGCGTTACAAGTATGCATGTATCCCCTTTAGTTACACAGACTACCTCGAAGATGGGGGTTCTCCTAGCAACTGCATAGACTGCGTTTCTTTCGTTTATATGGGTAATTCCTGCAAAACGAAGAGAAAACAGCGTTAAATTCAGCTTATCGAGAGAGTAACTGTGCGTCCGCGATTTTTATTTATTCCGTGGATGTAGCGAAAATGTAAAGAATAAGAAGTGCCCGGATTACGGTCGGTGCTTTGAGCGAGTCCTCGGACAATAGCGCGACAGTCCGATGTCGTCAAAAGCACGAGATATTTAAATCTCCAAGAGCTCGTGACAATGGAATACATATTTTTCTACTTCGCAGAAACGAACTCCGGGTCTTACGAAATCAAAACGTGTCGTTCGTTACTTTGAAGTTCACCCACCTACCTGCATTATGCGGCGCAGAAAGGCGAGTTTTGAATATTTATTTGCGGCACAATGCGAATTATCTATATTCCCCACGGCTAAGTGGACAAGACACAAGCGGGGGGGATCGGAAACTTTTGAATGGATTTTCCTCGCAGATTTATACGCCACACGTGGACACATGCCCACGTGCATCTCAAAGCCCGGAAAGCATGATCCGTCGCTTATGGAAATAGGCGACGCTACTCGCCGGATTTTTATAAAAACCGCGGAATAATGAGCACTCGAGTTAAAGACGCGACGTGCTCGTTCGCTTACTTAAAAAAATAATTGTGTCTCGTCTTTTTCCATAAAAAGAATAAATCTGAACTTCCTTCAGTCGCTAAGGAATAAGACGTCTAGGGCTAATTACCACCCTCGCATCGCCGCAAACAATCGGCGATGCGCTGCGACAAATTAACCTTCCTTGAATACCTACCCACGCCTCTTGGCATTTTACAGGAAAAATTTTAGTACTTAAGATTTTACAATACGCGAACATTTGCTACTTGCAAAGTTGTAAAGCAAAACAACGAAATCACTTCGCCTGCTTGGGCGACACTTTATTACACATTAGTTGAGGGCGTGCATCTTTATATGTAGCTATAATTTTCAAACAAATGGCACAAAATGATGAAAGCTACAACATAGGTAAAAGTATGAAGCCAGCTTGTTTTTCGTTCCTATTAAACAATTGAACTTTTTTAAAAAGATATTTTTACCAACCCATTACACATTTGGATTTGTACTTTAATGATGTAACATTTGTATATAGCCTTAGGGTTTTGTGCTTCGTTACTTCAGTCTTATAACGTTATTAGTGTCGTTAGTTTTACTTCTGTTCGTCATTAAAATCTGTTAACCGTTGCAATGAGATGGCGTAATGTAAAGAAAGTAAATCCAATTGATTTTACAGTCATCAGTGAAGTCGTAAGTTGTTTTCATGAAACAGTTCGAAGAATGCAGGCGTAAACTGCAGAAAACTTGAAAAAACCTCATAATACACGGGAACGGAGTTGAGATGTCGAAACATGTGGAACATTGGGGAGACCATTTAAAAAAAAACTGGCGTTAATTTTGGACGACGACTGCAGATACTATACTGATGATAAAGAAAATTGTCCAGGCAATGTTAAATTTAAAAACATCCAAATAGTAGGTGAACATTTTAGTGTGGCTCGTCATACCAGAACATGATGTATCGAGTCGACTATTAAGTCGTACAGGGTACAAACCATTTTTTTGCGAAATTATAGGTAAACCATTGGTGACAATCATTGTTACTATAGTGCATTCAAATTCAAGATAGAGCAAAATCTGCAACCCAAATTACAAATATCAGCAGTAAGTTGATTACTAATATGATTTTATTAAAATTTAGATCAGAGAGATATGGCTTTGTTGCTGTCTTGATGAGTGTCAAAATCAAATTCGAGGTTAGCAGGTTAGGTTTTGCGTCAGTTCGTGTCAAAACTGACGCAAAACCTAACCTGCTAACTTCGAATTTGATTTTGACACTCATCAAGACGGCAACAAAGCCATATCTCTCTGATCTAAATTTTAATAAAATCAAATTAGTAATCAACTGACCGCTGATATTTGTAACTTGGGTTGCAGATTTTGCTCTATCTTGAATTTGAATGAACTATAGATTGAATTGTGTTGAAACATAGTAGTTTGGTTATTATCTAGCTATTTATGGCATTAGCCCGGTTGCTAAGCATTTATGGCCGAGCTAGTATATTATGGTCGAGCTCGTTAGGGCTGTGTGTCGTATATTTTTTAACATTGAAAGTGGTTAACGAATTGAAAGTGTGACGGTAATACGGGGCTCCAGTAGCGATTTGTGTGCCGTTTGGAAAGTGCGCAGTTTTCGCGAATTTTTGGTTTACGTATTGCAGGTGAATGTTGTTGGTGTCATTTTGAAGCACTCAGCAAGGGGAAACTTCTGAAAATGTAATTTTCGAGGGGGCGAAAATATGGGTGTTAAAATAAGTTTTTGGACACGAAAGAGTTCGGTGCTGTTACATCGCATACTTCTTGACATATCTTAATGTGATGGGCTAGTTGGAGTGAGGAGCAACCAACGCTCATCGTACTGGCTGTTTTTTGAGGTCTGCGGTGCACGGGGGTGAAGTTATAGGGGTGTAAAGGTGAGGTGTGTTTGTAGTAAATTGAATGTTCGCATAAACAGAGGGAAAGAAAAAATTTCGAATTTTGTTTTTGGCAGTATGTGGATGAATCTGTGGATTTTAAGAATTTTGCGGGTAGGGTCGACATCTTTCGAGTTTTCTGGTTCTAGTAGTTCATGTTGAAATGAAGGGAGTGGAGCATACTATTTGTGATTCATCTATATTTATGACTTTCTGATATGCTACAGTTTTTCTGGACCTCAATTTTTTCAGCAATATAATTAGCAGCAATTTTTTTTAACTTGTTAGGAAAAGTTCGACTTTTCCATATCAATTTACATCAATTAGAAAATAACATACTTTTTCACACTTTTTTAAAGCAGGTAGGAAATGTATATTTCCTAACTGTTTTCAAAAGCCGCAAAGAATAAGGTACTAAACGTTTATTGATGTAAAAAAAACTAAATGTGTTGAAAAAATATTATGTGGTCACGCGTGGAAACTCGCATATTTCATCACTCGACGATTTTCATACATTCGTCTCGTGCTGGAATAACGTTCATTTCTACACTTGGGAGACAAATAACTATTTATAAATTCCAAATTATATAAAACCCTGAAACGATTCAAAGCAATTTCTGCCGTTGACATTTGCCCAACGATTCGGCGAGATGGTTCGGTTATTCACCATTGCCCACAGTATAATTTCCCAACTAGACGGCCCAGATAATTGTTGTTTAAAACATTCGTAATTTCTGAGTTGAATGAGCTATAATAGGTCTATACTTGTGGTGCTGGAATTTCCAATTACTTGAACATTCTTTATGAAATTCGTTCTATTTAATTTCCTCTCGTAGTCTATTTTATTTGCCCAATATGTACCTACGTCTAATGCGGCATTGTTTGGCACAGTTGGTCTAATGAATATAAGGCATCAAATTACGACTGCTCTCAATACTTAAGTTTGCTCTTCTTTGTCGCGTTCGGCTAGACTTTCTCACTTAATTTGTTCCGATGTCTTCAGTGAACCGTTAGTCGTACCATACTGTATTAGGCTCGCATTTCCTGATTTGGTGTCGCTATAATCTCTAGAAATATATGTTTTACCCATATATCTAATACTTACTATATTGCTAGCGGCTATGAGTGGGAAACTGGCCAAGGAAGTGAGACAGACAACCAACTCTTCAATGTATAATGGTGAGCTGTGTGCAAGCGCGGCGGCGTCGTCCGGCCAATGGGGAAGTGATCAAGTTTAAAATTCGCTTCTAAAGGCGGAGTTTGAATTCTCACCCATGCGCACGAGACGCGTTATACTCCAAGTGAGACTATGTCGGCGCCGTAATGTTTTCTGACGTTTCCAGGCCTTACTAGCAATATATGTGTATTATATATATGGTTTTACCGTAAATATAAAAATAAGTAATAATTTATGGAGATTAATAATGTCCATAATAATGCATGATTTTAAATTATTAGAATAATAAAAAATCAATTAGTCGTAACATGTTTATGGCCAGTATTATAAACGATCAATAGATCATTAAATAACTATTTGTGGGGTAAATCTACTTCTCCAGTAAACTAATAGGCAAATAAACAAAAGCGCATCAAAATGTGTTTACTAATGAATAAAATGTCATAAGCATTAACATTTTGATGTGCTTTTGTTTACTTTAACAACGAATTAAAGTTAACCTGTACGGATTTATTAGCCGAATAAAGTTACTTTGCGTTACGCAAATCTACGGAATAAATTAATTTATTCTCAAAGAAAATTTTATTTAGGAAATAAAAAGTTTTACAATACCGAGCATGAATATAGTAATAAGTTTACAAAACGTTTCGCAATTTATGTGTAATTAATAAATATAAAAATCAATTTTTAGAGATTCAAAATAAAACTGCAATGAGAAATTTGACTTTAATAATAAGAGACAACTATAGCTATTTAAACACTCTAAAACGAAAAACTTGGAAGTATGCAGGTTTGTTTCAATAATTTTACTAATAAAAATGTAGTCATAAATTTACTAGCAACTAAAATAAAACAGAATTTAAATTTGAGAACTGTATTACACAGCAAGTTAAATAGAAAAATCAACCAACTCTTTAAAAACAACCAATCTTTTCCCAGTAAAGGCAATCAACCAATATCAAATGTTTTAAAACTAAATCATCCTCTGTACACCAATCTATCAAATAATGAAAACCCAAATAATTTCATTCATAACTTAACAGACATTAAAATTCCAGAAAATTTCATTAATATTTTAAAATTAGGTCCAAAAGTCAATCATTATAATCGTAAAAACAATTTACCCATCGAAAATATAATTTGCAATATTGAAAACGGAATTCGTGATTTAACACAAACTGAACAAAATTATATTCGCATTAACATTTGTAATATTTTAACTAATTTTAAACATAATAAAAATAATCAACAAAATCTTACTTTCACACAATTACAATATCACAAAGAACTCACTAAAAATATAAATGAAACAAAAAATTCTTTAAACAGTAGTAAAGATCTTATTGTAACATCTGTAGATAAAACACAAAATACAGTTTTAATGACTAAATCTAATTACCATGATAAAATTACTAATTTGTTAGGCGATAAAAATACATATAAAAAAGAACTTAAAGATCCTACTTTAATCATTCAAAGCAAAAGTAACACAATAATTAAGAATTTATTTGACAAAAACTTCATTGACAAATTGACATATAAAACTTTAATCTCACATAAAGGGCTTCCTCGTAAAATGTATGGACTACCAAAATTACATAAAGATAATATACCTTTAAGACCCATTGTAGCATCTTACATGAGTCCAACCTATAATCTATCAAAATATAGATATTTAAATTTTAACTCTAATACAACAATCAAATATAAAATTAGTGTCATAAACAGTTTAGTTGACAGAGCAATACAATTATCCTCTAAACATTTTCATAATAAACATTTAGAATTAATTACTAATATTCTTGTTATAAATGATTATCCTATTGATTTTATCAATAAACACATTAACTACTGAATGAATAAAATTAAAAACCAAAACAAACTTAATCAATCTATATCTTTACAACCCAACTGCCTAGGCAACGATTTTAATATTTCAAACACA
The DNA here is from genome assembly GCA_940337035.1 of Agriotes lineatus. NCBI lineage: Eukaryota > Metazoa > Arthropoda > Insecta > Coleoptera > Elateridae > Agriotes > Agriotes lineatus. The sequence goes on along the minus strand of OW679195.1, from coordinate 58,488,896 downwards.
TATTCACAAAATAAATATGTATCAATTCAATATATTCCTATACTTGCTGAAAAAATTGAAAATGAACTTAATAAATATAATATCAAAACTGCTTTTAACAAAAACAATACTCTAGGTAATTTGTTTTTTACTAATTTAAAAGATAAAACTGAAACTAATATGGAATCTCAAGTAGTTTACCAACTTAATTGTAACAATTGTAACTACACATATATTGGTCAAACTAAGCAATTATTAAAAAATAGAATCAGACAACATAAATATTCTGTCAAAAATAACAACATTTCACCCTGATCCAATAAAACAGCCTTAACTGATCACGCAATTAAACACTTACATACTTTTAATTTTAATACACCCACTCTCTTACATAAAGAGATCAAAAAAACGCGTTTGCCTAGAAATGATTGAAATACAAAAAAGCCCTACAGCAATTAATTATAAAACTGACATTCACAATCTAAGTTCAATTTACCATAACCTTTTCAAATAAATTTTTTTTTCGACGCTGACATCGAAATTAAATTTTTCTCACTGTCATTTGACAACAGAAAGTTGACATTTGCCGCTGAGCGTGCGTTTTCATCACTTTGCCGCTCGTCGAGCGTTTTGGGTTTCCGCATAAACAAAATAGGTAGCCACGTCCGAATGTTTCCTTGACAATGCCCGTCATTTGTCGAAATAATCGCGTCACATGTCTAATAGGCTGCGCGAGTAATGTTAACTTGATTGTCAAGTCATATTTGCAATAAAATGAAATATGATATTTTCCATTAATAATATGCTCAGTCGTCGAAAAAATAGTATGTATGTTTCGAGCTAAAAGTGCGCTTGCCGCTTTTGCATGATTGCTGGTTTCGGCTTTGCCTCAACCAGCAATATTCATGCGCAAGCGGCAAGAATGCACTTTCAGCTCTTAACATACAATATACTTTTTGTGATGCACTTCTAAAATCTGTTCATTTATAAACAACCCTTAAACTTGTTCATATTTTTGTCATTACAACTTTTAAAAATTTAATTTAATACAACCCTGCGTAAATTAATAGGAAGCTTTATATTCTCACACCGACTGCGCAGTATGATAACAACTTAAGGAAACAACCTTGCATGCTTTTATCAAAAATTCATTTACTTTCTGCATTCCATATTGCTCAATGCTTGTGCTATGTTACATTTTAAATTGTCCAAACACAGTATTCACCCCTTCTGGGATGCTGTTTCGTCTGTTATTTTAATATTTTAAATTTCGTCATCAAGTTACCCTCATAAAAATTAAATTTTTTTAACTTTACAATAAAAAGGGATGTGCATAAATTAAGAAAAATGGTCGTAATAGTTTCTACATTCGTCAATATTCAATATTATAATATTTCTAAGCGGGTATACAGGTTTTGTTTGAAATGAATGTATTCGCTAATCTGTGTTTTTATTACCTTTCAGAAATGTAAACCAAATTTAATTTTTTTTAACAACTGGTGAAGCAATCATAAATTGCGAAACGTTTTGTAAACGTATTACTATATTAAACATGTTACGACTGATTGATTTTTTATTATTCTAATAATTTAAAATCATGCATTATTATTGACATTATTAATCTCCATAAATTATAATTTAAAATTGTATGTCATTTCACAATTTGAAATAAAAATAAGTACTTAGAATAAGAGTACATACTCGTACAGCCAAATTGAGAAGTGAAAGTTACATATTTAGTTGGTGCTGGTCCACGGGTAAGGATGTTGATACTCACTATTTAGTTATGATAATACTTATTGGAAATCAACAACTATTTATTTATTTTAAAAAGATTTCATATGATCACACACATAAATATATACATGTAGGATGATACACAAATACTCATATATAAAGCGTGATTAAACTGCTAATATTAAAACGCACCCTGGTATTGCGACAAGACTCTATGTACGAATGCGGTTATTCTTGACGCAGACTTCGAAACGTGGTAGACGACTTGTAGACACGAAATGCCGAATGTTGTAAACCGAATGAATGACACTGAATGGAATGCCGGAGTAGAACGGTTCGATGCATCCCTGACTGCCCTTGTATAGCTTCTCGTCAATGCGGAGGGTAATCGCTTTGGTGGCTGCTTGAAACTCAATTTTTTTTTTTTTTGAAAAGTGCAGTCAGGCATAGTGTTCGGTTTGTAAACTTACTTTATTAGCATCTTGCCTAGCTCAGACGTCTGTTAGCGAAAGTGTTAGATCGCTATTGTGCCAAACAGATGGTTTATTGCTCATATTGTCTGCGGGCAGTTAATGGGCTTTCCTCGATCGTTGAGCAGCCGATCTCTATGGTCGCAAAATGGTTTAGCCTGCAGTTTACTCTCGGAGCCCCTACTGTTCGCAGATAGCGTTGGGTCGCCGAGATTAGAATTTTAAATTGCGTGATTTTATATTGCGGTAGTCACGACACTAATTATCCAGCTTAGGACACTAGTCACTTTTCACTTATGATTTTCTTCCCTGTTATTGTGAGCCCTTTGCGTTGTAATTTATGGACGAGGCAGGTGACCATATTCCCGCTACGCGTACTAGACGTTTTTAAAAACTAGATTATTGACTATACTTATAAATTATATGTATGGTAATCGCTGTACTTTTAATAGAGGAACTGGTCCGAATGTGTGCACCCCATTTATTTTTGCAGAAAAAGAGAGTAAGTTTTTCAACCTTTTGATAACACGCACTAGATGGAGTGGGCTTTAAAATGAAAATAAAGATATAGTTTACTAAGAGTTGGACAAACCGCGTGATTGGACATACATTTTTATCCAAATTAGATATTTGAATTTCTTCAAATTGTTTTTAAGAGTTATACAATGTGCATTCTCTTTTCTCTGATTTATTTAACGGAAACGCATGTATTACAACCTTAGAGACCTCAACTGTTCGATCATAATCTCTCTGATTTTTCTACTGCTAAAGCCCGAAGCCAGAAGCAATTTGTTGAAATGTTTATCGTAGAAATCCCCGCAGATAGAAGTAATCGGACTTATACATAAACACTTGTGAATCACTATACAGTTTTTTAGGTCTTTCATAAATATACTCTTAAGCCGCGTCCACATTAATAAATATTTACGTTGTGCGTTGAATTTGACGCAAATTTGTGCGTGTGCGTTGAAATTAATGTAGATGTGGACGGTGCGCCGAACGCAAACGCACACAAATATTTTCGTGACGAACGACGCACGCTATCCATCGCCCCGTCGGTTTTTACTTGAACTTCAAAGAGATTTGCGGCGCAACGTTGTGCTAATGTAGACGTATGTTGGTAGTGCATATATGTGTCGCGTTGTTTTAATTTTAATTTATTTTTAGGAATGAACTTTCTAACTTGTAGAAGGAAATTATTAATTAACCATGCTTTATTACCTCATTATTAGTAAAATAAGAAATATGCGGCCGTTATTTTAATGCACCATTTAATTAGAAAAAATTAAAATAAACTCATTAATAAGAAAGACGTTACTATATGACACAACTTTATCAATATAAAATAGCGGTAGCGGCTTGTTAACTGCATTAGCAATTGATGAAAGCACAGGACAATTCCGCAACGTTCTTCTATGTCATCAGTGGATTTTAAAATCCTCATTAATATGATTGGACCAAAAATCAAGAGAATAGATTCAAAATGCCATTGATGTTTCGGATTCCACAACAATGTATGCTTCTGGTACTCTTGAGTAAGTGCCAATGCATCTTCGTTGTTCCATTCCATCTTCTGTTATTACTCTTTATTTCCACAAATGTTGCAAATATAAAACTTACTAATAATAAGAGAATGCACAATGCGCCGCGCTGCAAATCGACGAACAGGCGGATCGCCGACACACAACGTACAACACACATTTTTGCGTCGAAAAATGATGCCCCTCCATTAAATTTGCGTCGCAAATAAGTGCGCTACATTTTGACATACAACACACAACGTAAATATTTATTAATGTGTACGCGGCTTTTAGAACACAACTCTCTACTGTTCTTATAGAAGCGATTATAACAACGAGCCAAGCTAAACAGTATATATAAATTAACATCGTGTGCCTGGACTACTTAGTTTTAACAAAACAATAGACATTATTGACTGTACATGTGTACATGCCTCGTGTGTTTATGATTTAGCTGTTTTGACAGCATCAGGATAACCAATTATGTGATCATAATACCTTATTACACCTTTAGTAGATTAGGACAGCATTCTATCCCTTTGTCTAGTTCTAACTTCTAGTATACATATGATACCTGGACATTGATGGGACTAATTCCTCTAATGTGTTTGTGTAAGGCATAGAGTTCTTTTGTGTTCCCGTCAGCAATAGTAACCGATACGTCGTGAATTATGCGATGATATTGGACGACGCGAAACGCGAAAAAAGGTCTTTCAAAAACGGAGATCAAGTTACCACATGCATTAGTGACCGCTGGAAGAGCGACCGTCAGCAAATAAATGGGCGAGGAATTTAATTCATATATTGGTGGAGAAATTCGAGGATATCAAATAAATCAAGCTCCACCTGCAGGAGATCAAATGTTTTAATAACAGCTCACCTACGCAACCTCGGGGCGTCTAAATTACGAGAGAATTTAAAAACTTCGGGAAATCGTCAAATTTTATTTTTAATTAAAGATGTTAGAATGCAGCTTTTGCGACGTTCGAAAAAGAAAATACGAAAATGCCAAGCGACGTGGGCTTCTTATTGCGATCTCTCTTACCACAAACTGGATCCTACGTTATTGTTTTAGCATCATGAAAAAGTCTGTTTAATGTCAAAAAGATCCCTGCCTAATTGTGCACAATTGGTACGAATTCAGGTACCTGCAAATTACAATACTCTGCAATGGTGATTGAGTATTATTAAATGGTTTCAATTCCGTTTGAAAACCATTGTATATTGCCATAGCAGGTTTTCGAAATTAAGAAAACATTAAAATAGAGGGGAGCTTGCAGTAGTGTTTAGAAATAGTTCAAAGATAGGCTGACATTTTGACAATTTGAAAACTATGATGTTGTTTGGAAAAAACTATTAGTGTTAGAGTGCTTGCCATATCCCAGCGACCCTGCGCAGTGTTCGAAATTCTGTAAATACGTCATAAGCAAGGCTACAGACCAACCTGAAAATATTAGTGCGATTTTGCTGCGTTTGATATCGTTTGCTATTTTCATACTTATAAGTTAGTTTTTGCGTTCTTTATCTACTTATATTTCCGTTTATTATAAAAAAAACAGTTTGATACAACCTATTTTAAATTTCGCATCTGCAAGCTAGCCTGATGTTTTTAGGTTATACTGAAAACACCATTTGGGCGTCTCGCTCTACAGTTTTCTCCCTTGCTCCCCTGCAAAATAGTAGTTTTACATTGTCAAGAACTATACAGGTTGATTCATAAGTATACTCAAATTAAATGGGCGTATACTGACCTCAGTAGAAGTACATTGCAGTAAAAATTAGTTGCTTTCGAAAAAATCGTAGTAGGGAGTGTGTTCTAACCTTCGTGAACCACTAGCTAAATCAGATGGGAATGCAAACTGTTCTTTCTAAGTTTGCATATAATCCAAATTCGATATTATTGCAACTACATGGGCAAACTTAAGTTCATAGAAATTCATTCCAGTGACTATCAATCAGTTTAAGCAACTGTTTAAATTTTTCTGAGATTATTATTAATTTATGAGTCTGAACTAGAAAGAATGATAGGACAACTAACTGATAAAGCGAAAAGGATTGGATTAACCATTAACAAACAAAAAACAAAAGTCATGACAAATGCGAAAATCCCCTCAACATTGAAATAGACGGAGATCATATAGAACAGGTGAATTCGTACATATATCTAGGCCATACAATCAAAATTGGAAAGGAGAACAAAGACGCGGAGTTAAATAGACGTATAACCTTGGGTTGGACAGCCTTCGGTAGATTATCCACAATACTTAAAGATAAAACCTTTCCAAATCACTTAAAGGCAAGAATATTCGATTCCTGTGTGCTCCCCGTACTGACTTATGGAACCGAAACGATGACCCTAACCAACAAGGCAAAGAATAGATTGGTAATAACTCAACGAGCGATGGAAAGGAGAATGTTGGGGGTGTCATTAAGAGATAGGAAGAGCAATGAGTGGGTTAGAGAAAGAACGGGAGTAACGGATATTGTAACAAGAGTTGCTAGACAGAAATGGAGCTGGGCAGGACACTTCGTAAGAGCAGACGATAGATGGACAAATAGGCTTCTACACTGGAGACCACAAATAGGCAGAAGAAGTGTTGGTCGACCACCAAAAAGATGGACAGACGATTTCAAATCTATAGTTGGTAAACAATGGATGAGAACCGCAAGAGATAGAAAAGAATGGAAAATTAAAGGGGAGGATTATGTCCAATACTGGATACAAAGGTCTGAATAAGAAGAAGAAGATTATTATTAATTTTTAACGTACAGTTTATTATGCAAAGTTTTCCTGTTTCATCAAATTACCCTTAACTTTAATGAACATAGTATAATGTATAATAATAATACATTTGGCCATGTCACTTTTGATATGTCTTTGATTTCTGTCTCAACACTGTTTAGAGAAGATGTCAAATCTAATAAACAGTGGGTGAGGTAAAATAAAATTCTTGAAACACTTCTAGAACATATTTTTGGATATTTAGACAGTAATCGTTTTTTGTTTAGGTACTAGGTATTACGGTAATACGACCGCTTGTTATAAGCAAAGAAGCCGCCATTTTCTTGCTTAGACGATATGCGAATTTGTATTGATGGAAGCTCATTTTTAAAGCACTAAGCCGTTGATCTCGTATCTTTGTAATCATAGTGATAGATTCATCATCCGTCATCACTAGTGAATGTATTAATTATCTTTTCGCTATTATTTAAAAAACATCTAGCAAATGTATTTTTGCCACTACAAGAGATACATTTTTCCAAAAACCTCTCTCCCCGTGGTTCCTCCTCAGTGCCCGTCGAACTTCAATTTTTTTCTATAGTTTCGCAATCGCAAACAGAATGACGCCCTCCACATTTAGATCCGCAGGGTCATTCCAAGTAGTTTACATTTTTAAAACTTGAAGTGTACACCTTATTATTTTAAAAGCCTCCTTTGAGAGACCAGATTCCGGACTAGAAATTTGCTAGATGGCACCAAGCGAAACTGCCGACTATTAAGACATTTTTACTAATTAATTTTTGATTTACAACAAATTGGAATAGGGTTGCCGACACTGTCATTTTAATCCGAAGAGTTCGAGTTTGATAGTCATTCTTCGGGCTTTCATAACATTCTTTGGATTCATTTCTTACTGTCTGTTGATTTTCTAAGACAATATATTTTTCCTATGATCATGTCAAAATGACACCTTTTTGTACAGTTTCTATTGTCAAAAGTGACGTTTGTAGCACTCTTAATATTAGCGCCCGAATTACGTCTATTTCGCACGTTGCCATTGTTTTAATACTATATTAAGACACGCTTTGCCGTAAATTGGAATGTCAACATAACCTAGAATATCTAACACAATGTGACGGAAAATGCGTCACCGAACTAAGTTTTTATATTTCTGTTACGTTCGTAGAAAAAGTAGCGTCTGATACACGTGTGTAAGTGCCATTAAAGCACTAGGGACGTTAAGAGCACTCCGCTTCGCGTCGTGCTCTTAAACTCGTCGCACGTGCTTTAAAGTCGTACTTATAGACTAGTATCATAATATACTATTTGTTTATGTTATGCAATGTAAAATTAAATTGTTTTATAATTTCCAAAAAAGTTATCTGTTAATTCTCGACTCAAACGAAGACTGAGCATTTTTAAGATTTTATTTTATGTTATAATTGTATGTATGTATTAGCTGTAAGCTCATTTACTTTGCGGTGTAGAGGCTGGTGCTGTATACACTTGCGTTTGACTGTACAATGCTGGACTTGTCCCGGATTCGGGTTACGAAGTTGCAGCGCGCCTTTATGTTATAATTATAAACAATATACAGATTGTCTGCAGGTACTAGGTACAAAAGGTAACTAAGTACAGAGACAGTTTAAAATTTTACATGGTTGTTAAGCAACACATCTTTGTGATCTAGGTACCGTGTGTACTTAGTACCTACAGACAATCTGTATATTAAGTATTCATGAGATGCGTTGTAGAAATTTGTTCTTTCCTAAGAAAGTATTGTGCTTCAATATCCCTTATCACCGAAAAGTAAAAGAGGTTAAACGATAATGAATGAATGAATGAATTCGCATGATTTAAAAAGGCCGAGAGTTATACTTTGCCATTTAAAAAATATAAAATAATTTTTGGAATTATCTTTATAATGCAAAAAGCTATGTTACCGTGAACTTTTTTATTGATTTTATTCTCAGCCCCCCCCCCCCTCCCTCCTTTAACTTTTATTCTCGTTGGCAATCGTAAATTGGTTGATTAAATAAAAGTAAGAACGTGCTATAAGAAATCTATCTCTAAAATAGATTTAATTACAAATAACAGAAGAATAAAAATGGGTACAGTGAAGTCAGGAACGAACTCGACAAAAAAAAATAGCTTATGTTTGAGATATATAAATAGACCAGCTTTTCATCGCGGCTCGCCCCGCATAAAAAACGTGTACTTACGGTACGGCTTAGACTTGAACCGATCCTGTATGGATTTGGAAATATCGGTCAAAGAATGTTGAACAAGGTAGATTTTTGTTTTCTCCAATCTCTCACGTTTCACTCTACTGTTTAGTCTCCAGGCTACCTATTGGGAAGGTGAATAACCTGTATATTATAAGCGAACATACGGACAAACAGACACATCGACACAAATCCTAAAAAATGGTAATAAATTAAGGAGAATTAAAAACAACAATATGTTTTGATACAACACTTTATTAGAAACAATTTCATAATCTAAATTACAGATCCGAATTCTTAAAATTTAAACAATAAAAGATGATTATTTGATGAAAGTCAGATTGCAACTGGGGAATCCAGTTGCTAGTCAGACGCCTTAACCGCTTGACCGATGAGATGCTTTGTAGAACACAGACTTCTCGTTGTATTATGAAGGACACAGTGACGGCAGAACAGATTGCGGACGAACTGCGCCCGATCGGTGACACACTTTTAATAAAAAGTACCACAAAAGCATGCATATCTTGGGGTTTCTAATAAAACTGAAGTAGTCAAACAATTATGAATAACATTAATTCGCGAACAAAAAATATCGCAGACGGTAGGATTCGAACTTCAGATGTCTTAACCGCTCCGCCAGGAACGCTACGTAACAGACAGACTTATCGTTTTATTGTGAAGTGGAGGGTGTCGACGCACGCAAGTGAGCCCAGATGCGGACGAAATAAGCCCGATCGGTGACGATGAAAACGTGACACACGCAGACAGCCGCAACATACGTCTATATAATAAGTGCGACCAGTAGTCCAAGAGGCGACCGCAAAAATGATACCTAACGCGCATCGAATAGAGACGTATATTAAATAAAAGTTCAAGATTTTTTGTTTTCAAGTATGAGATGATAATAATAATAACAGCAAACAACTATTTAACAGCACACAAATGACAAACCTGCCGCTTCACAGAGGTCGAGGCTCTTCTACTATAGGTATGGAAATCTGACATCTGATACTTAATTGGTCTCGCAACGACTATGATTTTGATACTAGACCAAGAAGTGTAGAGTCGATTTGAGCGTGGTACCTCGTATTGACGTAGCTAATAGAACGTGTTTTTGGTGGGTTTTGGTGTATTATCTGCTGTATTCTGTGCGGCTATGCGCTTGGGTTACTGTGCAGTTAGGCACGGCTGATTAGTAACGTTCGTTACCATAATGTGTTGGTAAAATTCTTATTTTGTTTTAGTCTCCAAAGGAACCAAAGGCCGGTTTGGTAAATAACAATAACAACCTTTTGACATTTGCAGAGACTTTTGTGTCCGACCCGTTATGGAAGATCTGTGATTTGGGTTAATAGTAATCGGTTAGTAGGAGGAAATATAGGAAAATACACCAGCTGGTGGATTTGGGAGATGGCAGGTGATAGTATGTCTGTTGACAAGTGTACATTTCCTCTGGACTGGGGAGAAAACATTGAGCCGCTTTCCGTCAGAAATCTTCTTCTTGTTGTTTTATTAAGTTGGCATTTTTTTGTATTACTGTAATTGCTAGAACTGTGGATGACACCCGATTCTTTTCGTTTTGAATTATATTGATGTGCTTACGACTACGTACCAACTTTGTTTTCGCGTGTATAGTCTGCACCCGAACCAGCATCTAGGCGAGATTGAAGTTGGTTTTATCGATGACATAGAATTCACCAAGTTAAGCTATTACCCCATATTTTGATTTGCCGCATTTAAAAAAATGTATCGGCGCGAAGAAGTATTCGAATTGGCATGGGTGAACTATATTCGTGCGTATGCCGGTTACACCATGTAGGTATTTAGGTTTCAGTGACTTATATACTTGTGCCTTGCGCTTGGACTAATTTTAATAATTTGAAATTTTAAAATACAAACATTACGGTGTGAAGGTTACCTGATCACGTCACGGATTTAATATTATTTGCATGTAACTAACATATATACTTCAATAACTTATTGCGATATGTACCTTGTTTACCTGCACGTATTACAAACAAATGTCACTTTGATCGCACCGTATATATGTAAGTTATAGCTTATCAAAGAGCCTGCGTTTGATGAAGATACTTTTGCTATATTTCCCTATAATATACATTGTGTGCACCATATCACCGGGGAATCGCCCAACTTAGATTTTCGAACTCTAGAATAATTAAGTTGGTGCCGCTCATATTCGTTTTTGATTAGTTTTAGTGTTAACCCAGCTGATTCGTTGATCGCTATTGATTACGGCACCGTTTTGGGTATCTAATGCTCGCTCTCCTGCTTATATTGAAGTGAGTTGGTATATTTTAATATTAAGTGTTGGAGCGTTCAGCGGCTGACAAGATCTCTTACAAACCGTTATTTTAACTATATTATTTAAATAAAGTACGTGAAAATGATGAACAGGTGAATTTGTATATGGCGAAAAGTCTTCCCAAATGTAGAAATATTGTAGATTTGTTCCATCAGCAGCACATTTACAGCCAACACAGTCTGAATAATCATGGGATTTACTAACATTTTTTATAGACATCTGGATTCCTTGATGAAAGGAATCTACGGCCATAAAGACATGGCCAAGCTCAAACTATTGGATGATAATTCTTTCAGCACATATTTAATCATAACTATTATAAACTAGAAATTTAAAAAAAACCATCAGTTTTCATTCTGAGCTGTCGAACTCTCCAATTATAAGACAGTTTTCAAAACATTTCTTTAAGTAATAAGAAATTAGTAAGATAGGCTTATCAATTCTTTTTTGTTTCGCTTGAATACACTTCTTCTGAATGGTAGTAAGCTTTGTTGTACACTTATGGACGGTTAGTAAGAAGCCTTGGACGCATCATGACTTTCTCTACATTCGTTAGTTCTCTCTCAAGAGATATATTTTGTTTGAGATTTCCCGCTTCAATGATTTTGACTGTGCTGCGTCAATATTGGTACTATTAGACTCGCTATTATTATTCGACACGTTGTTTCACTTCTTAGGTAATGGATAGGTATAATTTCGACTTATCTCCGTAGTAAGTGACTAGTCTTCACAATATCACTTCCAACATTATCAGAAATAGAACAGCTTCCCTCAAAACTGCGTTTTGAGTAGTCAGAGGGTAATTTTCATTTTAATCACATTATTTATTTATACTGGGAATATGTTAATTAACAAAATAGTTTACATTTCTTTTCAACTTAAGGAGCGCTGTAGATTTACACAATGATAATGGAAGGAACTCTTAATATGCATCATAGTAAAGGTGTACTGGAAGCCGTTAAAACATCTACGCAAATCAGGCTTCTCTTTGAGATCCGCTGATTGGCTTAGAACTATGAGTCGTTTAGAATCTATATATTTAAAACGTGAAGGGTTTTATTTGGACACCTATTTTAAGTCTTTCACCAGGCCGATTTCGGTCATTCTTTTTTTCAATTAAAAATGCTACTGTAGACATTTACAGAATATTGCAAATAAATTAATAATTGGTAGATAAAAGCCAGCGTACATACATCAAACAAGTAAAGACTCTCATGCCAAATGCTGAAACCTGTCTAGAGTGCCTGGGACAGTAACTCGGGGGGTATTTCTAAGCTTGACTATCAGATGACAGCACAAAGTTCTAACAATCACAGCCAGTTACTGGCTCTGTTACCATCTGTTAGTACTGTCGGAAAGTACCCCCCCCCCCCCCCAAGGAGCCGTTCAAGGTCATCCAAATCGGAATTCTGACATCAAAGGAACTGGCAGTGAGTGTATCTACTTGTTTGATTTATGTACGCTGGAAAAGCCAACAAATTGTAGCGAGCAGGTTACTGTAATGGACAATGTACAGTAGTGGAACAAGTAAGCTCTCGAGGTCCTGCGGTGTTGTTTTAATTGTTGCAATGGACCACTGTACCAGCGATGGGCCCAAAGCAGTAACGGTTGTTTAAAATTTAAATTAGTTTGTCGCCTTTGCTGTACATTCAATTCTAAAATGTCAAACACTCACGTATGCAGTCAATTAAAAAGCTATAGTCTCTTTTTACTTCCTTTTACAATCAAGGAAGTATTGGATTCACCCCAAAAATTCGAAATTGAGTTTTCAACAGATCTTCACGTTTTAGAGTCCCCTGATCCCAAAGAACATATTTTTTTTCATTGGTCTGTCTGTGTGTCTGTCTGTGAACAGAATATCACAAAAACGGAAAGAGGTATGGCGTTGAAACTTCATATACAGTGCGAGTGTAAAGTCTGGAACTATCGAAATAGAACTTTTATCAAATGTTTTTGAAAGAAATCCTCGAACACGTCAATTTTTATTTTAAAAAATAAATATTTTACTGTAATTGTCACTTTTAGATTGTCTTTTGTTTTTGAGTTATGACGTTCGCGATCATTTTTTTAAATGGAAACCCCAAATTTTTATGATAAATTTGGACAGAGCATGAAATTCTAAGACCAAATACGCTAAAAAAGTATGATACTATATTTTGAAATTTTCGAGAAAATCGCTATTAAAGTATTAAAACAAAAATCGAATAAAAATCAAGTAGCCATGAAACAATGAGTTAGCCCTAAAATTATGACAGTTCTTCATAGTTTGTTTATCAGTTTTTGTTGTGTGCTCCTAATTAAATAAATAATGATACAATATTTGAGTGAAAAAGGACCAATTGAAATTTTAGTATTGAGGGGATCTGGTAACCGTACGATTTTCTCGAAAATTTCAAAATACAGTATCATACTTTTTTTCGAGTATTTGGTCTTAGAATTTCATGCTGTGTCCAAATTCATCATAAAAATTGAGGGTTTCCATTTAAAAAAAGTATCGCTAATGTCATAACTCAAAAACAAACGACAATCTAAAAGTGGCAATTACAGTAAAATATGTATTTTTTAAAATAAAAATTGACGTGTTCGAAGATTTCTTTCAAAAACATTTGATAAAAGTTCTATTTCGATAGTTCCAGACTTTACACTCGCACTGTATAAGTTTTGTGTACTATGTAGATGCGACAGCAAGCTTTTGAAGAAAATCGCATAACCGGAAGTATTTTTCAGTTTTTTTCGATTTTTTCAAAAACGGCTCTAACGATTTTTTTAAACTTTACATTTTTATTAAATTTTTAATGTGTATTGATGTGAGATAGGTGATTTTCCAGTTGAATACTTCTAAAATGGGTTTCTTGTGTTTTTTTTCTATTTTTTTAATTAACTCCTATTTTAAATAGAACACCCGGTATATTATTAGATTTTTGAATTCAGCTTAAAATTCTAGAGAAAATTTGTCTTTTGAACTAACACTCTATTTTGTACCGTTTTTGTAAAATTTGTAATTTTTGAAAAATTTTGACAAATCCTTAAAAATTTAAAATCAAATTTTTGGCTAATTATAAGATCACTGTAAAAGGAAGTGGTGTGAGTGTATCACACCAGATTTTTTTACTCCCTTTTACAATAAAGGAAGTATTGGATTCACCCCAAAAATTCGAAATTGAGTTTTCAACAGATCTTCACGTTTTAGAGTCCCCTGAACCCAAAAAACATTTTTTTTTTCATTGGTCTGTCTGTCTGTGTGTCTATGTGTCTGTGAACAGAATATCTCAAAAACTAAAAGAGGTATGGTGTTGAAACTTCATATATAAGCTTTGTGTACTATGTAGATGCGACAGCAAACTTTTGAAGAAAATCGCATAACCGGAAGTAGGTGTTTACTCTTGTGATTTTTCAGTTTTTTTCGATTTTTTTCAAAAACGGCTCTAACGATTTTTTTAAAACTTCACATTTTTACTACATTTCGAATGTGTATTGATATGAGGTAGGTGATTTTCCAGTTGAATACTTCTAAAATGGGTTTCTTTTGTTTTTTTTTTCTATTTTTTAGGACACTCGGTATATTATTACATTTTTGAATTCAGCTCAAAAATTCTAGAGAAAAATTGGCTCTTCAACTAACGCTCCATTTTGTACCGTTTTTGCAGAATTTGTAATTTTTTAAAATTTTTGACAAATGCTTAAAACTTAAAATCAAATTTTTGCTAATTATAAGATCACTGTAAAAGGAAGTTGTGTGCGTGTATCACACCAAATTTTTTGCTTTATGTGACAGAGCAGGCCTTGCATTTATATTATTTTAGCAGTGTACACTAGTTTAGTTACAAGATATACCTACCTCGAGTTCCTAAATATTATATAATACTATATAGGAACTCTATACCTACCTAACGTCAAAATCAAGGTACCCGAGATTGTGCCGTTGACACTTCAATAACGTTTAATAAAATGCCACGAAAAAGCAGCATTAATAGTAAAGCTAAAGTAGCTATAAAACGCTGTTTTACTAATATAAAAGATATCAATGGTAAATTAAGTAAAACAGCCATCATTGGAAGAGTTGGTCAAATCTTTGATGTAAGTATTAATAATTAAACCATTATAAAAGAGAATACTATTTTGCATGCAGGATGCACATCAGTATTTTTACAGGGTGTGACTTACTGTTGCGTTCGGACAATAATGACAGCTAGTATCATAAGTGTATGAACGGTGGCATTTTTAGGCAATGTTGAAAAAACAGTTAATCCCTCTTATATGTTTAGCATAAATAATAACTTCTACAACACAGATTTGCAAACAAAAGTCATCAGCACGTTTTTAATAATATATTTTCATATTAGAACATATAGAAATTTTATGACGTTTCTGTACAGTTAGATAACAACCATGTTTAAATAAAAATTCTTAAAATAAAGAAATGCCTTATTTAATGTCAGTGATTCAGTAATTGTAGCTGTGATTATGTATAATAGTGCTTATAAGATAACACATTGACAGTTGTAATAAGTTTTTGACATTACTAGTGTTTTTCTTTGTAACCAACTACCTACACTGTTACAAAAATGCAAAAGCAAAGCCTGCTCTGAATCATAAAGCAAAAAAAGCAGACTATAGTACTAGTAGTTAGGAACTAGTAGTTAATTCTGGCGATACGCCTTTTAGTGTTAGCTGTTTATCTAAGCTTATACCGGGTGACCGGTCTCGAAATCGAGCATAGCTAGCATGGTATATTTCAAGGTTACTAAAAACATTTAATTTAATTTAAGAAACAAGGTTGCCTAGATCAGAGCTTTAAATTCTAAGGAGAGGGAAGGCTGAAAGCCCTTAGACGTTAATTAGTTTAGACGTTTCATTTGTTTACTAAAAATTAGAAACGTGCTATGTTCGATTTTGAAACCGATCACCTAGTATGTGAGATGACTATTTTGGTAAAGAAAATAAGTCATTGATAAACTGAACAGTTCTTATACGCAGAAAAGGCGAGATTGATGAAAATTGGAGATATATCTTTTTGACATCTTTGGGTGGGCACTAGGCGGAATGGTAGATTGACGTTTTCCAACTATGCTTAATTTCTCCCTGGATATTAGTAGTTGTATATATAACTAACAGGTGTCATTCTTTTGTTTCAGGTTTTTCTACTTATACCACTTCACGTTCTATGCGTACCACTATCGTTTCAATGGACAATACAGCAGTTTGGCTTTGGTGACGTCGTGGCTTTTCATCCAGGTAGGTGCCTATAAGCAAATATTTGTTTTTGATTCACGCCAAAGTAGCTGACGCTTTTGAGACGTGCGGTAGTTTTGTTGTATCGGCGTTCGCATCAAAATTCCGAAGTTAGCGTTCGTTGTTTTTACGTTGCAGCCGGAGGCAGCTTCAAGATGTGTGCCCCGACGCTGCTTAGGAAATATGATTTTTTAATAGTTCCAACACGTCGGGGAGATTGTGTTAGCGGGATTTGGCGCTGCGCGAAGCTCGGGGGACCGAAGGGCCGCTCTTCGCCACTCGCTCTCTAATTTAAAACTTCTGGGGGTTATTTTCTACCGGAATAATTGGATATGTTTAAAATTTATTTTCTTTAACTTTTCCGACGATGTCACCGGCGACACTTTATTAGCGGCTGCTTTGCAGCGACTTTTTTCTTCCACTCTCGACCTGCTCCTCGTTTGCGAGCTCTCCCGTAACCTTTTAATAACGTGTTTACCGCGATTTGCACTCCGATGTTTTAATAAGATAACTTTGTAATTTTTCCCGGAAAGGGTAGCTTTGTCTTTGAACCGGCGGCCGGCGCACCGAGCCCTCCCGGATAATCGGTCTTTTAAAAGACGTTGATATTTGTCGGGTGGAGTACATTTTTATTTCGCTTTTTATTTCGAACGCGGGCATTGTTGCGAGCTGGGTCGGTTCTTGATAAGTAGGGCCGCGAGCGATATTAGAGCTGGAGCTTTCAGAAGCTCTCGCGGGACTATTTCCGGTCAGCGGACCGCGACAACCTCTTATTTATTTGCCAGTTTAATTTCTTCCGCATGTCATACAGTTCGCTGCGCTTTCATATTTCTTTCGTCCGCTTGTTGAAAGTGTGATTTAAATGCGAGTTTCATTTTTGTGCATCTGCTCAGAAACAATGGCGGAATTATAGTAGTAATAAGCAGCAGGCCCATTGCGAATAGTTCGCAACGAATGAAGATAATGCCACTGCCTCTATGATAAAATAATATATGGAAGTAGACAAATAAGAAACGATTGTAATATATAGGTCAGAAACATGGGAGATACCGTAAAGAGACGGACAAAGTTTGGAAACAGAAATGTTTTTTAAGAATCTGTGGGGTATGAAGGCTGCAAAGGTTCGCAAATGATTAAATGAAACGAAGAATGAATAGTGAAAAACGATATCAAGAAAATGAAAAAATGACCAATCAAGTGATGTGTCATGTGCTCATGTGAATAGAATAAACGACGGGTGGTATCCAAAGCAGATTTCTAATTGGCCGCCAGTCAGGATGTAAAAATGTACACCACTGGACGAATGGATAAAGGGAGCTAAAGCAAATATGATTATAGACAATTAGAGGAAGATGACCCAATAAAAAATGGAGCCTGGAAAAAAGGATACTAGAGAGTAGACAACCTAGAGAACCGTAAAAATGGCGCTTATACAAATCTACTCACATGAGTAGGACCAAATAAAGCAAGTATTAATACTATTAAAACAATACATATTTAATATTACTGAAAAGGAACTGAAAGAAACCTTTAACACAATGGAAAAATAACAGAACTTTCGTGTAGCGCATATAAATTGGACTAAATCAAAAATATTCACTACCAAAGTCTGATATATTGTAATGGTCTTTAGTATAAGGGTTTAATATCAGATTAAAAAGGTAAAAAGAATGCAGTATTAAATAACAAAGATGAATTTAAGTATGAGCAGGATATCGAAATTATTAAAATGTATTTGGTAAGGAAAGGAAATAAAATTTAAAATTCAATTGAATGAAGCTATATAAGAAACAGTAAGATTCTAATATAATTTAATTATTATCCGAAATGAAGTGGAGGATTAATGGCAAATACCTATTCGAGAAATACCATTCAACAGAGTGGGTGTTAGATAAATATAATAAACGAATGTAGGCTTTCACGGCCGTTGTCCATAATGGTAGGTTTTTCCGGGTTATGCTGCGGTCGTCGATTTGAACTTGACGTTTCGTTGCTCATGCTGTCAGCTTCTTTAGAAGTTTTATAAAGACTGATGTTGGCACTTTTTGCTCCTGGTTATATACCCAGGAGCCGTTACGGTTGACTGCTCATGTAGATCTAGTATGTTATTGGGTTTTGCAGAGCTACCTTCCATGTGTTTCTAAGGCCGGTAGCATTCCCTCGTGTTATTCGTGAATCCCTAGGAATTATTAAAAATCCAAACAATTTCAACCGAGAAGACGGCTACCCCCTTAGTAACACATGGAAGGTAGCTCTGCAAAACCAATCCACCCATAAAAAAGTTTCACGTGAGCAACCGAGCGGAAAAACGACAAGTCCCAATGACATACTAGATCTACATGAGCAGCCAACCGTAACGGCTCCTCGGTATATAACCAGGAGCAAAATGCACCAACATCAGTCTTTAGAAAACTTCTGAAGAAGCTGACAGCATGAGCAGCGAAACGTCAAGTTCAAATCGACGACCCATAACCCGGTAGAACCTACCATTAAATATGATAAAGTTTCTATAGTGTGTTGGACTATAAAATATATGCTAAACCAAATCACTAAGGAGATAATAATATTTATAAGTATGTAAAAACAATTTGTACAAAAACATGTAATACATTTGTAAGCGGTTAAAATCACGAAAATAAACCCTTTATATAAGTAAAAAGCTGTTTGGTATATAAAAGGGTTGTGAATTAACTAAAATTGGCGTGGTGAAAATAAAAAAGTAAATGATAAAGACTAAAAGATGTGAAGACGATATGGATGAAGAAAATGGATGTGGTGAGAATACCTAAGTAATACAGTTATAATCTACAAAAGCAAATTTCTGGAATGAGATTCCGAACTGAGTGTATTGTCAAATTACACTACATCATATGAATTGGATAACAGAGAATGGTTTTACTGGAAGTGATTTACATCGAGATTGTTAGCAGAGTGAGAGTTTTATGGGGTGGATGGAGTTCTAATTCGACAAGCTTGTCATTGAAGTGACATCTTGTAACTTGCATCTAGTCGAGGTTCGTGATACTAGGTCGTCGGTGGCTTGAAGATTTTGGTAGGAAGTCGTGGTTGAAGTTTGCTGCTGACAGAACTACTGAAGAAAGTTGGTAGGTGCCTTGTCGTGTTTTGGCCAGGAAGTCTTTGCGGATCCAGGTGTTTTGGCGGAGTTCTTACTAGGATTTGTTTGGACGTTGGGAGATCTTTATGAGATTGCTGGATGCGTTTGGCTTGATAACGGAGAGTATCGAGGTCCATGAACAGGTGATAGAATACAGGTATTTAAATAAAAAACTGAAAGAAAAAGATAGAAAGAGTGAAGTGAGGTAATTCTAAAGAGGGAAGTACTTACTATTTGATATTTGTTGAAGTAAGTAATATAACGTGAAAGTATTTGTAATTGATTTTGCACTTACATAATTCAAAGGGTCAGTCGTACAAGTTGTCATGAAAAGAGAGAATCAAATTTCAAGAATGGAAGCAGTCTAGATACGAGCGAATCCGACCTGTGTTTCAGTTAAGAGTAAAAATATTTCTAGCGGAGTTAGCGATTTAATAATATTGATAATACATAATTATAAAAGGGCAAATAAGTTACTAAAAATTGAATTATAAAGAGAATTGAGTGAAAATAAACTAAAGTACCTATAGTAAAAAGTCAGATGTAATAGCTAAAGTATAATGATTATTGTTATAACATAAAACCATTTTAATATATAAAGACCATTATAACATAGTCAATTATAACATAAAATAGGTGCCACAACGTGGAGCTAGCACAATAAATTGTTGAATCAGATGATGCCAACCGATAAATAAACATGCATCGGATTTTCCTAAGTAAGTTTGATTTTAATTAGCTTTACTTAATGTCAAAATGGTACGTGGGATGCCTTTGTTTGAAGATATGCGAAACGCAATATCTGCACATAAAACCAAGTTAGTCTGGGCACAAAATTGCTAAAAATAGAACACAAAAGGCATGGTCCAAACTTAAGGTTGTGATGTGGGATGCTACAAGAAGCAAACAAATGTTAAAGAAACCCATGTCTTGTTTCTGTTTTTATCATTGTTCTTTTAAATTAAGTCATCTAGGAAATAAGCCAAACAATCGCTAATTTGTTATGACAGAAGGTGTTTCAAGCTTGTATTATTTTGTTTTCGAAGTGTGGTAATGATGGACCCTTCTCCGATATTCTACCACGCCGCTATAGCCATACACACCATGCATTTCTACATATTGACATACAGAAAAAGGCTCGATCGTTACCACATTTAAAAAACAAAAATAATTCAAACTGGAAACACCTTCTATAATAACAAATTAGCGTTTGTTCGACTTATTTCCTAGATGACTTGATTTAACACAACAATGATAAAAAACCCTCTGCAACTACATAACAGTTAGAAATAAGACATGGATTTATTAACATATTGTGCGTCTTGTAGCATCCCACATCATACCCTTAAGTTCGGTCCATACCTGTATACATTTACATAAACAAAAAGGATATCAAGCGGATGCGCACCATTGTGTTGAGATTCATTTGTATATGTCGTAGGCATAAAGCAAATTTAGACCAATAATTATTTGCGTAAATGTCAGCCATACAGCGAAATTCGGAAAAGATGCTGTGTCTCGTTCTGGTTTGTTTAAGTGAGTTGCAGTCTTCTTAATTTTGCACATATTTCGCTTCGTTCCAAGTTCTTTCTTTTTCCTTTAGAAGCTTTCCTAATACTTTGTCTGATTTCTGTACCGGTCTTCCTCTTCTCCCTTTTGTTTTTCCCTTAACTGGCATACTTTTTTTAACGTGACTAGAGTTTTCCAATCGTTGTAGAGGGCTCCACCAACTTAACTGTCTTTTCTTTATAAACTGTAGTGTTGGTTCTGTTTCTAGATCTTTTCCAATTTCGGTTGCTTAAATTGTGCTTATCTGTCTGCCGCTTAAAACCCATAACTGGCACCCGTATGTCAGTATCGGTCTATATATGTATAGATGTAAATACGCTTATCTTCGTCTTCGTAATGATTTTTTGAAATTTTTACTCGGTGCCAACATGTAATTGCCATTTCTTCTCTTTTATTAATTTTTATTTCTTGATTACCATTTGAATGCAGCACGATGCAACAATGAATTTAATTAATTAGCTAATAGATCGTGAACAACAAATAATAAAATACACACAAATAATAAATTGCCTTGACTTACCAATTTGATGATAACATCAGGAGCGGGATGGACGGAATTATAGCAATTTTCATCTTCAATAACTATCGACTGCGGTTTCACACAGGAAAAATGGTTGCCGAGCGCGGGGTTACACGTTAAAGCGTCGTTTTCTTTCAAAAATTTGAGCAACAGTAGTACGTTTTTCGGAAGGGACCAGGTAGAAGGGTTGGTTATAAAATTTAAGGCAACAAATTTGAAAATAGCGAAATTCATCATTGCTAGTTCTTCTACCGGTGATAATTTTAATTAACGTTGTTGAAATTATTTGCAAATGCGGAAATAATGAAATTATAAGTAATAACTACTAAAGCCATACTAACCTAACACCATTAACCCGTTATCTTCAATTATTCTAAATACTGGTACTCATGACCCTTATGCTATTCTGTTTCCCAGTTGTATATTAATGTTTTTCGGGTCGTCTGTTATCGCCATTGCTTTAGTTTTCCCTTGTTTGCCTTCATGTCATATTCGGCCGATACGTGTTGAGTACAAAATCGCCTATATTAGAAAGCTGACCATGACATCCCCTCCTATCTTATTCTAAAACTAAGGATGAGTCAACAGCATACCTCGCAAATAAAGCAGTATTGTATGCACAGAGGATTAAAAGATGTCTGGTTATATGTGGGAGAAATGGGACCGACTCATAAGATGGAAAGAATTTTAGAAAACTTGAAAGCACACATGTGAAGCAAATACAAAAATTAAATAGTATGGATAGAGTAATTCATTTGTCAAGTGTTCTCGCCAGGAAAAAAAGATGTCGTACATTGGCCAACTGCGCTGGTGCTAAGTGAAAATTGGCCACCAAGATTCTCTTTAACACCATACATCTTAAAGACTCATTGTCGCCACAGTATAGATAGGAGAATTCAGAGGATCAATATTCTCCTACCATGAGTACGCTACCGTGTGCACCAAAATTGACAAATGCGCCTGGTACTTTGTGGTTGCGACAGAGGACGGCGAATTCTAAATTGCAAATATCAAGCACAGTTTCTAAGGTGTATAAACTGTGATGTATGGTCTGTGACAACGATGATTATGCAGACGATGAAGATAAAAGGTTGAACTCGGAAGATGACCTTTCATACCATATGTATAAAAGATATTTAGTGTTAATAGATGGCGTTTTTACAGATCAATCGAATAATTTATTTCATGGTCTCTAAATTACGACTAGTTACTACACATTCCAATGAAGTAGTATCTCGGAAACGGAAAGAGATATCAAAAAATCTCTAACAACTTTTCTTATTGCTTATCTTACTGGGAACAAAAAATGGTCTTTTGGCGGCCATCTTGAATTATGACGTCCCACAGGCTCTCTACCACAGATTCAGACAAAACACTTAATAGTGCGTGACTATATCATTCATAAGCTATGGATCCACACTAGTGATACGATTCCTTCATTCAAAATCTCACGTAGTTACATATTTCAGAAGCTGGCTTGCTCCTTAGGTTGGTAAAAGTTATGCTTGCTATTATATTTTTTTGAGAATAAGGGAAAGTAGATTAATCGGTCGATAGCTTTCAAGGTCTTCTTTTTTGTCTTTTCTTTCATGTATTAGTACTGCGATGGCATTTGTCCATGTATTGCGAATATCTTTCCTTTCCAAACATATATTAAACGATTTCAATAGCTCGTTTACTATAATTTCTCCAACATCTCTGTATTTCGTCTTCCTTAGCATCTTTTCCGTTGTTTGCATCTTTTATGGCGTTTTTAATTTCTTTTATCGTTATTGATGGTATATCTTCCGAATCGACGTTCAAAACTATTCTTCTTTCTTCTTGTAACATTTGTTCCAAATCTTACCACCCGAGTCAGTTAGATGGCGTGCCAAGTGCAACTACGGAATTGAAGCGTATTACCAGATCGTAAAAATTAGCTTTCCATTTTCAACAAATTGGTTATTGAAATTAAAGAAGATATGTCCAATACAAGTCTTTGTGTTAATAGCTTTGATTTAAAGAAAGTGCAGTAGATGTCGCAAACGAACTCGACAAAGAAACCGACCTGTGTTTTAAATATATAGATATGCCCCGACGTGCATATCCGACTCGCCCCAAACAGAGCGTCGTTTCAATATAGCGTCGCAGCGATCGACTATATCGCTATTTAAAACGTGACAATATCATGCAGTTGTCAGATCCAGGTTTGTAAATAATAAACACGCCCTGGGTGGCACAGTCGCCCTTTCGCAGCCTCGCGCGCCCTTTTTGGACGTGCAACGACGCCCGCTACAGCTGAACTACTGCGCTGGACCGCTGCACGCTTCTATGTTCTTAGAAAATGGAAACGTCGGGATTTGCAATTTCTGTTTAAATGAAAAAGTAGACGTAGCAGGAACGAGGCCGGCCACTTTGAGTATATCCGTTTATAAGTCTGTGTAGGACTTGACAGATGTGTTGTGTTTCATTTATACGCATCTACATTTCGGCCTCAATCATGCCGTCCCATTTTTGCCGTAGACAGAAGGCGTCGCCTTCCTACACGGATGATATAGGGGTTGTTTGTACGGACAACTTGATTCTAGGCAGCTGTCAAAGTAGTGACAGTTCATATTCGACTAATATGTCTTGAAGCTTGTTTGAAAGTAGTGCGTCTTTATGGGCTGTTGTAAATTGTAGTCAATGTAAATGGTGAGTACAAGAATATAAATAGCCAGTAACTCACCGATTAATGTCACTCCCTTTCATAATAATACCATAAATGTGTCTGTATACGTTTTCAGCTTTCTGCGGAAAAATCCACTTATAGAAAATTGAATAACATTTACCTCTTGTAATATTTGTCGATTATTTCAGACACACTTTATTTTAAAGTCAAATTTCATCTGTAATTTTAATAAGTAACCAAAAACAAGCATCTCGGCAAGGTACCTAGCATAACACTGCAAAGTGGTTCCAAAAATTGCATTTGGTTTTTATAGACGCATAGTAATCGATTTAGAGGAAACGGCTTAAATACGATGTGCCTCGCCAGTAACTATTGGAAATGTAGTACAAACACTTTTTAAATTAAATTCGTTCAATGAAAATATGCTTAACTCCCCAAACTCTCCTCAGGCGATTCTCCAGGTGGATGTGCACAATTTCGTTTGTTTCACATATTACATAGCTTGTTAAGGGGCAGTTTTTCAGTGTCAGTTTAAACTTTAGATTAAAACTTAATCTAAAGATGATAGTTTTACTAAGCGTTAGTTATGTTGCATAGGCGGATCCAGTGACTCCCTTTGGTTGGGTAGGGTGGGGGAGGGGGGGGGGGTTGTCCAACTGATTTTTGTAGATTGAACAGTAATGCTAAACTAATAGTTTAGGTAGGTACTGCGTATTATGGTATAATACTAGGTAGATCTTTAGAATAAAAAAGGCAAACATTTAAAAAAATCAGTACAATATACGATTGCAATACCTATCAACAAATAAAAAACAAGTTAAATTAACACTGTATTTAAAAAAGGAATAATGGACTGCTATTTTAGCTATCTGGCTATAGAAAATATAAAAAAGTAAACTGTACTATTTCAAACAAGGAAGAGTAATTCGCTCTAGTTATGCTAAAATAAGAGGTGGTGGAGGGGGTGGAAAATATGTCTAACTAAGAGACTTACTTAAATATTGTGTATATAAAAGTTGTAGACATGAAGGTGGTGCACATATATTGTACAGGGTGGCTCGAAAAGCGTGGCGAATGAAACTTACTTCTTCAAATGGAGTGTCTTATGTTTAGGTAACTTGGAAGTTTTGCATCAAGTTGTATGAGTCTAACGTCAACTGTTTTATAATAACGATAATAACGATTCAATGCAAAAAATGTTGTATATCAGGCGGCTGGTGCAACGGAAAACAATTGAATGAAGAAAAAGTTACCAAAAAACTATGCTTTTCGTGAACTACCTTTTGAGTGGAAAATGGTGGTTCTGGGTATTACTGATATACAGGGTGCTCAGCATTTGGAAAATTTAATAAATTCGTATTTCTCCGGAAGCCCTTCTGATGAGTTTTCTTTTGATATGTTACTTCATACCTCTAAATTCAACTGTTTTTGTGATATGCGTGTTTGAACATGAATAGTATATTATGTTATTAGGAGTAAATTGATATTTTGTGTGGGGAGCCTGGACGCGTTTGACTGACGAGCGTAAGCGAGCATTATTGGCGGTTTCAGTTTCTGTGTAATTTGTTGACAAATCATCTGCTTTTTCTGGATTTTGACTTTCTACCATCTTATCCTGATTGACATGAAGGGTAGGTAGTGGTTTTGGTATTAGTATGAAGGCGTCTAATGTATTTTTTATTATACCTGCATCAGAATCGCCGTTTAAAGCACGCCTGAGCGTGCAAAAACAGGCGATTAAAGCTCGCCGAGCTTTAATGGTTGTCAAGGAAACGACTGAATGCAACAACGGATATGGACGCGACAAAAACTTAAATAATTCTCGTAACTATAGTAGCAATATTATTATGCCCTCTCGATTTATCACGACAAAAATTATTTCTAAGTTTTTAGTGCGTAATTTATTCCAGTATTGGAGGTATAATAAAAAATAGCGTAAAGTATTCGTGGATAACTGGTTTTTGAAACACTTGCTCTATTTCGAGCACTCCGGCTACGCCGTCGTGCTCCAAAACTCGCGCGTGTTTTAAAGACCTTGTTATCCACTCATACTTTAATATACTATTACAAGGTGCCACCATTCTAAAAACATAAATAAAACAAAGGGAATACATTTGAAATAACAATTTATAAACGAAACGTCTCACTTTTCGCAACCAATTATAAAACGTAAAATATTTTACAACCAGTTGTGAAAAATTCATTGTGTCATAAAATGGACATGCGGGAAATTGAAAACGTACCTACTTGATTTTCAATTAACTAACTGGTTTTATAAATAGCTACTGCATCACTGGTTGTGAAATATTTTAGTTTACATAACTGATTAAAAAAAGGGAGACGTTTCGAAACATCACGCAATTTTTAAAAAGTGATATTTTATACCCATGCCAAGATTAGAGAAAGTGTTATAAAATAAGCATTGTTTTACATATGAGTACTTACCCTTAAAGTTGAAATTTTGCAGGCTTTGAATATTTTAAACTTTGACTAACTAATTGTACAATTTAAAACAAACAATGAAAACATCATATTACTAGCAAAATTTCAAAATACGCCAGTAACTACGCACCAGGCTTATTTTGTCTAGTGGGGACTGGTAGACACTAGACAGGTCACAGAACCGACATCGACGAGTCACGAAAACTCCCATCAACGCGGGGGCGAGGCAAATTTGCACCTATTGCAATTTAAAAAACAAATGAAGAATGTGGAAGAATTATTCGGCAAATTAAAATTTATAATGCTATAAGGGTGCGTTTTGTTTATAATTAATAAAACAGAGTAGTCAACTTCGTATCCAAATACATTTTTAACAGGCCCAAGGGGGTGTCAATTAACCCCATTGACAACCCCTTGGATTCGCCAGTGTTATGTTGGTATGAAAAATGCGAACACAGCTTCCTTCACATGTTTGTCTAACCTAACCTCGCCAATTCCGCAGATTGTTTACGTGTGTATTTATTGTTTACACGGTTAGTTTAGCTATGAGTGAAATTAACAGTAGCGAAAAAAAGAGAAGAGGTTCAAATTTTATTAATGAAGAGTTTAGTAAAACAATTTAAAGATGTCCAAGAAATGTGACACAGGTGTATGGAAACGGAAAAAATAATGTTTGGATATTTCCAAACAATTTACTTGAAAATATGGAAAAGTATGTAGAGATTAACGTAGCGAACAGATAGAGGCTTATTGTATAGCTTTGTTAGTCGACGTATATTGAATATGGTGGTAATAGTGGATCTTGAAGGACAAAATACCTACCCCCTTGCTCCGACTTTGAGAATTCTTTCCTCGGAGATGATTTTTATCATTATTTTTGTTTTGTTGCTTAGGAGACATGCTGGATATTTTGGATCTTTTGTGTGCCTTCTTTATACAGGGTGCACCAATGAGTTCTGGTGGTTTTTGCTAGGAAAGTATAGGCTTATTAATAGACGCAATCGGATCAAACGAAAGCCAATATGTTCTAATGTAAGTGCAATTTATTAGCAGTTAACTGATTTTTTGAAATTACATAAGTTAAATGGGCGGCGTTCGATTTTACATTTTTTCATACCTAGGAAAAACCTAATTCATGACGCTCTGCAAAGGGTCATTATCTATACTCTGATTTCTTCTGTTATTTTTTTTTAAATCAAGTGGGAGGCTTGTCGAAATAAACACAGGATTTAAAAAAATCCATAAATAAAAGTAAGATCAGGCAATCTGGGTAGCCAATTGATATCGCCCGATTTTACTTTTTTATGGTATTTTTTAAAACCCCGTCAACAAGCCTCTCAGATCATTCAACCAATTGTTTCTTCTTCTTGCTGTGCAATATCCCTTCAACGAATGTTGGCGATCATGTTGACTATCATCACTCTGTTAACAGCCGCTCTAAATGGTACGCTCATCGTTTGACCAAACCATTGTCTTAGGTTTTTCAGCCTCGATTTCCTTCAATTTTTCCTTGGATTACCAGATGCAGAACATTGTACATATGTCTCTGGATGTCTCATTGTGAGTCCGAAGTATGAGAGTTTTCTTATTTTGACGGTGTTGACATTTCCAACGGCTCCAGTCTTTTTAGGGTAGTTTCTGTGAGGGTCCAGGATTTCACCCCATACAAAAGAACAGAGAGCACATAGCAGCAAACCAATCTCATTCTTAATTCTATATTTACCACATGGCTGCACAAAACCTGCCCCATTTGTATGAATGTACTTCTTGCTTGTTCGATTCTGGATCTAATCTCTAACGAGTGGTCCCAGTCTTCACTGAGTAATTATCCTAAGTATTTAATTTCTGGAATCGTTCTAGTTTGACTAATCCAGTCCACAATTCCGCTTACACGTTATGTTGTCTACTTATTATCATAAGTTTTGTCCATATCTATTGCAGCAATTAACCACCCGTTCAAAGAGAAGCTGTAATCTCCCGATATCCTCTGCTACGAGAACTGTGTCATCTGTATAACGTATATTCTTCACCATTATTCCATTCACTTTTATTCCTTCTTTGATGTCTTCTAGAGCTTTTTGGAATATTTTCTCTGAGTACAAGTTGAAGAGCAGTGGTGATAGGATGCATCCCTGCCGTACTCCTCTTTTTATGGATATATTTCAGTCAGCCCATTTCTTATTTTCATGTATGTCTTTTGTTGCCAATAAAGATTAGCAATACACCATAGATCTTTACCATCGATACCCGTTTGTTTATAATTTTAATCAACTTATTGTGTTGCAACCTATCAAACTCTTTCTCAAAATCTATAAAGCATATAAATACGTCGCAGTTTACGTCTCGACATCGCTGAGTTATCACCTGGATGGTAAAAAGTGCTTCTCTTTGCCTTAATCCCCTACGAAAGCCAAACTGAGTACCCTCAATGTGTTCTTGGTTTTTGAGGTAAACTCTTTGATATATAATGTGCACATGGCTCATTAGGGTTATGGCAGCGTACATACGTCACACAAGTAGAGACACTCATGTCAAATGTTGAAACCTGTCTAGAGTGCCTGGGACAGTAACTCGGGGGGTATTTTTTAGTGATGGGCTTATTCGAATGAAAAATAACCGGTTATCCGGTTATTGAAATAACCTATTTAACTCGGTTTTCGTTCCAAGTATTCGAATGAAAAATAACCTCATGCTGATACCTACTACGCTTTGAATATAAAACCTCGATTCAAAGGTACTACGTGCCATATCTCAGCGACCTACGCAGTGCTCAAAATTCTGTAAATATAAATACGTCATAACTCATAAACAAAGCAGGTTGTACTGAAAACACCATTTGGTTATCGCGTACCTACCTTCTATCATAAGAAATATCAAATTATCAAATTCTGGGGACCTGAAACCTGAACGCCTAAAAACTGCAAACGCATCGAGCTATAAAACAATTTTTTTTATTATACCTGCATCTGAATCTCCATTTAAAGCACGCCTGAGCGTGCGAATACAGGCGATTAAAGCTCGCCGAGCTTTAAAGGTTGTCAAGGAAACGACTGAATGCAACAACGGACATGGACGCGACAAAAACGTAAATAATTCTCGTAACTATAGTAGCAATATTATTATGCCCTCTCGATTTATCACGACAAAAATTATTTCTAAGTTTTTAGTGTGAAATTTATTTCCAGTATTGGAGGTATAATAAAAAATAGCGTAAAGTATTCGTGAATAACTGGTCTTTAAAACACTTGCTCTATTTCGAGCACTCCGGCTACGCCGTCGTGCTCGAAAACTCGCGCGTGTTTTAAAGACCTTGTTATCCACTCATACTTTAATATACTATTATTTGCTTACATCTCCAAACCCGCCCGATCGATAAAGATAAACGTTTTACCACTGTTTTTATTGCGATTAGCGGGACTGCTTATTTGCTGCATATTTCCTTCTTTCTACACTTCTTAATAAATACCTCTTAATTTCCAATACATAACACATAATGTACGGTCGGCGCCTTAGAAATCGGGCACTACACACTATTATGATATATTTTGCGTGTATTTTGTAAGTGTATAAACTGGGGTTTTACAATTATGGTTTTAATTGTTACATCAGATTGTTTATTGCTTGTCAATTATGAAATGCCATCTCACATTAATGAAGTAACCGGAGCAAGAATACTCCAAAGACTAGAAGAACATATTACGTGTCCCGATTTCTAAGGCGCCGACCATACATATTATGTTTTGCTTCCTCTGCTATCTGCAAGTTACGATGTCGATGCAGATGACAGTGAACCGATGTCGATGCAGATGACTGTGAACCGATGTCGATGCAGATGACGGTGAACCGCCAACCGGCAAACCGGCTGACTTAATCGCAACGAATCGAGAGCCAAAATGATTATTCAAATAATCATTCGGTTATTAATATCATTCGAATGCAAATAATTCGGTTATGAAAATTATCCGGTTATGCCCATCACTAGTATTTCTAAGCTGCTGCCAATCAGAGCCAGTTACTAGCTCTGCTACCAATCATATGTGATAGTGTAGTGGCGCCATCTGTTAGTACCATCGGAAAGTACCCCCCCCCCCCATTCCTAACGCCTGTGCGCAGGTTGGGGATGTCTAATTCAGACGAAAATGCATTTACCGTCTCTATATTTCAATAATAACGAAACAATATTTTTACAAAAAATTTAAATAAGTAACCGAATACTGTAGCTGCTATAGGATACTGCAGTTTAAATTTAAACTACATGAATTAATAACAGATTCATTCATTTTCAAGTTAGGTCTATAATGTATAATTATTATTTATATTTTACAGTACAGTAAACGTTGCACTTCCATACTTTGACCAAAATGACTTAAAAAGAAATTTTTGTCAACTACACGAAAAAATTGCATGTTCAACACCTTGGAAAAGTGATTCTTCCATGCTCGTGTAAAACTTTTACAATCGGTGGAAAACTCTCACTATTTTTAACTTGTAGAACAATCTACTATTAATTCACGGGCGATTTAAGAACAACTTGCTAGCATGTAAACATATAAACAGTTACTTATGGTTGCTACTATAGAGATAATAATAATAATGCCAGTTTAAAATGACAAAATTGAAGACAAAACTATTAATCGAGTTATTTAACAATACTGTAACGGCATAACTGGAGACTTGAATTGCCGCATTTATATTTTTATGACGCTCAACGGCTTAAAAGACACAAAACGCTGTTACATTATTAGAAAATGAAGTAAAAAATCGTGCTTCTACTTCATCAGTTCGTCCACTTCCCAGTCCACTAAATAATGATGGAGACAAAGAAGAACACCATTTTGTTTTCCTTCAAAACAGTAAAATATGGACGAAACTGAAACATATATGAAGTGCGATTCATCTAATTTAACAACTTTAGATAAATTTTCAAGGATTAGGGATATATTTATTAAATATAATACTGCCCTCCCTTCCAGTGCTCCAGTAGAACGATTGTTCAGCACTGCAAAAGATGTTCTCCACTTCAAACGTACAAAGTTAACTCATAAAAAATTTTGAAATGCAGTTATTATTAAAAACCAATAAATTTTAGACATAAGCAATCAGACAGAAATGTAGAACTAGGAATCTAATTTAATAGTAACAAAGATTATA
This sequence comes from Agriotes lineatus, assembly GCA_940337035.1. Taxonomy (NCBI): domain Eukaryota; kingdom Metazoa; phylum Arthropoda; class Insecta; order Coleoptera; family Elateridae; genus Agriotes; species Agriotes lineatus. Next base: position 58,457,241 of record OW679195.1, on the reverse strand, counting down.
TTTTATAGAATATTTGCTAATAAACAATTGTCTATAAATATGTGTTTTTGTTGATATCAAGTTGATAGTAATTGCAGGTAGATTAGTAGCTTCTCATAAAAAAAGGTAACTTAAAAAATAACTTACTTTATGGTAACTTAGTAACTTATTCAAGTTACTTTTGTAATTGTGTAACTTACTTTATGGTAACTTAGTAACTTATTCAAGTTACTTTTATAATTGTGTAACTTAGTAACTTACCCAGTTACTTTTTTGTCGAGTAGCTGATTAACTTACTTAGTTACTTTTTTAGAGTAACTTACCCAACACTGGTTATTTTTCACTTTACTAAGTGCTGTTTTTATATCTGAGTAGAACTGTTCAACCTCTTCTTCTTCACTTGATGTAGGGGCATACACTGGATCCAAGTTAATATTTGTCGGTGTAGCCTGAATTTGGATCATAATTTACCCTTCCTGAGACTGGGCAAAAATATATAATTGACTTTTCCAGTTCTTTGGTTATGATGATTGCTACTCCGTTAAGGTGCTGTGTACTGTCCTCTTCAGCATAATATGCAACGCGTTCGTTTAGTACTAGAAGCCATCTCATCTCAGTAATTCCTAGTTCTTGACGTTTAGCGAAACAATTGCAAATGAACAAAATTCAACCTTCTCAAACCAATTAACTGATTAGAAAATGTAAGGGCATCACTGCAGGAAGTAAATCATTAGCTAAGAATCAAAAAAATGTGGCAAACATCACTAGATTCTAGAATTCAAACAAAATTCACTTAAGACATGCGAATAACAATTCAAGAGAGTGAAAAAGGATTCAATATAAGATTACCTACAAGAATTAACATGCTGCAAGTACCTACTACTTAGTCTTTGTGGAAATCGTAAAAAATAAAAGACCAATGGTGCGAGTGCCACAAGTGACCACAAGTGGGACCTACACGAGGAATAATAAAAAAGCGAGAGTGATCAGTGCAGCGCCAGATACTACCAATTTGACAAGCAAAATAGTTTAAATATTAAGTTCCATAATAATAATAGCATTTCACTCCATTGGAATTTAAGCTGTTCCTTTCGGAACTTTTAAGATCCTTTTATTGGGGTGGATCAGTTCCCATGCATTCTCATTTTGTTATCATTGTTTCTTTGTTTTCCCACATATTCACTTCACTATGCACTTTCTTGTTCACAAATTTCCATGTGTCTTTGCCTCATTTACTATCTTCCTCCAGGTTTTCCTGTCCTTTGTTTTCCCGGCCCAGTCTGTCACCCCCACTTTCTTTAGATCTTTTGTCACCTTATACCATCTTATTCTCGGTCTCCCTCTGGGTCTGTCTTCACTCGGCTTCCGTTGTGGAATTAGTTTGATGGTACTACCTTATACAATGTATCAGAAATGCCAACCTACACAAGGACTTTCAAATGGAGAAGGTTATGGATTAAATTGGAAAGTTTGTTTCTCCATCACAATATGTCGAGACAACTGCTCGATAGCAGTGAACTAGTGAGGAAATGCTTAAACTAGTAAATCCTTTTGAACTGGTCAGATCATTATAGTCCAGTCAAACTAGGAAAATCAGAGGAACTAAATATACTAGTTCCAATTTTTTTAGTAATGTGTAGGGGGGGGTCGTCTGAACAAGAAAAAATAAAGTCCCTCCAAATCCCGGTGCCGCTGGGGGGGGGGGGGCTTTAAATGCTCCATTTTTCAGTTTTTCGCTTATAACTCGAAAACGGTGCGTTTCAGTAAAAAAGTTCTTCAGTACAAAATGAAAGCTTATGAAATTTGCTACAAGTTTGTTTATATACGTTTTTACGAAAAACTGGACCGTTTTTGTGCTACCGGCTCCGGAAAGGTGGTAATTTTCAAAAAAAATGTTTTTTACTCATGTTTTTCGTATATATAATATAATATATTATATTATACAATTATATATATATTATATATGATCTTATATATTATATAATTATATATCTATAGAATATATTTTGTAAACTGTTTTCAAAGTGGTGTGGTACTGGTAAATGAAATCTCTAAAGCCTAATTCAAAAGAATTCAATTTTATTGTACACAAAAATGTTGAAATTGACACAAGTAAAATGTAATTATTATCATATATATATATATATATAATTATATGTATTAATGATATTATATTATATAATTATTAAATGTTCACAAAAGATTAGTCCGTTTGAAGGATCTCGTCGTCGATGTCTTCCTCGAGGACAGGCGGGCGGTTTAGGCAGTCACCTTCACATCCACAAACAGGGGAGCAGTGTATGCCTGCCTTCCTACAACCACACCTCTTGTTGCAGCCCGTAGCACAGCGGCAGAATATTGAATTTAAAATGTGGTCTGGCGCAGGAGGTTCGGAGGATTTGACTGGGGTGAGAATTCCATGTTCATCCCTAACCCAACCCCATGTTTGTGGGTCGATGGTGGTATTACCCAGCCAAATTTGGGTTTGAAGGAACACCCTATGAGCGTGCTGGGCAGCAGCTGCTTTCGTTGGTGGCAGAGAAGCCAAATTGGCTTTCACCTTTGTTGACGATTTAACGAAGCAGCTGTAGCGGTGTTTATTTAAATCCTTTTGGTTGGGTGGGGCGTTGTAGAGGATGAGAAACATGGCTTCTCCTGCTTGGGCCACTTGCTGATTGGTGGATAAAGGATTGTAGAATACCTCCGCTATTGTCTTGGTCTCATCTGGCAGTTTTTGAAAACTCTTGAGGATGGAGTGTTTGCTTTTACCAAAGATGGCACTTGTGGTATCACACCCTGAAAAGCTGTGGATGAAGAGGATGGATGAGCAGTAAGGGAGGTCTTCTTGAAGTTGCAGGGTTGAGTACGTCTTCGTTTCGGTTTTACCTCTGCCTGGTTTAATAAAACGGATATCCATGTTTGATGGTGTCAGAGCCACTAGCAGGATGAGAAGATCTACATCTTCACCAATAACTGCTACTTCGGAGTGAGAAGTGGCCTTTTCAATAGCACATCTCACGATCATCCCATCTGCGTCTCCTGTCGCTGTGCTTGTCTCTATCCCTTTTCTTGTAAGCGTATCCACCAATAGCTCAATCAGCCTGGTTTCGTTTATGGCGTTGGTAAGAAATATTTCCTGTTGAACATTGGCTACCATGTTGCCAGAAACGTTCACATGCACTGAAGTTTTGGATGCTTCTCTTCGCTTTTGTTCGGCACGTTTTATTGAATTAATGTCCTCGTACCCATCGAATACAACTGCACAATTGGAAGAATAGTGATTTATTATATATGAAGCATACTGCTCACAGATGAAAGAGAAAGTGGTCCCAACATTCCACTTGACTCTGTGAAGGAGGAAGCCACCGTCCACTACAGTGTAAATTGTTTTGAGGTTTACTGAATCCGTGCACAAAGGGAATAAAATAATAAAATATAATAATAAATTAATATATGTAATAGTAAAATGTAATATTAGTGGAAAAACATTGGTAATAATTTGCTTACAGAAATTAGTATGATATAGGTAATAAATAGAGGAGCATTGACACACCACTATAAGCACAGACAGACACGCTGATGAAGACTGATATGACTACTATGAGGAGAGGAAGGAATGTATTGTATTGTGGAGGGGTCATGGAGAGACACGGCCAGCTGCATACCACACCTACCCACACCTGCTGTCTTATCTCGTATACTAGCCATCTCAAAAACATTTCATATGATACGTATATATAATTATATAATATATAATATATATAATTATATAATATGATATATTGTATTATATATACGAAAAACATGAGTGAAAAACATTTTTTTTTGGAAATTACCACCTTTCCGGAGCCGGTAGCACGAAAACGGTCCAGTTTTTCGTAAAAACGTATATAACAAAACTTGTAGAAAATTTAATAAGCTTTCATTTTGTACTGATGAACTTTTTCACTACAACGCACCATTTTCGAGTTATAAGCGAAAAACTAAAAAATAGAACATTTAAAGCCCCCCTCCCCCCCAGCGGCACCGGGATTTGGAGGGACTTTATTTTTTTTTGTTCAGGGGACCCCCCCCTACACATTACTGAAAAAATTGGAACTAGTATTTTTAGTTCCTCTGATTGCCCATTTTTGGTCTAGATTGACTGGACTATTAAAGAGCAGTGTTAGTGTAGCAATCCCGTCAACAAAGGAGAGACAACGCGTAAACAAACAAGACTTACACAGGTAGAATCACTAGATGAAACCTGATGTAAATCTACATTTAGCAAGTTAGTGAAAGAAAGATAAAAATATATGGAGGTTACTTATCACTCGTGTACACTTGCTACAGTTTCGTACCGTAAGATAGAGAAAAAAGGCGCGAAAGCCTTTGATTTCAAAAATGTATTTTCGATTATTGTTATTGTGTGGGCTTAGGCCACTGCTTTTTCGTTGGTGTGTATCCGGTTGTCTAACATCCGTTCGCATTTCTGCTTGCTTTCGAAAATTATTGATATCTAGGAATTTCGCAATTTTTTGAAAAGATTACGAGTATAGAGGGAGCGATTTCCTGTAGCCTTCTTGGCCAGATAATTTGATAGATTGCTTTTGGTACAGGGTGTGTGCTGAATTTTCGAGAGGATCCCGATATGTGGATTCCAATTCTCATTGAGAGTTTTTCCCAGTATTAATGTGTTGTGTACGTATGCAGTAGCTGAAATTCATCAGGTTTTGCCAGAATTAGCAAATATTTCACAAGCGAAACTTACTTCTGTACAACTGTTACAACATAATAAAAACTTAGATTAAAGTGGCATCACTATAAACACATTTAAAATATACAAATACATAGGTTTATAGCTGTTGTAATTTTATGTGCATCTATATGAGTGTAAGCAATACCAACACCACTGTAAGTCTTCTGGGTGATTGGACCGTCTCAAACCAGATGTGCTTCTGGAGAATCCACCCCATCCTCCTCAGGCTCTAGCTGAGAAAACTTTGCTACAACACAAATTCCTAAATCACAGTGTTTTGTTTTTGTGCAGCATCCTTGAGTATTATTTATTTTATTTTTATATAGAAATTTCGTCGTGTAGCGGGTCGTAATGCCTTAACACCTCCTCATTAAGAATTACAGTACATTTCATTTATCATCAGATACTTTTTGTTGCTAATTTTATTATTATTCCGCTGCTGATAATCGTATAAAACTCAATTTGTGAAAATGAGTTTTTATTTGATGTTTTTGTTGCAGCATTCGATGTTATACTTCTTTCATCATTACGAACTACCAGTGATCCTGCAGCAAGCTCATTTTCAGCAGTTTATTTTAAGGAACACCCAACGTGAGGTGACTGTGCGAACGATACCAGCTGGTGGAACCCCCGCCAACCCCCTTACTGCAAGAATTACGCAGCTTCTATCCACGTTGCGTTCGACAGCGACCACCCAGACGTCGACTACCGTGAGTCAAGCAGCTGCCTTGGCCACTGCGGTAAGTCACGTAGCGACATCCACGACCACGACGGCGACCTCCACGGTGGGCACCTCTGCACAGCCAGTGACCTCCAGCCAGACGAGTCAAACCACACCAGCGGCGGTTGAGTCTGCCGCAGCCCAAACGCCCCCTAGCGCCACAACGGCTGTAGCCGCTAGTCAAACGACGGATGCTCCACAAGCACGGCCATCCGGGGGTTCCGACGAACCCTTTTAGTTAGAAGCAATGGACTTTATGAAAATTGCAGTGATTTGCCGATATTGTATATATTTCCTATTATATACATACATCCCTAACACAGAATTTTGATGTTTAGTTTTGAAACGCTAGTGGTGTACGTATTATTGTTGTATATTAGTTTTTGATTTAATAGGTGGCTGTAGATATAAATGCAATTATCAATGTGTTAGAAAAGTAAATACCATATGTTGAAGTTAATTTCTCTTAATCTTTAAAAATTGTAGAAATGACAGTGAAATAATATATTTATTGTTTTATTGTTGACTTATAATTGTTTGGTTCTCCCTTATATAATTTAGTTTTATGTAGGTACCATATTTTCACTGCAATTCTATTTTATGCAGTACTATAAGAGCAGTTGTGGTAAGTTTAAAATTTGAATGTGTTGCTGGTCGGTGACATTGTTAATGAATATATAATAATATTGGATGTATGGTGGTAGGCTGGCAGTTCATATGGTGAACAGTTTTCTAAGTACTGTTGTTCCTTAAACAGCAGTTATCAATATTGATTTACAGATTTTTGCCATTTCAAAATATTGTTTTAACAAAAATTATCAATATTAGTAAAGTAGTTTTTCAGAATGAAATAGGTAAGTACGAAATCAAAAGATGTAGTGGACGACAGCCGTTAAAACCTCCATGCAAATAATGGGTAAGTGCTGTACAACTTTTTTAACCTTTTTTACCGGTATTTGATACTATTCGTAATACGATAAAGAAAGAAGAAAAAATAAAATGATAATGTCTGGGATGGCCATAGATACAGAAGACAAGGGAATTATAAAAGAAGCAGCAGAAAAGGTAATTAGAGACTTCCTAAATATAGACCTAAAAATCAAAGATGTCACAAAGATCAACAACAATATGGTTGGGATAGAAATGGGGACGTTTGACGAGAAATTATTGGTGTTAAAGAATAAATATAAACTGAAAGGAGTTCGACAGATGAGAATCTTCTTCAACAATGACGAAACTAAAGAAGAGAGGAAAATACAGTAAATAATAAGAGATAAAGCAAATAAACAAAGGAAAGCAGGCAAGCATATAAAAATAGGCTACCAAAAGATAACAACAGATGGGGAATTGTGGCGCTGGAGCCCATCAGAGCAAACTATAACAAAAATAGATATAAACGATAAAGCAAAAAACTGAGAAGTATTTTAGGATGGAAAAAATCGGTGGTGACTATGGCAATGGATCAGGACATGCAACAAAGGAAAAATACTAGAGGGAATGTGAAATACAAAAAGATAAAGAAAGAAAAAAGATGTACAAATGAAGGGAAATTTGGTAACTGGAATGTAAGAGGAATAAATGGTAAAGAGGACGAGTTAATAGCAGAACTTGAAAAAACAGGAATGAAATTTATTGCCCTCACGGAAACGAAAAAGAAAGGGCAAGGAGTTTGTACCTTAAGAATGGACACTTGTTCATATACAGTGGAGTTGGAAAAGATAAATGGGCGAAAGAGGGTGTTAAGTGTCTAATACATAACGACAGTATAGGTTTAGCATCAAATTGGAATTTTATCAATGAAAGAATTATGAGTTTGCAATGGAACATAACAAATAAAAGAATAACCACGTCATTTATAGTTTACGGTCCAAATGAAAATGATAGAAAAGATGATAAAGAAAAATATTGGCAAGAACTACAAGATCAGGTGGATAAAGTGAAAGATTATATGGTAATAGGGGATTTTAATGGTAGGGTAGGAAACGACTACAAAAACTGTGCTGGAACAGTTGGTAAACATGGAGAGCAAACAAAGAACTCAAATGGTAATAGAATAATAGATTTTTGTAAAATAAATGAATTAATAGTAGCAAATACATTTTACGAACACAAAGCATACACAAATATACCAGGGAGTTTAAAAGTAGACAAGAAAAATCCATCATAAATCTACTATTAACAAAGAACTCAGAACTCCATGTAATAAATGATATAAAAGTCAATAGAGGTTATGAAATAAGTTCAGACCACTACTTAGTGAAAATTAGATATAAAGGACAAACGAAGAAGAATACTGAGAAGAAGAGAAGAAAAGAGTTGGTAAACGTAGGAAGTTACAAATTACAAAGTGAGGAAATTAGAATCTCATATCAAACCGAAATTAGGAACCAGATACAGACACAAAAAATAATGGAAATTGAAGATCTTGAACAATTATGGGAAGCGTTTAAAAATATAACGGGTGTTCATAAACAGTCGTCATCCCAGTTGCTTTGAAAAACAAAATGTTATGTCTTTGATTAATTCGTGCAACACAATGAAACGTCATTGAGTACTGTCATAGCGCATTCTTTCTCAATTTTAATAGACATACGTTTCTGAAGTCAAAACCTACTGGGATGACGACTGTTTATGAACACCCGTTAGTATTGTAAGCAGCGAGAAAAATATGTGGAACAGTTAGATACACCGAAAACAGGAAACATACCCCTTGGTGGAACGCACAGATCAAAAATGCAGTGAGGGAAAAGAAGAAGGTATGGAAACTATATTTGGGAAAAAAGTAAACTTATTAATAAAAGAAGCGAAACAGAAGACATGCAAAGAATTTGAGCGCAAAATGGAAGAACAAGGCAAATGAAACTCAACATTATTGTACAGGACACTCAAAAATCTAGGAAAAGGAAACAAAACCACGCGACAATATATCAAAAATAAGGAAGAGGTAATACTGACAACGGAAGAAGAAAGAAGGGCTAGATGGCTACAACACTATCCAGAACGGTTCGAAGTGAGTGATGCAGAAGACGAGGAAAGTGACACAGCCCAACAAGTGTATGAACCAGAAAAAGAGATACAAATAAACGAGATAACACAAGCTTTTAACAAACTAAAAATAGGAAAAGCTCCAGGATATGATGAAATAAAACCTTAATTTCTGAAATTTATGGGGAAAGAAGGAAACCTAATACTACTCAGGATAATGAACATGGCATTGACAACAAAAAAAAGTACCTGAAGACTGGAAGCTGACAGTAATAGTGCCAATATTTAAGAAGGGAGACGTCACACTATGTAATAATTACAGAGGAATATCTCTGCTCAGTGGGTGGAAAAATTTATGAAAGAATATTGGAAAATAGATTAAGGCTACACATAGAACCCACCTTACTGGGAGCCCAAGCAGGATTTAGACCAGGAAGGGTCACGCAGGATTGATATTCTTCCTGAGACAAATATCTGAAAGAGTATTGAGCGGAAATGGGAAGTTTTTCCTGTGTGCAATAGATTTAGAAAAGGAATTTGACACTATACGTCGAAGCCGAATCTGGGAAGCGTTAGAAAATAAAGGAATCCAGATCAACCTTCTGAATGCAGTTAAGAGTATGTACACCAGACCTGACAACTTTATTTGAATAGAAAACAGCTACACAAAAAACTTTTATACCCAAAAAGGAGTTAGGCAGGGGGGTATACTAAGCCGTTTATTGTTTATAACGGTAATGGATGAAATAGCGAGAACAGCAAATGAACTCATAAAAGGTGTAGACGTGGGAACAAATCGCCTCAAGCCGATTATAGTAAAAGAATTCCTGTACCTAATAGTAGTAGCACAGAATACGAAAGAGTTGGAAAGATCCATTAGAATATGGCAAAAAGTCCTAAGAGAATTCGGGATGAATATTAATCAAAAGAAGACGGAAATCCTAACGGTCACGAAAGATGAAGAAAATATAAACCTAATAATAGATGGGCAATTGCTAAAAGTAACAAATCAATTAAAATATCTGGGAGCCATAATTGACAGTAAAGGAAATATAGAAGCCGATGTGGAGAACAGAATAAAGTCAACGACGAAACTCTTCCATGCGTTAAAACCCAGTTTCCTAAACAAAAAAGAAGTGAGCAAAAAAACGAAAATAAAAGTATACAAGACAGTCTTCGTATCAACGTTAACATATGGGAGCGAATCATGGGTTCTAACCGAAAATTTTAAATCAAAAATCACGGCAATGGAGATGCGAATTCTAAGAAAAATAGAGGGGATTACCAGAAGAGACAAAATTAGAAATGAAACCATTAGAGAAAGACTACAAGTTACAGCGATAGTCGACAAAAGCCATGAAAAACAACTTAGCTGGTTTGGACATCTGGCAAGGATGAAACACTACAATTTAGTAAAAGAAATATGGGAGGCAGGATGGGATAAGAAGAAAAACAGAGGAAGGCCCAAGAAAACCTGGAACCAAGAAGTAGCCCAAACACTTGCCACAAGAGGATATAGCTGGAACGAAGCTAGAAACAAGGCTAAGAACAGGAAGGAATGCAAGACAATTTGTGGAACAAAACAAGCCTCGTAGTTCGTAATACACAAAAATCTTTAGATATGTCATGTAGCAATACAATAAGGCTCCAGGGACTGTTCATTTGGGTAACCCCGGTACAAAAAAAAGTCCTACTCGTAAATGGTGCTTATTTTCAAACTGTCGTCGTCTATTCTTCGGAATGGGACTATTCGGCGCCGCTATTTTTGCACTCCCACTTCGGCGCCGGAGCATGTCGGCGCCAAATCCCTGGTCTGTGCTTATATGTATATTGAAAATGCATCTTTTAGTATTTATGTCACTTTAAAATATTAGACATTTTCTGTCATGAAAATTACACAACTTGGCTACCAAATTTATTTTTTATATAGGAATATGTGATGTGGCACCAGTGGAAAGTGTTATCTAACATACTAGCAAATAAATTAATTAATAAAGTGCGAATGATCCAAAATTTAAAAATAAATCGTGAAGGACAAGAATGCGAAAAACCAAAAGACACCAGGCATGAAAAATTACCGACGAAAACAAGGAAATAGGATAGTGATTTAAGTAAAGATCTTGAAGGTTAGAGTAAACAAACCATACCGGACATTACTTATACAAAAAGTATCCTAGGACAACCAACCACTGCTCATACAGAAGAACAAAAACCCAACGTGGCATATTACATACAAAAGAACAACAATTGTACAAAGCGAATAAAATGGCTTAGAACAAATGAGTTAAAGATGAAATCCAACTATTAAAAGATAATATCGACACGAATCTAACAGCCCTGGGGAAATTCGTAGCAACTACTACCACAAAACTAAATAAACATGAAAAGAAGATATAAGAGTTGGATAGAAATGTGTGGAAGAAAAACCTAGTATTCTGTTATTAAAACATTAAAACAAAATGGAGCTGAACATCGAAGACAGACATATTGATTTCATCAGAAAACTAAATAAAAGACAGGAAAGGACCAATAATGGTTGGATTTACTACTTATAGATGTAAACTAAGTGTATTAATAGAAAGGAAAAACTACAAAACACAAATATGTACATAGATGTAGTACCCAAAAGAAGTGCTAGAAGAAAGAAAACTGTTGAAACCCAAACTGCTTGCAGCAAAGAAAGAAGGAAAACATGCTTACATCAAATATGACAAACTAGTAATAGATGGAAATATAATCCAAAAACAACAAAACGAAGAAAGAAAATTAGAAGAAGTTACAATGAACAACACGAAAGTGAAAACAAATACTCTACAGCGGAAGAAACGGGCAATTCAGAGGAAGATGGAAGCGAAGTTGAAGATGCAAGAGGAAAGGAAAAGGGAAATAAAAGGGAAAACAGTCACAAAAGGAATAGATCGAAATTACTAGAAGTATTAATGGAAAACCCACACAAAAATGAAGCAAACCAAATAAAGAAACCTAGAACATCAACACCAACAAAAGAGAAGGGCAAGGTATTAGTACAATCCCCAACGGCACCAATAAAAGACAAGGAAGGAGAAGTAGATGGGTCAATAGGAATACTAATCTAGCAAGCAAAACAAAAAAGCAAAGAAAGAAGGCATCGGACACCACGATAACGAAAAAGGCAAGGGAAAATGCAAATGAGAAGGAAAATAATTAAAACATAAAAGGAAAGCAGTCACAAATTAAAAACATAAAATCTGCAATAAAAGACAAGGCAAAAATAAGTCAGCTAACATTGCTACATGGAACATAACAACACTAAAGGGGAAAGAGGAGGTACTAACAGAAGAACTGAAGATGAGGAAGATACAAATCTTATATGATTAAGCGAAACTAAGAAAATGGACAAGGAGGCCAAGAACTTAATGAAGGGTACACACTATACTACCCAGGAAACGAAGAAGAACAGAAATCCAAAGAGGGAGTCGGTATAATATTATCAGAAGAACAAAGGATAAGACGCTAAAACCCAATAACCTCAAGAATAATAGCATTGGAAATAGAAATAGGAAAGAAAATAATAATAACACAAACATACGCTCCAATACAAGCAACAGAAAAAAAAAGAATGGAAAAATACTACAGCAAACTACAAGAAAGGTTAGACGGAGAGAAACTACTACAATTTAGTATAACAAATGACCTCAAAATAGGAAACACTGTTACGTGCTAAAAGCAAATGATATTAATACTAGTAATCTACAGTATATAAGTGTTGAATAAGAGATCAAGTGGGATTAATGCGATAATAACTCTTAAAAATTAATATCAGATTGGCATTGGTCATTACTAGAGGAAAAAGATAAACAACGGTTTTGTTTTGGAAAAAACGTGTGACAGCATTTGAAAGTGCAAGGGGTTTCGTGGCATACGTATAAGTGATAATCTCGCAATAGCATATGGTTTGGGCTATAGTAGGGAATATTACTGGCTAACCGTCCTGGTAGGAGATTTAAGAAGCGAGAGTCATTTTTCCGACGAATGTAAATTCGAGCTTAGAAGCGATTTGGGAAACCACGGAATCACGATTCTAAAGTTTATTGCCTGTTTAACAGGGTAGGTACAATTATTTTAGCATCTACCGTATTTTATCTTGAACTTCGAATTATAGCAAAAAGTGTAGGAGTGAAAACCTACGGGAAAATTTAGTCTGCTGGAAGTCACCAGGCAGTTTTGAGGACTACTTGCCGCAGGTGATAGCTGACGATTAGGAGCTGTCAATCTGACAGTTAATCTGATTCAGTAAACGTCTACAAGTGTAACACGAACAGATAAGTGATTTTGATGATATTTTGCATATGAAAACGCTGTGTAAACATTAGAAAGACCTAGTAGTTTAAGTTAATAGGGGTACCCCGCCGTCCCGTTCATATAATAGGCCAATTTTGGATGTCTCAAGTTTGGAGTGATAATAAAACTAGTTAAGGGTATTGCTCTCTTTCATTTTAATTATAAGCATTGAGTTCAATAATTGTTTATTTAGATATACAGTGAAGTTACAAGTTTCTTGACATATATCAGTGTACGTGAGTTTTAACTTGTTGGCGCTCCCTTTAACATCTTAATTAAAGAATTCGCGACGTCTTCACTGTTGCTAGTAGATGGGCCTCAAGTACACTTATATAATGTTCAATTGTTGAGTTAAATAATTAAAGAACGACGACCTAAAGGTAAGTAAAAAGCTAACAACACGTCTTATGAACAAGAAATCAAATATACATTCGAAGCAATAGAAAGAAATGCGATAAGCCTAATAGATTACATAATATATACACCAAACAAATGCAACAACTAACGTATGGGTCATAAGTTTTGAGAAAATGCTTAATAAGCAAAATAACGAAATTTTATTCAAACGAAAATTAATGGTTAATTTTAGATCTTTTAACAACATGAAAACTAATCTCAATAACAACAAAACACGATTTGTTTACCGGTTTCACGGCAATTAGATCAGACATCAAAATCGAGCAGAAATTTCAAGGCCACTTTTTCTCAAAACTTATGACCCATACGTTAGTACAATGGTCAACATTAAAAAAACGCTGAACTAAACGCAGCATAAATTAGTAACCGCAAAGATTAATATTAACCTCCCAGAAAAAGAAAAAAAAGATAGGAAAGTTAAAATACAGAGAAATACGAGAAGATTATCAAAGTAGATTAGAAGAGGAACTTAGTAAATACGGGGAGGCAATCAAGGGAATGACAATAGGGGAGCAATGGATAAGTAGTGAAAACATGTGGAGAAGAGAAAGTAACACCACACATAAAAAGAGCACATTGTGGAACGAAGAGATAAATAAGGAGTAAAAAGGAGGCATAGAAGAAATATTTACGGACAAACAAAGAAGAATACGTTAATAGGAGAAGAAAAGCAAAAGAAGAATTAAAAATAGCAAAAAGAAGAAGCTGGGAAGAATTTGGAGAAGTACAAAACTCCTACGAACACAACAGAAAATTTTGGAACACGGTAAAATCTTTAAAAACAAAAAGAAGCAAAAGCATTAAATTCGTGACAGATCACAAAGGACAAATAAGCCTAAACGAACAAGAAAACATAAAATATGGAGGATGTGGAAAATTTTAAAAATAACATAGACCAAATTCAGGAAGAAATAAACAGAGGAAGAGCAATAAGGAACTGGAGGAATAATACAAGAAGTAACAAAAGCAATAAAAGATATCCCAGTAGGTAAAGCAGGAGGGCCAGACGGGAAAGCGCATGAAATGATAAAATGGGGAGGAATTAAAGTAATAGGATGGATGACAGAAATATTCAACAAGGCATGGGAACAAAACCAAATACCGGAAGACTGGGAAAGGTTTACACTGATACCAATTTATAAGAAAGGAAATGGAAACGATTGTGAAAACTACAGAGAAATATGCCTGGCACCAGTCGCACTAAAGATATATAGTAAGATATTAGAAAAGATACTCAGAGCAGAGATAGAGAGAAAGATAGAAGACGAACAAGGAGAATTCAGAGCAGCAAGACAGACCACTGACCATATATTTAAGTGTACCAAGGAAAATAATAAAAGACAAAATTGGAGCAAACACAGAACTAGGTATTTATGACATTTTATGACCTAAAAGCGGCCTTCGACACGGTCAAGAGAGATAACATATGGGAATGTCTAAAACCACTCCAATAACACTAAAACTAATAAACACAATAAAGAGTATATACAGAAGGGTAGAAGACGTAGTGCAGCTAGACGGCATAAAGTCAAAACCATTCACGATGGAAATAGGTCGCAAATAAGGGGATTCATTAAGTCCCCTGTTATTCGTCATTTGCATGGATAGAGCAATGAACTGCATGAAGAAGAACAAAACAACTATAGAGTACAAAGACCTACCACCAATAAAAATAGAAACACTAATGTATGCGGACAATATAGTTCTTATACCGGGTGATTATAAATGCTTTCCCATCAAGTTCCCTTTGAAATATTTGTTGTATGAATAATATGTTGGTGGCACTGTACGTCTATGTCAAATTCGATGGTTAGCAGGTTAGGTTTTGCGTCAGTTTGTGTCAAAACTGACGCAAAACCTAACCTGCTAACCATCGAATTTGACATAGACTTACAGTGCCATCAACATTTATTCATACAACAAATATTTCAAAGGGAACTTGATGGAAAATCATATATAATCACCCGGTAGCTGACAAGGCAATGAAAAGATACAGAAACTAATAGATATTTGGACATTAAAAGTGGAATCGATTGGAATGACAATAAACGAGAGCAAAACCGACCATGCAAATATAAAAAAATAAGGTAAATAACATAAAAGATTTCACATGTAAGAGAAAGAAACAGAAATAGCCAATAAAATAAAGAAAGCAACAAACATATACTACGCCATTAACCGGGCGCTGTTACGAAAAAAGGAAATAGGAATAAAGACCAAGCTGCAAATATATAACACCGTAGTAATCCCAACAATGACATATACAATAGAAGTACTACCTACACTCATAAAACACAAAAGGAAACTGACTGCAATTGAAATGAAATACCTAAGAAAGATACAAGGAGTAACTAAACTAGATAGATGGATGAAGCAATATATAAGGAACAGCTCGCATGGTTCGAACATGTGTAGCAGAATGAACCCAGATAGGAAAACCAAACAATTCTTATATGCCAAACCAATAGGAAAGAAAACAGCAGGGTGACCGAGGAATACACTAAACAACAACATAGAAGAATTAGCAATGAAACACGACACAACACAAGATCAAATTAAGGAATTAGCAGCCAATCGAAAAACTTGTAGGAGTTGAATAACAAACAAATACCCGACGTCATAATGGTACAAGGGATCAGGGAAAGAAAAAGAAGATAAAACTAGAGTGGTTTACTCGTCACCTTCAAACCCTTGTATCTCCCTTTTCATTTTCTATTCTATTTCTATTTCACATTTTGGCTAATTACACTATCCCTTAAAAAGATATGTTTTTATAACTTTTAAATAATTTTACTGGAAATCAGTTTGCATACAGCCCGGCGCCGACTCGGCAAGGCTGAATCTGCAGAATCTGACTATTCGTATTTAAAACCTACGGGGTGTTATGTTCTCTTGTGCTGACTTGTGTGTTTCGTCAACTCTTGTTCCACTTTGTGGATGCAGACTTTCTCGAATTCCTTAGCCCTTTTGAAAACTCCGCAGACGACACCGTGGTTCTTTTTATAGCCAAATAGCTAACTACTAAATACTACGTCAACGCTTTCCCCAAGGGGTCTGTTCATCTTTCTTCAAGTGCTACGCAGAAGCACCCATTAGTCACGGACACCTCCACCAAGTTTCGCGGGCCTGCCAGCTGTCACCAGGTAGAACTCCTATTGTAATTGCTTGCAACAACAGTGCGTTAATTGATTGTGAAGTGAACCTATTTATTGACTTTGGGCCACTACGTGCACACAGGAAAACTGTGAAGTTAGACGTGTTAAGAACCCCTCAAGTTTTGCCAGCTAACTAAATTAAGAAACTCTCTTCAGCGCTCATGTTTATGGAATAAAGTTTAAGCTCACATTTTCTGATGGAAACAAATTTCCAAATTAGACTTTACATATAGTGACATCACTTAAGGAACTGCTAACTTGAATTTTGTGTATAAATGTTTCATTGTGACCCAGTACGGGTAGCAATTATCCCCGTGTGTGCTTTATTGTGTTCTCTCAACAAATGTCTACCGAGACTTCAATTTATTGACATCCCCTGACTGACTTCTACAACTGTTAATAAAAATGTGTAATTTTTGTTCACTAAATTTACTGCGACTCGTTGATTTGAATACGCTGGTGTGGTGAAATACCCAAGAAAGCATCTCACATTTTCAATAAGTTTCCAAATTTAAAAAAATGTAATGTATACTACGTTAAAAAACGGCCTACTTTATGGAGAAAGGCTGGTAAATGCAATATAGCAAGATGTTCGACGCCAAGGCCATTAAATATGTCACCTTGATCCTCACGCCAATGTCCAATATCTGATACGGCACTTGTAGAGTAGAAGAAGCAACCAAAATTGTGAGATAATAGTTTGATTTCTGCGTATGCTACGAAATGCGATACGAATCTTGTTTTGGAAATGAATTTCAAGTTATGGGGGGAGAGGAGCTGAAATTTCTTAGATGCAGTTGTTTTTCTTTGCCGAGAATATGTAGGGGATGCAATTGAAAATTTCGTCAAAGTCAAGTTACTGAACAGCTGTAAATTTAAGAATGGGGAAATCTTGGGGAAAATAACATCCTCCAAAATTGAATGTATAAGTCGTTCACGACCTTTTTGGGACAAAGTTGGCTATGATTTTTTCTTTTCATGTTGGACTAACTGATTCGATGATGTAGAGGATGCAACTTTTTTTTTCTGTCAGTGTCTGTTCGACATTTTCTTGCCACCACATTGCCAGATTTATTATTTTAATATTCATAAGAAAATAAATGATTTATCAAATTTGTAAAAATAATTTTAATTTCCGTCAAAGCAAAAGTCAAAATGCCCTAAATAATTTTGTTACAACAAAAAATTTCCATTAAACGATGCTACTTCCAATTTAAAAAGGACATACCAAATTTAAAAAATCGATGTGGAAACTATAGAATATCCGGCAACAATGTATCTATTCAGAAAATATAACCTTAAACTGAAAACAACCTAACCTAACACAAAAAGTATCGATTTCCATTAGGGAGTTTAGTTGCAACAGAGGTTCTGCCAACAAAATTACTAGATGGTCATAGCCTCACCTGACCCAAAAAGATCGTGAACGGCTTATACCTGTACGAATTTTAAAGTTTTGAAAAGTAATCGTAAACACCATTTCTCTAATACGTCAAGCCACGCCTTCACGATCGAAACGTGTTTCTATTGAAAAATCCTCGTAATTACTATAGTTGTTCACTTAATCTTTAGCTGGACAGATGACAGGGCACAATTAGATTTACGTGATTTAAGCCACTGAGATTGTCAGTAATAAGGTATCTCAATTTCCCCTATTTAGTTGTCAAACATTAGGGAGTTTTTGCAAAACGGCACGTTAAAATAACGTTACGTTAAAATCTAAAAAATTGATTTGGATTGGCTGCATCATTGACGTCGCTAGGTGACACTAGCTTTAGCGGACCACTATTTTAACGAAACGTTTTGCAAAAACTCCCTAATGTCGATATGTGAACGCAACTCAATTACGTTAGACATATAATTTGTTCAGTAAAAATCAAAAACTTGTTCGGTTTTGAAACCGGTATATCCCTGTATATCCCTAACTTTTTTGGAATAGTTTAATAATAATTAATAGCTCTAAAATTTTTTTTAGAAGATTTAATGAAATGATACTTCTCTAGAAATGTACAAGGAATATTTCAAGTTCCTAGATTAGGAATGGCTGAGATAATAAATCGTAGTTTATTTAAATTGTATTGGTACAAATTACCAATCCTTAGGAAGTATTTGTAATTCGCTACTTGAGCGCAGGTAATTACAGTATTTATAAGTTGTTATTACCAAACCCACTCTATAACAATGTTTTGGAAAATATAGTATTTTTCGACAACTAGACGCACTAAGGTGAGAGACAATATTGATATCTTTGCTTGTCGGCAGCAGAAAAAATATTGTTTGCATTCCCTAGGGGAAATGAGTGTTCTTTGGCGCATTCGAATTACATTTTTACTTCAACCTAACCGTCTCCGCTAAAAGTATCATTCTCACGCGCAGCAAACAACAGTCATTCCGCGCACTTAATACAAAAATAACTATTTTGCCTTACAAAGGACATGTCAGGTAAATACTGTTAATCCCTTGTCCCTACTAATGTGATTATAAATATCTTGGCGTTATCGTGGTGTAATCAAAATTGTTCATCGAGATAACGGTTATTTATGACATGAGTGTGTTACATTATAAACAATCCACGAGAGAAAAGTTGCGCCCACGAGGCCGATAGGTGAGAGGGGTCATTTCTCGAGTGAATTATTATCGTAAAAGGTAACGCATGCAGGCACAACACACGTTGATATACTATAAAAATTACGTAAACGTCGTGTATATACAATCTGTAGGTACAAAGGTGGGGCACATTATTGAAATAGTTTTTTATTATACAGGATGGCTCATAAAAGTGTGGCAAATAAAACTTACTTTTTTTAATTGAAGCCCTATACTTAAATAGCTTAAGACTTTTGCATTGAAATGCTAATCCCTTTCCTACAGAGTTGTATGGGTCTAACTTCAATTTTTTTTTTTAGATATTAACTATTTTATACAAAAAATGCTGAATTTCAGGCGGCTGCTGTAAGTAACAGAAAATAATTGAATGAAGGAAAAAGTTACCAAAAAATTATGTTTTCGTGAATTACCTTTCGAATGTAAAGTAGTGGCTGTTGTTATTAATGCTATACAAGGTGCTCAACATTTGCAAAATTTAATCATTTTGGATTTTGTAAAATGGAACGTCCTATATATTTTTGCATTTCTGAAAAGCCCTTTTAATCACCTTTTCTCTTGATATGTTACTTCATACCGCTAAATTCTACTGTTCTTCAGATATGCGTGTTTGAACATAACCAAAAAAAATTATATCTATCTACTATCTGTGGCTTCAAAGTCCTCGTGAACCATCGCCTCCTTTTGGTTTCCAAGCCTGTTCGTTACCGAGGGCAGTGGCTAGCCGCCTGTTCCACCCCTTGGTACCATGACCTGGGGCGCTCGTCTCTTACATTTCTTTTACTCTCTTAACTATCTGTGACCATTCCTGTCTTTAATTTTTTTGTTTCCAGTTTTTATATCCCTTTTTTCTTAAATCCTCTTCCACTAATTCCATCCATCTTTTCCTCGGGCGTCCTTCTTTTACCTTCCAACTTTCCGTGCAAAGCTCTTTTTGTATATCTTCCATCTTCCATACGGCTTACATGTCCCAGCAAACTTATCCTTCTGCTTATTTCCATCAATATACTTGGCCTTTCAAATAATGTCCTTAGCTCTGTATTTGTCCTTATTCTCCATATATTGTTTTCACACACGGGCCCTTATATCCTTCCTAACACTTTCCGCTCCCATACTCCCAGCATGTCTTCCTCTTTTTTGGTTAAGTTCCACGTCTCTGATGCATACATAACTACCGGTCTTACCACTGTTATATAAATCTTTATTTTGGAGTTTCTTGAGAGCTTCTTTGATCTCGCGTGTTTGAACATAACCAAAAAAACAATAATTAAAATACTTTATTTTAAGGATAACAAACACCTGCAATTCTCCGAACCCAGCAAAAACCCAAGTTTAGAAAATAAATCTGGTGTGATACACACACACGACTTCCTTTTACAGTGACGTTATAATTAGTCAAAAAAATATTTTTTAATGTTAATTCAATAATTATAAATTCTACAGAAACCGTACAAAATGGATAGTTGAAAAGACCAATTTTCAAGGGTAATATCACAAAAGGTAAAAAATGTTTGAGATTTTTTTTGTTCACATGCAAATTATTGCGTTTAAATTTCTCGAAACCAAAACTGCGTTAAAAATTCCGCGATACCGCAGGTCGAGTGGAATTTGAGGAGTTTTTGGTGAGAGAAATTTGCAATAATTTGCATGTTGACGAAAAAAACTCTCACATATAATCTCATAAGAGCATTAATTCTTTCCGGAAATTTTTTGAGTGCGGTCCAACAACGTCGTATTAATTTGCCCGAGCGGGACGCGAGGGCAAATTAGGACGTTGTTGGAATGCACGAAAATAATTTACGGATATGAATTAATGCTCGAATGCAGATTCGGTAAGAAAATCGTAACGCCACAAACCCTCACAGTTAGGTTGGTCTACCTACAAAAAATTTCCAAGAATTTTTTTATTGTCTTGGTTACGGCTCGTGAACTAATTTTTCTATTGGTCATTAATGGGTGTCGTACGATTTTCTTAAAAATGTTTGCCTTGATTGGTATTTGGAAAGATTATTCAACAATATGGGTAGATGACTTTTACCGTGGTCGACAGCACACATTTTTAACTCTTTCCACTATTAGTTCAATACTGGAGCTTCCAACACGATTATTATGAGTTCTTAGAAAGACGCTGATTTGCAAACTTTGACTCTGACGTTTTGGTGAAATGTCAGTCAAAGGCTACTCACTAAATTGAAATCATTAAAACCAATCGGGCGCACGTGAAAACACTGTGACATTAGGTGTTTTCAATGAGAGTCAATTTTGATTGGCCGTTTCTGACAAATTGAACTATTTTCATTGGTTCGTTCATTATAGTGTTGAATAATCTCTAAAATATTAAGCATAATTTAAAAATGTAATAATATACCGGGTGTTCTATTTAAAATAAAAACAATTATAGCGACCTTTGGTATAACCGGAAGTGATATCACTGTTAAAATATTGTAGTTGTAGTCGCTCTTACACATAAAATCCATGGCCAGATATTCAATTTTATTAGAGAGATATTCTGTTCACACACAAACTGAATCACAGACAGATAGACCAATGAACAAAAACATGTTTTTTTTGAGGTTCAGGGGCTCTAAAACGTGAAGATCTGTTGAAAACTCAATTTAGAATTTTTGAGGTGAATCCAATACTTCCTTTATTGTAAAAGGAAGTAATAGAAAACCGGTTTCTGCTAAAACCAGAAATAACAATCACGAAAAAACGAAAAAGGGAGAAAATCAAATCTGAAAAATTTAATATAGGGCTAGACAATGAATGTCAGAAGAAAGTACTTTTCAAAAATACAGGGTATTCCATTTAAACAAATCGAAATTACTATTTAGAAATTATGAGCTCTCTGTATAGTTTTAATGCCCAGAAAACAGAAGGAGAACTATTAATTTGAACATTAATTTTTTCTTCTTAGACTGACTATCCACTCAATTGGATGTTGGCGACCACACTTCTAAATTTTTCTTTATCTCTTGCTGTGTTGACTAATTCTCCTATTGTTAGTCCAGTCCATTGTCTTACGTTTCTTGCCCATGACATTTACTTTCTTCGTACTCCTCCCGTTTCTGCTATTTTTTATTCTAAAATTAGTTGCAGTATTTTGTACTTTTCCTTTCTAACAATATGTCCCAGATAAGCAGTTTGTTTTTGTTTAATGCTTCTTAGCATTTTTCGTTGGTCACTCTATCAGTCCAGGGCACTTTTAATAAACGCCTGTAGGTTCAAATTTCGCAAGTTTAATTTTATTAATTGTACTGATTTTCATAGTCCACGACGTCATTCTATAGAGCAGCACATACTGTTTTGTGTAACACATGAGATGTGACAGTCGGATATCTCTATTTCTCAAAACTTCCTCATACTTCATAAACGTTGCGCGTGCTATCTTAATTCTGATTTTAATTTATTTTTCAGGGCTTCATTCTGCATTTAATCAGCATCCCACATATTTGTATTGTTTACTCTATCGATTTGTTGATTTTATATTTGGATAGCCGCGTTAATGTATGGTTCCTTTTTGCTGCTCTTATTTAGTCGGGTATATGCCTGCTGTAACTTTTCGATACTGTTGGCAATCAGTAGTGTGTCCTCTGCATATCTAAGATTCGATATTGGCACACCTTTCACTTTTATACCCATCTGCTGTTCCTAAGGGTTTTGTAAAATATGGCTTAGTAGAGATTAAATAATAGAAGCAGCACACATCTCTGTCGCACCCCTCTCTGAATATGGATGTCGTTTGTACTAATATTTTTGTTGTTATGTCTACTGTCTGGTTTTCTATCCATCAAATGTCGTTTTTGTAGTCTATAAAACAAACAAATACATCTTTGTTTCTTCTTCTTCTTAAGGTGCCGTCTTCTTTTGAAGGTTGATAATCATCATGATTATTTGCGTCTTGTTAACTGCTGCTCTGAAAAGTTGGTTTGTTGAGCAATTGAACCATTCTCTTAAGTTGCGAATCCACGACATTCTTCTTCGTCCAATGCTGCGTTTTCCTATAATTTTGACCTGTATAATAATTTGAAGTAGCTGGTATCTCTTTCCTCTCATTACATGCCCTAGGTACTGGAGTTTACGTTTCTTTATTTCATCAGTTAGTTCTAATTCCTTTGATATTCTTCTTAGGACCTCGTTGTTGGTAACTCTTTCAACGTATGATATTCTGAGTACCCTTCTGTAGAGCCACATTTCAAAAGATTCTACTCTGCTTGTCATTGCTTTGTTCAGTGTGGCGGCTTCTATACCATACAACAGGATACTGAATATATAACATTTTAACATACGTATTTTAAGGTCTATGTTTAAGTTTCTATTACAGAAAAATTGTTTCATTTTTATAAAGGTGCTACGTGCGATTTCAATTCTTGTTCTTACTTCCTTTGAAGGATCATTATTGCTGTTGATCATGGTTCCTAAATATTTGTATTCATATACTCTTTCTATGGTTTGATTGTCCACATTCAGTTGAATGTTGGTTCTGGAGACTTCGTAAAGATTTGGAGTTTTGTTTTATTTAAATTTAGGTCTAAGTCATATTGTTTACTTACTGTGTACACTTTCTGTACTAGTCTTTGCATATCCTCGATGTTTTCTGTTAGCAGCAAGGTGTCATCTGCATACCTTTGTTTAAGTTTTGACAATTTTGCACAAAAAACCTGTATACCAAAGATTGCTTCTCGAGTTTCCATCCCAGACTTAATGTCAAACTGATTGGTGCTTTTACACTGAAGTTTAAAATATATTGATTTATTCATACATTATTTATGTAACTCTCATAGTTTTAGAATTATCTTCCATCCTCCTGCCCCCCACCCATCGTTGCCGGACCCTGTATAGGGGTATTAATCTTTGCATACCTTGTTGTATTTAAAAGTCTCGTCAGTCAGAAAACAATCAGTTTCATTTTACATTCTGCGAGTAAAGTGCTAAAACGGGCTGTGAATATTCATCTTGTGAAGTGTTAGTTAATCAGATTCCAGCAATTCGCGGAACGCCCAATAAACTTTTTGCCCTTTGAAATTGTTAAACTAATAAGCTGCGTTTAATTTCAATAATGTATCCACATTAATTTTACTGTTTTACTGATAGTATATAAATTGTATCAAAATGAGAAAACCATGAAATGCCAAAGTTTTTAGAAAGCAGCAGTGAACGTGAAGCAGCATAATAATAATAATAATAATAGTAATAATAATACTAAATCCCTTTATTAATATAGTATGTACATAAAAAATAAAAATATATGTACAATATTTTGGGCGAAGTTCAGTTTACAGTATAATTACCGTGAACTGCTCCTCCACTTAACCCAATTAGAAAAAATTGGCATTTAAAAAAAAAATATGAATGCAAGTAATGACTAAATAAAGATAGACGAGACTGAACTACCGCACCCGAACTGAAACTGCAAATGTGACTGACAACCGCAGTGTATATTAAAGTGAAATATAAAGCAAATACTTGACTGTAAGATCTAAGAATTCTGCTTAGCTATGAAGTAACGCTTGAGCCGATCGCTGAAACGTGGTAATGGCAACGTTCTAAACTCTAAGGGTAGTTGATTATAATATTTTGCTATACAATATGAAAAGCTACGCTTTCCTAGTTGAGTAAGGAGTAGGGACAGTTATATTACCCTTAAAGCGTAAATTTAAGTTGTGTACGTCTGTACAAAACCTGATTTTGTTATACAAATACGGCGGGGTTTTTGAAGTTAAAATGTTTTGATACAAACAGCAGCTATGTAATAGACGTATTTAGCCAACCAGAAATTTTAAATTTGTGAGAAATTCTTGCATATTTCCGTATTTCAAAAATCAAGCGTAAACAAGAATTTTTTAATTCTAGCCACATCCTTGTACCCCAAACAGAAGCCATACACCGCATTACAAAAATCAACTTTAGATAAAACTAGGCTATTGCACAATATAGTTCTTATTTGTTTATTTAGTATATGACGATTCTGAAAAATTAGTCGAAGATTACAGTAGGCACTTTGTATACAATTGCTTACATGTTTATTGAAACGTAAACTTGAATCAATCGTTAATCCCAAACTTTTGGCTTGTTCAATAATTATAGGAAGTGTGCCCTTGCCAATGTATAGATTGAAATGATTCTTTGCATAATTTACGTCACTTTTCATTCCAAAAAGCATGACTGCAGATTTGTTAGGATTAAGTTTTAGAGAGCGTTCATTAGAAATGTTGGTTAATTTTTGTAAATCTTGATTTATTTTAGCACATGCATCAGAAAGATCTTCAATTTCGAAAGACAGGTATAATTGGCAATCATCAGCATAAAAATGGCATTCGATTGATTGTAAGACTAAAGAAAATTTGAAATATAAGTGCAAAAGGGAATTGGGCCTAGATTGGAGCCTTGGGGTACTCCGGATAACTAGTTAATAAGGCAATTGACTCGGGACTAAGTCCTATATAGTGTAGAAGCGATATTAAAATAGAATGGTTGATAGTATCAAAAGCCTTTGAATAGTCTAAAACAACCAGTGCTGTCAATTTACTTTGGTCTGTAGCAACCACAATGTGATCGACTACATGCATGAGCGCTGTGATTCTTTTTAAAGCCTGATTGAGTAACGGGTATTATTTGATTTATTTCTAAGTGTTGTCTGAGTTGCCGTTTAATTACTCGTTCAATTATTTTTGAAAGTGTGGGCAATATACTTATTGGCCGTAAATCCTTGACTTCTTTGGGTGCAGTTATTTTGGTAATACGCTATATTAAAGCTCTTTTCCAGCAGCTGGGAAAAGCGCACTTACTAATGCAATAATTGATAATGTGAGTTATAACTGGCAATAAAAAGGGAATGCACAATTTAATTATGTGAATGTTAAGACCATCAGCACCAGTTGAGTTAGACTTAATGGAACAAATAATTTTAAGAAGTTCTTCTTCTTCAACAGGTGGGAATCGTAAAGTACATTTGACATTATTATTATTATTACAGACTTTTTCCGATGGCTCTAGTAGAAAGTAGATAACATATTATTATTCGTAGTTAATCGAGGAATTGAATTTATAAAATAATTATTTATTTCATCGGCATCACCGAAGGTAGGAGAAGAATCAACGTAACTTGCTTTGCTAGTTAAATTTAAAGATTTTAGTTTTTTCCAAAATAGTCGCGAATTTTGTTTAACTGCTTTTTTGCACGTCTCACTGCAGCAGTTACCGCATTTCTCAGCTGCTTATAGTAAGTAAAATGCGCAGGATTCTTACTAGATAGTCTTTCCTTACACTAAAACGACATAGAGCCTTGTTACGTAACCACATAATTTGTTTAAGGGTGTTGGTCAACCACGGTGCAGGCTTTCTCGATAGTCTACAACTAACAAACGGAGCATGTAGATTTAATAAAATAGTTAAATTTTTTGTTAAAAACTGGACTTTATCATCTAAGTTGTCGAACTGATAAATATTCCGCCAGGGTATAGACTGAAGATCATAATTAGACTGTTCATAATTAAAAATGTTAAAATCCTTGTAAGTGTAAATAGCCTGTTTTGATTTTACGTTTGTCATATCGATTTTACAACAAATCAAACTGGCATCTACTTCATGTGAGGGAATAACCAGTACATTTGTAATGCTTGTATTAGTAGTTAAATAATAAAAAGTAATTCTCGAGGGCTCATTTATTAACTTTGTGAGTCCGAACGCTTCAAAAAATTCTAACGCACAAACTGAAGCAGCGCTCTCCACATCCAGCAAATTAACATTAAAGTCGCCGAAGCAAAATACATCTTCAATCTGAGACAAGATCGTTGACAAAGTATTTTCTAAAGAACTAAAGAAATTGGCATAAGGGCTTCTGTGAGGGTTGTAAACAACTCCAAACCCATATTTACGATTATTACAAGATATTGCAATCCAGAGTTGTTCGATTTCATTCTTAGTTTCTAGAATGCAAAAACCTAGGGCAGCCTCACAATATTATATCCAGCAATGGTTACTGCATTAGAGATAGCGTCTGATAACCACGTCTCGGTGATAGCTACAATGTCGTACTCACCAACCAATACAAGATCACTGACGACAGCGAGGTGTTTTACCAAAGACCTTGCGTTCAGGTGGGCGCAGTTCAGTCCTCCATGCATAAAAAAATCTGTAAAAGGCTTTACCCAGAACTTCCCTCGTCAACATTGTGCCACTAAATAATTTTAAAAATCAAATATCAAGTTAGGAGTACAAATATCTTCACGTTTCTAATAAATTAAATACATTTTCAAATTAAAAAAAATATATATCCCGCTGGGGTTTGAACCCGCCGCATCTGCGCTACCGCGTCTCTCTTGAAGAGCACGGTGTAATGGTTGAAACATTTTTACTCTTTTGTGACATTATCCTTTATCGGTTGAGTCTTATTTTCGGCAAATGTAAAGCCTGACCTATGTGAAAGTTATTACTTCCTGTTATTTCTAAATTAACACAAAAATAAACAAATTTTATTTTTTCAGGTGCTCACCCCGTATATATTTGTATGAAATTGTACCGGTTTAATGCGAGGTAGATATATAATATGTATGTAAAATATCGTCTTCCTCCAACAAATAGTTTTTGAGCTATACTGCCAACAGACAGTCAGACAGACGGACAGAGAGACAGACTGACGGAATTGCGAAAACCTCTTTTTCGTCATCTAGGGACCTTAAAACGTGAAGATCTGAAAAAATCTCGGAAGGTGATTTTTTCGCGATTACAATACATACTTCCTTCGTCTTTCAGACGAGGGAAATAAAAATATCAGTAGAAAATTTGAGCTACTGCCGAAATTTAGGTGAGATTATAATGATAAAGCCTGGTTCACGGTAATTGTTACACAGAGATATTTTTGAGTTCATCGCACGTATTGATTACGGTTTTTCTATTGTTATTGTTAACTATAATGCGTTCTTGCTACTCCCACTTTCTTGATAGCCTCCTGCAGAAGCAAAAACCGCGTTCTGGTGAGGTCCTCCCGGAAAACATAGCCAGACTGTTTTAACAATTTCTTGTTGTTGAAAACAAGACTTCATTTTTGATAACTCACAAACTTGACGATAATAGATCTGCGTTTTGCTTTGTGATTGGACTTATCTTTTGGGACAGGTCCCACACGATGCGATCGGTCGATGTCGTCCTTGCTTACATTTAAGTTCAAGTTATTTTTAAAAATGTCAAGCACTCAGATCGGCATCTTCAGCATCTTCTTCCTTTATTCCGAAGATGCGAATGCAGTTTCTGCGGCTGTATTGCTCTTGATGGGCAAGGCTAACCTTCAGTTTATCAATATCGCATTTCAGAGTGCTGTTTTCTTCGATTAATTCAGCATTTTGTTCGCCACGTTAATTTTAAGGTCTTCTATATTCTATATCCTGACTTAATATATCAGATAAACTACTTATAATTTGCTTTAGAAATTCCTCATTGTGGAAGAGCTGGCTCACATGGTTTGAGATAATACTATGAACATCTTCCATATGACTCTTGGTGAGCGGCATTTTTGTCTTTTAAAATACAGAGTTCACTGTCACTAAGTTGTCGAAACAGTACACTAGTACTAAATAATTAACGATAAACTTTATATGTCAGAATTTACGAGCGCATCAGCTTGCTGCAACCACTACTCGCAACGACGGTTCATACTAGACTATGTGTTGGAATATAATGTGTAGGAATAAGCAAGACAACTGTAAACAACTTAAAAAAATGAAGGGTGAATTTCTAAAACGTTTCGAAGAGGATACACTGGCATATCTCAGAAAATAAGTGAACTAATTTGTGAAAAAAAGATTAAAAAGTAACAAACAAACAATTTTGGAAAGTTTTTGAGACTATAAGTAAGAACTACGTATATTATATTACAGAGCACATACAATGTACAATAGTTATGTAGTATGTACTATGTATCTATAAGTTTGCTATCTTTCATTTTCAGTATCCAAGTCTATCAAGCCCCACCCTAAACTCATAAAACCAGCCCCCAAATATTCGCCGACCAATGAACTACGCTAATATTGTCCGAAATGCAGAACTCCAAACTGCAAATACCCCCGACCAATCACCCAATCTTTCTCTTACCTAATTCCTAGATTAATTAAAATCCATGTTTTCCCAATTAATTGAGCAGAACAGCATGGTTCTAAACATGCTCACAATGTTAATTAGCAAACAAAACAATGGACAAATTCCTCAGAATAACACAATGGAACGCCAACGGTTTCTTAAAACATAGAGAAGAAATAATCCTTTTCCTAAAACAAAATATCGCTCGTATACTGCTAATAAGCGAGACACATTTCACATAAAAATCCTAATATTTCTAACTATATAACTTACTGCACTACACACACATACGAAAACACAATAGACGACCCATTTCCAGAAATTTTAACACTACCTGAAACACCTCCCACGATCATACCTCCAGTTACTCCTAAGACCATCAAATCTGAAATAAAGCGATTAAATCTCAAAAAATTGCCAGGATTGGATCAAATTACCCCCGGAATGTCGAGTGAGCTCCCAGAAAAGGGAATCGTACTATTAACCTAACATATTCAACGCTCTACTGATACTTCAGTACTAGCCTACAGAATTCAAAAAGACTGAAATAGTCGGGTAAAGATCCTGTCTACGTGCCATCATATCGCCCTATAAGTTTGTTATCGGTAATATCCAAACTCCTTGAGAGGCTAGTGTTAGGAATCCTTGACCTGAATTCACAGCAACAAACTGGTTTCCAGACTACCAGTTTGGCTTTCCCAAGTCCCACTCAACAATCCAACAGTCCTATAGGCTCACTCAAACAATAAATACTGCTCTAGAGGAAAAGGCCTACTGCACAGCCATCCTGCTCGATGTTAGCCACGCCATCGATAAGGTATGTCACAATAGACTTAGACCTACACAAAATTCAACAAATATTACTACCCCAATTTCACAAACCATTAGAATCCTACTTAACTAACCGGCAATTTAGAACGCGAGTCCAAGACGATGTCTCAAAACTATGCCCAATCCGCTCAGGAGTACCTCAGGGAAGCGTCTTGGGACCTTTCCTGTATCTACTATATACTTTTAACCACCAACCACACCTACCACAACATTAGGTACCGACGACACAATCATATTCGCGAATCACAATGACGCAAACATTGCATCACACCCTGTCCAAAACCACCTTAATCAACTCGAAGACTGGCTTAAGAAATGGAAAATAAAAGTTAAAGAGAAAAAATCAAGCCATGTGACATTCACCTTGCGTAAAGAGCATTGCCCCCTAATCTACCTTAACAACATAGAGATACGCCACTCCACCACCATGAAGTACTTGGGACTATACCTCGACGATAAACTCACTTGGCGGAAACAATTAACCAAAAAAAAAAGAAACATACAGAATTAAGACTCAAAAATCTTTATTGGCTAATAGGACGTACATCACTCCTACCATTGGACAACGAACTGCTAATATACAAAGCTATCATCAAGCCAATTTGGACCTATGGAGTGAAACTATGAGGCTCAGCCCTCGAAGACCATGTTTGAGCTGTTCGCGGAAGAGAGCCGAAGTTATGCGAAAATATTATGCAGAATTTCCTCAAAAGAATGACTATTTGCCACAGAAGGCGCGACGCCATTTTCTAAATATCTTGCTTCACGTGTAATTGTAGCGTTCGTACTTTGAATTGAAATAAAAATATTGGCACTTGTTTAACAAAAAAGAGTTTTTTCTTACTAATTTAAAATGTACTGCTTAATAGAAAACTCTATAGTTGTATATACTGCACTGAATTCTCGTTACAGCGCTTTAACTAAAAATTGAACCTTCAAGTATTAACATTGATCAGTTTTTTAATTACAAATTGTCCTATTTTGTATTATAATGTCAATAATAAAATAGCTCCTGAAAACTCAACAGGGGTGGATTCTTTTATCTAGTTACTTGTTTATGAAAAATTGATTTTCTAATATTTCAAATTTCATTTGCATCATAATTCACAATTTATGTCAACCAAATGTCAAAACAGTTTTAAAATCCTAATGACAAATGCCCAATTTTTTGAATGGTACACAATAATATTAAAAAACACAGTAAGTAATTATTTCTTAATTAATTTCACCTTCTTATTGTCTTTATTTATTTTCCAGTTAGGATTTCATAATAAATCACCCACCTTGTATTTTTTCTTACACAACGTTCAAGACAGCAACCTATTTTTGATCTGGAACTTGACCCTTTTTAATCACCTTGCTGCAATGCACTGCTCACAGACAGACCACGCCTCAATCGTCCAATATCAGCAAACTCAAATTCTTGACAGCTATCAGCAAGAGCAAACCTGGACATCCACCTGGTACAGTAGTTTGCGCCTCCTCTCTCTGAAGACACCCTTGTGGAAGCTCCACTCAACAACAAATAACTTGACATAATCCCATTTGATTTATGTTACATGTCAAATGTAATCTCCAAAATAAAACTGACCCAGTATGTTTCCTTAATAATTCACTTATATAGTTTTCTTTTATCCATTAGTCTTGTCTACCATATACCAATAATCTTCATTAATTAAATTCGTCTCTTCTTATGGTTATTTATTTTAAATTACATTTTATTTCACCTAGTAGATTTTGTCTTTTTACCCTACTTTCTTATCCAATTATTACATGAATAAAACAGGGTTCTATTCCATATTTTTAATTAGACCAAAATTCGTTTTCTACATTTTTCAGTTTGTTATTTTGTAATAATCGAAACAAAGTTCGTAACTACCTCATTTTTCCTATTTATGCCTTCTAGTTAAACTAACATTTTATATTATTTCAAAATTAGCATTTGGCATTCATTTTCAAACTGTATTTTATTAATTTTATATTATTTTCAAATCCACCTGTTCTTTTCAAATAGCAATGTTCCAAACAAATATAGGCCGAATAAATCCAAACCATTTCCATCCCACTATAATTTCCCAATTTTAACACATTTGACTCCAATACACATTTAAGCTTGTATCATAACAATACATATCCCAACATTTGTTTAATAAATCACTGAATCTAAGTCAAAAGGTTATTAAGATGACGTCGAAGGCTTTCGCTGTCATTATTATTATGTAACAAACTCGATGTTGATTTAACGTGCTCTTATGTATCTCACTCCTGATGAAGCCCCTTATAAATCTCTTTTTGATAACGTATTTTAAGTTTATGTGTGGTATTCAAACATTTTTCACGATGTTGCTTAAAAACACTATATACGACCGGGCGGAATTGGTCACTTTATACTCTATTTTTGAGGGCGTAATGTGTCACTTTACGTCCCGCTTACTGCCTTGTCTGTCAGTTTGACAAGCAGTGACATGGTGGTTGCCAACATTTACAAAAATCGAATATTTCGGTCTGTACACTGAATATTGTGTATACCCCGTGAATAACTAGCCTTTATGCCTCTTATCGGGTTAGAGCCAGTAGTTGTCATGCCGCGGGCTATAACCGCCTTCTTACGCCTTTGGCACATAAATAACTATTTTGTACAAACAGGAACAAAAAATACTTTACTGGCTCAAACCAGGGAGTAAGGTAAGCATGTATTCCCATGTAATATAAAGTCGTCGTGAAAAGAAAACAGCAATACAAATATAGCTTGAACAAGCGTCCACGTTCGATCAGCAGAGTTAAGCAACGCTGTCTCTGGTCAGAACTTGGATGGGAGTTCCACGGCTGCATCTCGCGGCGTCTCGTGGTACGGCTATCACGGAAAAAAGTTGGTCCCGGCGGTCATACAACATCATGACAGTCGTTAGTGGGGTTGGAAGTCCCCATTACTGCACAGCGACGCCTATAATTGGCATAACGGCTGTTGGCTGAGTGCGATATAAATAAATAAATAAATAAATATCGAACGTCAATAAAGAAAAATTTTAAATGGCAACTAAATACAAAGGTACCTAGATAAAGTCTAAATAAATCGCAATTATTATTATTTAGTTTTTACATTTATTTTTTTTTGTAACAGAACTGTGTTCAAAAAAATGTGACATGCACCGCGGGAGTAAAGTGTATTTTAGTTCTATGCACATGTTTTTCTCGTTTCTCTCCGGAAGCGCTATTTATGCCGGAACTCACTTTATTCTCTTGGTTCCTAACTATTGTTAGTAATATGTTACCAGTTTAAAATCCTGCGTTTCCTTCCCGAATTCAGACCGCTCGGTCCCATAGAGCGCATTTTCAATCATGTGCCTACTTGAAACCGCTGTTTTGTGCGTCAATATACCCTATTTCGCATCCTACGGCGGACCGTTGCTTAGGGCAAAGCAGCTGCCAGAAAGCGGCGTTAAAATGAATCGGTTGTTGAGTGGAAGAGAAGTGCCTCACTCCCTTGCCGTTTATTCAGACAGTTGACCAAGTGTTCGTGCAGTAGTACATTTTTGGGCGCTCAAGCCCGGTGTGATCAGTCTCACGAGAGTCTCGCTTCCGCCTTCAAAGATTCAATAAGTGATATTGGGTGTGCGACCCCTGATAGTTTCTTAAACTTGTCAGGGGCTCACCTAATTAAGACTTCCGTTGTGATTGAACTTGTGAAATACTTTGAAGTGGTTTTTCCTTGCATTTTTACCGGTGGTTCCCCGTTATATTGCGTTGTGTTCGTCGCCTTTGACAATTTCTGCCTTTCTCGTCGAAAAGTTTGTTTGTAAATATTCTAGTTATACGAGAGACGTTTGTGCAGTAATCGAAGCCAATAATTCGTATCGAAAAGTTGGAAACTCTATAATCGCCCTGGGCGGATAGTAAATAGAATTCTCAATCGTGCTAGTTTTCCTTAGCGGAGTGTCGTGTGTCGTTAAACTTGCCAGTCGTTTACATACTTCGGAAGTTGCTAGGGCATCGGCATCGGCGGCTTCGTTGGACGTCAATCAATGGCTGCTGAACCCCTCAAAGGTACAGTGCCTTTTGTAGTAATTTTAAAGCGCACGATGTTCAGTGAAGTGGTAATTTATATGACGAAGTGTCGCCATTTTTACGTAACGTAGTTGCCACTTAAAATTAAGCGTAATTCAAGCTGTTAACGCCATTAAGTCAGTTTTGATTATTTACCGTTAAGTTTTACTGTCTGTAGTTAGCTTAATCGTTGCGTGATTAATAATACTAACCTCTCTCGTGTCAAATGTTTACATGCATACTTCCAGGTTAATATATTTTATCTTAGTTGTGCTTTTCTTTATTATATTTATGACGATTGCATGCGAATTTGTAGTTTGTGATATGTTTCTTTTGTAAAGAGATTTAGAGAGCTGTAAAGGAATTCAAGTAAAGGTAAGACCATGGCCCGAGCACTGCTAAGATTGAATTTGAGAGGTTGGTTCACTAGTTCCACTTTTTTCAGTAAGCCTACCTACATTTGCTTGATTAGAAAAGTGGTGGCGTTTAAGGCATTTAACTTCGTTATTTCGTTTCATAGGCGTTGCCTTGGTTAATTTCATAATGAACCAACCCATCTCCCTGAGTGTAGTCTGTAACTTTTGTTACAGCCTATCGCAGCATAGTTGGGGCAACGGATATGTTTATTTTTCCCGATTTGTCTCGTTTTCATAGTAACCAAACAGCTTATTTTGGATGTTAAGCGTAAAGCATCTTTATGTTGTAACAAACAAAACAACTTGGCGCCCGTGACCTATGGCCTCGCTTTTGTCGTAATACCGGTTTCGACTGTAACAAATATTAGTTTATTAAATGCCTTATTTACTAGCAACATGCTATTGTTTATTTTCACCATAGATGCAAAATATGAAAAGCTACCCATAAATCCCTGACGCCAGCGTGGCTGAGCGGTTATGGAGCTCAGGCTGCTGTACCACGGTACGAAGTTCAATTCCCACATCTGGCCACTGGCGGGCGGGCCACCCAGTATCTTTAAAAATTGGGTACCTTCGGTTGACTTACAGACATCGGGCCACAGGCCCTCGGTCTGTAATCATATCAACCTCAGGGAAAAACATATTAATATTTCTCTTAAAGCATAAATATCTATTAAATTGTGTGAAATCATCTCATACGTGATCTATCATTTTCATTTTTCCCTAAAGGCTAGATAATATCGTTGTTTATATTTTTTAATTATGGATTGTAATGTCTACTGATGTAAGCAATAAACTAAAATAATTTTAATATGAAACAGTGAACAGAACAAGGCAACAAAGGAAATTTACGTCGCCAAGTACACGGCGAACGAAACAAAGAGCTCAAACATCTGTTCACCAGCAAATCGCCTCGATCCTACAAAAATTGTAAGAAAACCGTGACTCCCATAAAACAATAAATCGCGGCACGCGAACTCAAAGAAGCCCCCAATTCGCAAGTATAAACCGCTGCAATAAAAGGGCCAACGGATCGCCAAACCTAAACAACGGAAGCCGACCAAACGGCGCCGCAGCGAAAATTAATAAACCAAGTTCGATCACTAAAACGCTCTTAAATCAGAGTGCGCCAAATCCAAAACCCCACATAAGGGTACCTGCCGAAAGGAAAAATCAACCGCCACCTAATAAAACAAACACCAGGGCGCTAGCACATATACAGGTGGAGTAAAAGCGGCCCGAGCGCGCCCGAGAGAGCGGCCGAAAATTCAGCGGCCCAGCAGAAACGCATCTTTGTAACGGAGAAATCGGGGCCACGACAAAATACAGCGGGCAAGGATACAATATTACAAATTAAAGTATAATCAACGGAAGGAAGCATCCCAGAAAAGCGTAATTGGTCTCAAAAGTCTTATAAAAATAGCGCGCAACCGATCGAAGCATAATAAACTTTTAAACATACGCCATAAGAGTAATGCTTAATTAAGCGTTACGCGGAACACGGAATTAAAAATTCCAAGTTGAGCTAATTTTTACTCAAAACATAGCAAATTGGATGTCGTTAGAATCGCCATTTCAACAACTTTTGATTACGACTCAAATCAAGTCGATAATTGATCACGCCGCTCAATTAAACGCTATAAATCCGAAATATATCGAAATCGGGCAAAACATCCCTTCTACTTCGACCAATGAGCGTCGAGATCGCGTTGGACAAAGGACTGGCTCCTTTAAATAGTCAGACGCTGGCAGTAAGAAGGCACTCAGCCAAGGAGAGTCCACCAGCAGCCACTTCAGCTTCCAGGACCACCAGCAGCCACTTCAGCTTCCAGGACCACCAGCAGCCACTTCAGCTCCAGGACCACCAGCAGCCACTTCAGCTCCAGGACCAACAGCCGTTTCACTGGACTTAGCTGTCTGCCGTCTTCGTGGGACTTGGGATTCGAGCCACTTCAGCTTCCAGGACCAGCTAGCAGCTCCAGCCTCTCCCGAGCCTATCACCCTCGTGGACTTAGAGCCAATCCTACGCATTGGACTCTGCTGCCTGCCGTCTTTGGAAAGCCACTTTCGCCAGCCGCCGCCTCCGCCCAGGAGATCCGCACTGCCGCCGACGTTGCCGCCGCCGCTGCTCTCAGCCCGCCGCCCCGTCGCCAGTCGCCACCGCCGCCGCTGCAACCGCAGAAGGAAGCCGCCAGCCGCCGCCTCCGCCAAAGGAGATCAGCACTGCCGCCGACGTTGCCGCCGCCGCTGCTCACAGGCCGCCGCCCCGTCGCCAGTCGCCACCGCCGCCGCTGCAACCGCCAAAGGAGATCCGCACTGCCGCCGACGTTGCCGCCGCCGCTGCTCTCAGCCGCCGCCCCGTCGCCAGTCGCCACAGCCGCCGCTGCAACCGCCGAAGGAAGCCGCCAGCCGCCGCCTCCGCCAAGGAGATCCGCACTGCCGCCGACGTTGCCGCCGCCGCTGCTCTCAGCCGCCGCCCCGTCGCCAGTCGCCACCGCCGCCGCTGCAACCGCAGGAGGAAGCCGCCGGCACCGCCTCCGAAGGACCACACCAGCTTCCAACTGCGGATGCCCATCCGCCATTTTCTTTTCTTTTTCTGTACATATATGTTACCTAGTTCTAAGCTTATTTGTATGTTAGTTAGTGTAAATATAATAAACTTTGTTCCAATCAAATCCAGTGTCTAGCTGAGGGTAACGCCCACCCTCCTCTTCCGAAACCGACGCCATTGAAGTAACCCTACCGCTGAGCATAGACTGAGGCTTGTTAATTTTAACCACTAAAGCAGGCTAAGTTCGCAAAGCATTGGTTAAAGCACTTTAGACGACATACTTACGAAACGTAAGTTTTGCAACTACCACAGAGTAATGAATCTGATTGGTCAGCTACAAAAGCACCTCGTGTAGTATTGAGCACTAGACAGTCATTCATACACAGAGTGGTACAATATTTTGCGAAAATCTTTTTCTGCAACTGTGGAAGGTGTCTAAATATGAACACGTAGCGACTTGCTCATTTCCTTTATATAGAATTACTTTCAATAAACTGCGTTGAATCAAAATTATATGAAACAATTTGTGCTGAGATTCAGAATAAACAACAGCAAACTAAAGAATATTTAACTTTGATATATACCTGCAATGAAGTCCTCAGCATAGAAGAGACAAATTTAGAACATGTCAAGTAATTTATGTACGTATATTTACTTCGCATACAATTATTGGAATGATAAGTTTTCAGAAAGTTATGGCATGTTTTTGTTTTCGAGTTGCCACAATGCTTGAAAAAGTTTAGTAAATTTGTGGTGTCAGTTTTAATCTCTGCAACAGAAACAAATTAACAGTTGGCAGGAGAAGGGGCCCGTACAATAAATCCAACAATTTACCTTCCAGGAACAATTTCCATTACGACTAAAAATAAAATTTTACGTTGTTTCCAGTAAACTTTTATTTAATGAAATGCAGATGGTTTATGTAATATTAGACTCTTTGGCGAAAATACTCCCATTTAAGTTGCTAATCAATGATCAAACATAATGTAATTATAATTACATTTAAAATAGTAAAGTACTGCAATGTGTGAACTAAATATTTAGCTCATTATATTCAAATATCTTCCAACATTATTAAAGACTCTTGCCAACTGTACGTGTTTAATTAGCATTTTCGATAACGATCTTGTTTGATAACATTGGTTTTCGTAATTATGTTATTATTTGAACCCTATCGTATAACAGATACTACACCAACGGTGTAGTTGTAGTAATGGTGTACTATTCACTCGATGTGGTAATGACCCTCACAGCGGACGATCGTTAACAGCAACAAATCTAGGAACTATCAACTAAACTTAGGTCTCTGAAGTTAGACACGTTTGAATAGAGTGGGTGTATTATATTTAATCTAAAAATTGACATTATAAGTATTGTATTGGATAAATTAGGCAACAGAATTTCTTTTTTCTATTTCAATGTAATAAAGAAGTGTTATGAAATGTACTTCTACATAATTCTTTATTAAGGTATCCTAAGGTTAAATGTTTAACTGCTCTTAAATATGTTAACTGCCTTATCCGTCCGCATGTAATTGTTTAATCAAGCAGTTAAATTTTATCCAGTAAGTTGCATTTATGTTCCATATAATTTTTCCCACAAGTATTGCTATCTGCAGTCTCAAATTAGGGCTATTTTAAACCCTCCATTGTGTTACTAGTATTTATTTAGCCTGAAACATTTTCCGGCACAATAAATAAGGAAACGTTTATTCATTTCACCTTGTTGCCTTTGCGTTTGTTGTTACTTTAAAACGCAGCTGGGACGTAATACCGGAATATCTGTAGTGGGTTGTGGGAAACAGAGGGCCGATGTAATTATTTACATTTTAAGTAAACATATTTTTACTCAAACAAACGAAGTAGCCCCAGACTAAAATGCTAATTATTATTTGT
This sequence comes from Agriotes lineatus, assembly GCA_940337035.1. Taxonomy (NCBI): domain Eukaryota; kingdom Metazoa; phylum Arthropoda; class Insecta; order Coleoptera; family Elateridae; genus Agriotes; species Agriotes lineatus. The sequence goes on along the minus strand of OW679195.1, from coordinate 58,418,511 downwards.
ACTAATACATATTTACTGAAACTCAAAAGTCGATATGAGAACATCGGAAAGTATAACCTATTCATGGTTATTTTGGATAGATGTTGGTGATGATTTATGTTTGCTTTTCTTACGTAATGCGAAAGAAATATCGTAATCGTGAAAAAACCCTCTCCAAGATGTCTTCAGATCTTCAAGATTCAGGGTCGATAGATGACGTAATAGTAATTTACATTAACAAGCCCGGAAAGAGCATCTTCACAGAGCACGTAGGCACACTTCAGGCTGATACCGGAAATGAAGTCTTGTAAATGGGGTTTCTGGATGCGTACGATATTTTTTCTACGACGGTTTCGCATTCTGTAAGAAAGTTAGTTTTTCAATTTAACGTTCTTCAGAAACAGATTGACATTTGTCAGTTTTAGTCCATCGTAGTATGATTATTGGAGTAGAGAAAATGGTCACTTCCTTCACGCATTAGAGTGAAAAAAGTTAGTACTTTACCACACCGTAATAGGAAAATAATATTATACGATTTTGACCAGTACTCGGTCATTTATCTTTTGTTTTTATAAGATATAAGCATTTACAAAACGGGTTTTTATATATTTTTTGTTGTTGAATCGGATAAGATTGCATTACTTACCTTTGAAGTTTAGCAAATTTTCATGGTCAGCGGAGTACACAATTACAGTGTAAAGATTGTATATAGTATACCTTCCATTTTGCGTGATCAACTATTTAAAAATGCAATTAGAAAGAACAAGATGAAAAAATGCAAGCCCTTTATCGATATTTTAGCACAGTGTTGGAATGGAGTGATTTTGCCATGCGCTCTCTATTCATTTGGTCTTCGTAATTTGTTAAAACGGTGCTTTTCCTGAGGCATGGCCGTTATCATATTAGACACATGAACGCTCCATATGGGCGACGACTTCCGTCAAAGAAAATTCCCAAGCGAGACGAGAATTAATTATTGCGAAGTATAGACGGTGGAAATCTGTTTAAACTCGAGTAAGCGATTTATAAATAACCTACCGTTTGTGGATAGTTCGAATGGGGCAGAAATGGCCATTAATGTGGAATTTCGGACTGAAAGGTGAGAAATGATAAAGATGGCTTCCGCCTCTTTCGATAAATAAAAAAAAATCATTCCCGAACCAAGATTCGAACTCGCGACTTCTGACTCGGCAGTCAAGTATGCTCGAAGTATACATTCTACCCGGCCACAGCGACAGCACAGTTACGTAGCCTATAATTGGTTAGGAGTACACAAATGGACAAAGACGTAAAAGAAACGTGACAGATCATATCCAAAAGCTTTCCAGTTCTTTGCATTAATATTCTACACAAACTGGCACAGCAATCATCATCCTGATAGGTTATGCCGTTCTCCAGATACAATGTTAACAACCATCCTGCTCGACACCTTCACTAAACTTAATCGTTTCGACTTTTTCTTGACGTCAAAGAGGCTGCTAACTTCGTAAAAGTTATGCAATTTTATTAGACTGTTCATATAATTTTGGTTTGGTCGCGATTGATTGAGCGGTTGGGGCAAAAATAGCAAATTAGTAAAAACATGGGAGTCCGAAAGTAATGATTTAGCAGGTTGTGCCAAATTTACCTAATGGAAACGATATAGTATTTCTGCGAATGTCATTGAAAACCTAAATAGAAAACAATAACTGGATGTGCCTGTACCTGCCCACGGTCAACTCAAGCATGATATTATAAGTGGGATACCAAGGAATGGAAGACCTCATGGCGGATCCCAATGGCTGCTAGGAAACGTTCATATAGATATGCAGTGGCGAATAACACTCGCCCCATAAGCACAGCAACGGCTGACTTATAGTGAGCGTTTATGGCCTTGCTAGATCGCGTGTCTCACTCTAACGGACTCGGTCGTAATGTACTAGCTCGGCCATAAATGCTTAGCTACTGGCCTAATGTCGTGAATAGCTATTGTGAAACTATTTTGCGGAGAAAATGCAATTTTCACAATTTAGAATAAAAAGTATACTCAAAATTAGTAGGTATTAGTTTCTGAATCCACCTCATATGTCGCCTTACCCTAATTAGAATTATTTTTCCATTTTTAAATTTAATTGTAAATAAATCAGTTAGGCACAGAAGAAAATACTTTTAACGTCTTTAAGAAAGAACCTGCGCCATGGCCATAAGTAATTTTATTGCTAGTCAAAAGCTTTACGTACTTGCTTATCGTTGCGTTATGAAGCAAGCGGCGGCGACAGGGCCGATGGAGGACGATGTATGCTCGCTCGGTGCCGATAAATGCGTCACACTCGCATCCAGGCAAGCACAACACGCATTTATCTATAAGGATAACAACAGAGGCATATTGAAAATAAACACATGTCACTGGAGGTCTGCTAAATATTAATTAACGCTATTTTAAAAATAAGGTTGTGGCTAATTACACCCACCTTCATTTTTCCTGCCCACAATAAATTGTCTGCTTGCAGCTTCTTACCATTCGGTCACCAGTTTTATCGTATACCTTACGAAGTTGTCTATGAACTTCTGTCAATTGAACGTTTATTGCATTCCGGAACTTAATCACTGACCGTTCCCCACAACAGGACGAATAATTAAACTTTACTCATTTTGAAGCATCGACTAACACTGATACAATGTTATTGTTTGGCCAGTGCTGACCTAATTAGTAGTATTACTTTTCTGTATAGATCTGTCGCCCTCCTTCAACTTGCATAACATTTTAGAGTGATCGGAACATAGTTTCTGAACACGCCACTAATTTTGTTGTTATTCAAGATAGAAAACGGTTCTGACATTATTGAATCACTTTTTTACTTGTATTTTGAATATGAATTCGAATATTGTATGAATTTCAAAAGTTTCGGGATATTTATATTACCGCATTTTTAGGTATGCGATAAGGGCGATTATCCCACCATTTCATTCGTTTTTAATTATATAAGATGTATGAAATAGTATACCGGGTGACAATGTGATCAGGGCCATTCCCCTATCTCTTTTAGTTATAAATGGCATATATGATTTTTTTACATAATTTCGAATTAACTGATATATTCAAAAGGCCGAACTCCAGTTTTGCCAAATTTGATTTTTTTTAAAATTTTTTCACAGATTGCGAAATAAATGTTTTTCTCTTAATCATATTACTTGTAAAATTAGACTTATAAAATGCTGTATCATTGAAATCTGAAAAATGTCCATATGGTACGCTATGGCCGCTGTTGGAGTATATTTACAAAAAAAGTAATCTAATGTACAGTCGTGTTCAAATAAATCTGGGACAGTGTTTTTTTCACATGCAGGTTGAGTTAAGAATTGAAGAATATCTCCATGGATTTCCTCTTATCAGAAAGAGTTACAGATTTCATTACCTGTTAAAGTTTAATGTAACTCTTTCTGATAGCAGGAAATCCATGGAGATATTCTTCAATTCTTAACTGAACCTACATATGGAAAAAACATTGTCCCAGATTTATTTGAACACGACTGTACATGTAAAATATTTGAGTTCAGAATCGAAATATCCGTAAAAAGTGCCTCATTAATACAAGAACGTTTTACAAAATTGCGTAGAAACAGCAAAATAACCATGAAAACAAAACATAAAAGTTTAGATTTAATTGCAGATAATAGTAGGACTTGGGATGCTGCACTTTTTCCTATTGAAGCGAGTCCCTATCTCTTACCTTTGAGATCACCATGCATTCTGGATTACATTTGCAGCTGTTTCAGTTGAAAGATTCCGATATTTAGAATTGTGCATTTAATTTTAGTTTGATTTCAGTTTACAATTTAAGATTGCAGCAAAATTTCAATAATAATTGATCGATTATGTTTTACCAATCAACCGTAGTCGTACTTTGTAGTTTGCCTAACCTTCATTTAATCCCAAATTTATACTGTCCGCCATAAATTAAGGAGCACTAAGTAAACGTGCGTGTTGTTTTAAATCCAAAATAGAAGTACTTTAACAATAAGAAGAAATGATTGAAACATCAACACAATCGTGTTAGATTTTATCAATGTACTTTAGACGGTAAAGTATATTGTAATATAAGTGTGGAAAGAATGCCATTGAGAAACGTATGTGAAAGACATAACTATTCCAATGGCCTTTCCATACGCGTGTTAGGGTAGAAGCACCAGTAAATGAACGGTTAAGGCATTCTTAATTTTTGAATCATCACAATTATTATATCACAACAAATATTTACGTTAACTAAATTTCTATGTCATGCTCGAATAATTAATTATCAAATTTTATTAATAAATTCAAGTAATTATAATGGAATGCAACAAAATAAAAGTGTATTTAATGCAGAAATTCCTAGTAAATGAACGATCAATACCAGTAAATAAACCCTCCTGGTCTAGTTAATGAACTAAGAAAGTATCTATCTAAGAAATTAGGAAAATATTATAAAAATCAATAAATAATATGTAATTTATTACAAAAACCAAACAAAATACAGGTATGTATTATAAGTATAGAAAAATGCATAATTGGTGTAGATACTGAGATTAGTTATACAGTGATCGCCAAAAAGCATTGGTCAGTTTCAATTTGTAATAACAATTTATTTGCTTAAATTACACAGTTATTCAGAACTATTTCTTAAAGACTAAGAATGGGAGATTCACTTATGAAAAATGCTGTCGGTTAAATGACTCTCCTCTTGTTGAATGCACTCTTTTAAATGGTGGCCGAAATCTCTCATCACACGTTGCCGCATATCCTGCAGTATAGCTTCAATATTTTCCCGAATAAACATTTTAAGCTTTTCCAGATTTCTTATCTTTCTTGTAAATACTCTGCTCTTCAAGTAATCCCAAAGAAAAAATCAGGAGTGGTTATGTCCTGCGATCTCGAGGGCCAATAAAGGTCACCATAGCAAGAAATCAGTTTATTTGGAAACGATTGTCGTAGGAGATTCGTATTAATTCTTACGGTGTAATTTGTAGCACCGTCCTGTTGAAACCAATATTCATTTACTATCTCCTCCTCTATTTGCGATAAAAAGATCTTTGAAGTATGTAATGTCTTTGAGATGTAACCGTTACCGTTACACCAATTTCCTCGAAAAAATGAGCCCCGACAATCTTTGACGGTGAAACAGCACACCAAACTGTCACTTTCGGAGGATGTCAAACATTGAAACAAAACTCCCAAGTTTCCTATTTATGAAGAAATTATCATTGATTCCATAGGTGAAGTGTATGGGTTTTTATTAGGTATTGAAACTGACCAATGCTTTTTGGCGCTCACTGTATTTGCCAATTTCTTGACATTCATAGCATCCGAGTTTTTTCAAAATCGGTGGTATAATTGCTTCAATAATCTGATTTTTGTTGTACCAAATTTGATCTTCGGGATTCGGCCAAGTGGGGTCATAGTTTTAACCTCGTATTCATCCTCTTCTATGTTGACGGCAATTCCAGGAAAGTACTTCTTTTGGTATCTGACTATTACGTAAGAACCTATGTTAATTTGTCCACTTTTATTTTCTAGTGATGTAGATGCACCAGATCTCATAGTGGCAGTTAACTTATTCTTCTGTCTTGAAGCCGTTTTTATAATACTTGATTCTAAAATAATAATAGTGAATCTCTAGACTTGGTCAGAATATACCTGCTTTTTTTTACTTCCTGCAAACCTTTGCGTTATGTCACTTATTTGTTTCAATGCCTCAATCTCCATTGAGTCAGTTTTCTTTTTTTTTTGGTAACCGACGGTGCATGAGCAACCGGACCGGTCGATTTTGATAGAAGTATGACGGTTGAAAATATGCCCAAAATACCTATCACAATAAAAATCGACGGGATTGAGTGTTTTTTTTTTAATTTTTACGAAAAGAGGAAAGTAAGGTGGCTACTTTTCGTTGGACCATCATGTATAACATATTATTGTATATTTAAATGTGCAAATTCATTCACTGGGACAGCCTGAGCCAATAATTGAACGGCAACTTAAAGGGCGTTCATTTACTGGACAGGGCAATTTATCTAAATTTTTCAATTAGAAATATTAATCCACATTTAAAGATGTTGGTTTTAAGGTCTATAATGCTGTGACACGTGTTATCTTATCCTGACCCGGTGAATGAACATATTGTTCATTCATTGGGGAAAACAAGGGATCCCGTGAATGAACGACACATTTTCTATTTTTCCCGCCAATACACAAAGTTTGGAGGTTATATAAACTCTTAAATACCTTAAACTGTAAATACTCATCTTAGATAGTCAATAATTTTGAAACTTAGAAGTGCAGAAACCTTATTAAGTGCTATTATTACTTACATAGTTTTTTATTAGTTGTTTAAGTACACCTACACTTAACAAATCTGCTGCGACAAAAACGACTGCATCGTTTCTTCACTGGAACAGAACTAAATGACGTTTTCGACAAACAGAGATAAAGAGTTTAGAATCATATAGCAAATCTATATGAGTTGGAAAGATGCGACATAATCTTAATAATCGCAAATTTGTTCGAAATCGTTCATTTATTGGGTGCCGTTCATTTACTGGTGCTTCTACCCTACATACTATTTTTTCTACGACGGCCTTCCATTCTATAAGATATTTAATTTTTAAATTTGAGATCTGTCAAAAATTGACATTTGTTAAAAAATCTAACATTTGTCAGTTTTAGCCCATCAGATGATTATCACTTGGCATAAGAAAGAGTGCAGCAAACGCCCAGTTAACTTAAAAAAAATGTGAAATATAACAAAACTTGATTTTCATCGTAGATAGGCGTAATTGGATATTTGAACGTAGTTTTCGATTCTAATCAACTTTTCTTAATAACAATTTTTGATATTGTCACAAATAAAGGTACTTTACTCTCGAGCAGAATTCATATCTTTTGACATTCCTCGTATACGGCTTAAAAAATTGATATCTGATGATTGAATTTTAAGTTTTGGACCATGCAGCACTTTTTATAAAAAATCATTTTTTTTCGTAAAATTAATAATAAAAAAGTTTTCCGTATGATGCGAACTTAAGCAGACACACTGTATTATAGGGCCTTAAGAGATATTGAGAAATTCATGAAAAGACATTTTACCCCTTTTCTTCCCTTTAGGGGAGCAATTCGAAAACTCCTTTCGTAGCACTTCGCTACGTAACTACTTTTCTTGCCGCGTTGTTGAGTTGGTGCTTTAGCTTTTATACATATAGATTATAGCGGAATACCCGTTTCATCCCCTTGTGGGTGAAATTTCTAAAAACCTTTTCTACCTCGTTTTAATCTAGAATGCACCCATAAGAAAAAAATCAATAATTTTAACCCCCTACCCTTTTTCATTTTTGCCTCTTCTTTGTCCCTTTAGGGGTAATACTTAAACAAATCTATATGTCAAAAAAGAATGTTCTAACTCAATAAACATAGGAGAACCGAAGAGTTCTTTAATTCACCCCGAATCCAGATTTGTACCATTAGGGGTTGATTGGGGCAAAATTCTGAAATATGTTTCTATGTATTTGCATTGACAATCTCTGGAAGTAAACACCAAGTCGCTATCTCATCCGGTCTAAGAGGTATTGAGGAGCTCGTGAAAACACATGTTACCTCTTTCAAAAAATCCCTTTAACCCATTTTATTGTGAAATGGAACTCACGGCGAAAAAAATTAATAATTTTAACCGCCTACCCCTTTTCAGTTTTTCCTCCTTTTATTCCTTTAGGGTTAAGATTTTGAAATTCCCTTAAACCCTTTTCTATATATTTTAAAAATACATCTATGCGCCAAAAAAGAATGTTGTAACTCAATAAACATAGGAGATACGAATGGTTCTTTAATCCACACCCAATCGAAATTTGCACCTTTAGGGGTTGATTAGGGCAAAATACTAAAATACGTTTCTAGGTATTTGCATTGATAATCTTTGCAAGTAAACACCAAGTCGCTATCTCATCGGTTCTAAGAGATATTGAGAAACTCGTGAAAACACATTTTACCCTTTTTCACTCCTTTTAACCCATTTTATTGAGAAATGGAACTCAGCGAAAAAATTAATAATTTTAACCCCCACTTCCCCTTTTCAGTTTGTCCTCCTTTTACCCTTTTAGGGTTAAAGTTTTCAAATTTCCTTACACCCCTTTCTAAATATTTTAATAATACATCTATATGCCAAAAAAAAAATGTTGTAACTCAATAAACAAAGGAGATACGTAGGGTTCTTTAATTAAACCCCAATCCAGATTTTCACCTTTAGGGGTTGATTAGGGCAAAATCCTAAAATAAGTTTCTAGGTATTGGCATTGATAATTTTTGTAAGTAAACACCAAATCGATATTTTATCGGGTGTAAGAGATATTGAGGAATTCGAGGAAACACATTTTACCCCTTTTCACCCTTTTAGGGGCTACACGTGCAGTGTTATATTTTGACGTTGAAATTTATTATTGGCGTTCGTTCGTTGCGCTTTTAGGTGTTGTACGAAGTTTACGGCCAGTTTCAGTTATGGTTCTGTGGTTTCAGCATTCTATATTTTTGCAAAAATCATTTCTATAATTAACGTATTTGAGTTTGGTGTAAGTATACACACTAGTTAACAAATTTGAAGTTTTCAGGTTATTTTGTTATTTTAGATTACAGATTATCAACATGCAGTGCACACCTGGAGTAGATGCTTTTATTATATTGGCTCACTTTCGCAGTGAAACCCGAAACCAAGATGGTTCATGGTCATATTCCATTCAGTCATTCATCGAACAATTTACTGAAGCGTTTCCAGGTGTGCAAATCAATTACGGTGCTTTTGCTCACCATAAGCGGATTATTATTTACCGTTTCGAGGACAAAAACTGCATCTGCAAAAGCAAATCAACAGGCAGACCTACTGTCTTATCCGCGGAAAAGGTAGCTGACATTAATAATCGAATGCAACTGAGCCAGCAGAAATCAGTTCCACATAGGGTGCCCAAAGTGGTATGTAAACAATAATTGCTCATTTACAGCGTAATTTACGCTTTTTTTTATAACGGGTGTCCCGCGGCAAATTTCATTTTTAAACTTGAAATAAATTTTTTATTTCTTCAAGTATTTTATTGAAAAAAATTACAAAATAGACCTCAATCTTTGGGAAATTATTTGTGAAACAGCACATCCACCAAATAACGCCCCTCACGTTGTACCGCCGCTTCTTCCAAACAAACTTGAAAATTGCGCATCACACGCATAAGCATAGCACCTGTAATTCTACGAATTTTGCGGGTGATGTTCTGCTTTAACACATCCACAGTGGCTGGTACATTCTCCTAGACTTTTGATTTGAGATATCCCCACAACAAAAAGTCCAAAGGAGTTAAATCAGAGCTTCGCGGAGGCCAATTTAGAGTCCCTCTCTTAAAAATTATGCGATTCGGGAAAAGTCAGAACGATACCTGGAAATGATCAGTAACTTTCTGTGGCCTTCTCTTCGTCGTCGGATAATGTTTAGCAGAGGTCAAGATATCTGATTTATGCAAGATAGGGCTACTCCTGATACCGCGAATATCGTAATGGCTTCGCCAACTTTTCCCGAATAGCATCATTTCTAAGAGAGGGACTCTAAATCCCCCCCCCCCCTGGTCCCAAATCGAAAGTCTACGAGAATGCAGCACCCACTGTGGATGTGTTAAAGCGGAACATCACCCGAGAAATTCGTGGAATTACACCTGCTATGCTTTGTTTGGAAGAAGTGGTACGACGTGAGGGGCGTCATTTGGTGGATGTGCTGTTTCACAAATAATTTCCCAAAGATTGAGGTTTATTTTGCAATTTTTTTCAATAAAATACTTGAAGAAATAAAAAATTTATTTCAAGTTTAAAAATGAAATTTGCCGCGGGACCCCGTTAACTACTTAGGTATTTCTGTTCGATCGTCTCATAAGTCTTTAAGAAAAAATCTCCACATGTATCCGGACAAGATAACAGTGTTACTAGAGTTATTTGAAAATGATTGGAGATCACGAATGCAATATTGCCAGTGGTTTAATAAAAATTTTCCTAATCGTCATATTAGTTGTGGAAGGTTTTCAAATTTTTATTTATTCGGGCATTTAAAAACTAAAATATACAGAAACCGTGTACACACATTAGAAGAATTACAGCAAGCTATTCAACTGAAAATACAAAATATAAGTGAGGACGACTTGCACGTATTTGATAATATGAAACGACGGATTAATTTGTATCTACAAAATAATGGTCAACACTTCCAACAATTTTTATAGACAATCTCTGTTTCCTTATTGTGGCGTGTTTTAAATTGGCTGTCAGTTGGCTGTAGTGATCAATTCATCATAACTGCAGTGCAATAAGATAAGTGTTCCCTGTTTTCCAGTTAATTTTTAAGTTGTTATCGTTATTTGTTGATGACGCGAGCAGGGGTAGTCCCTTAAACAGCATTTAGGGTAGAAGTGAAATTTACTATTTTGTCCTAAAACTAACTTTGAAAATCGAATTGATGTGATTGAAATTGGAGTTTCCACTTTACATGAAGACACTTGAATACATTTTGTATCAATAAAATGTTAATATCTAATAAAAAATGTATTGCATAAGATTATTTCGATTTACTTTAGTTATTCCTTGCGAGGTAAAAAATTTATGATTTTGATTAATTAAGACCGTTTTCATAAGAGCTAGGTTGATTTGACTGTTATTTATTTTTACTAAATGAGAAATTAGTACCTAAATGGTAACATAATAAAGTGTTTACTCCCAGTACCCACTCGGACGCCACTGCCACGAAAACTAAAATGTTTACAACAATACCAATTCCTGTTAAATCGACTGCCTACATACATAATCAGCGTTCGGTCATTTCTAAAGGCTCTGTACGTTGCTTCTAATAATACTTTTTTGGTCGGGATTATTTATACCTCGTAAATCAAATTATGATGCAACTAATGTACACTATATGACTTTTCATCTATGTACAAATATTAACAACAACGTTGTCTTCATTACTGCTGTAACTTCATCATGGTGAATTCTCAAAGGTAGTTGTAAGTTATACCAGGGAATGCGAATATTTTGAAAATTTCTAAGGATTTCATATTTTGAGCATGTGAGTTGTTTTGCTGTTGCGAGTGTAGCACTGAAGTATATTTTGACAATATATTTAAATTTTTTAGTAGTTTTTCAGAATGTTTTATTTACTCTGAAAATGCCATACAGTAAATTGTAAATAACAAAACTACAATAGTAAAAACTTGTTTATTTTTTACAGCACAAATTACATAAATTCACAACAATGTCGATACATATCAGCTTTTAATAGGTTTGAAGGAACTTGAAAAGCGGTCTGCAAAATTTGGTTTCGACATTTTCGGTGCAGTAGAGAAGTTCCCAGGAACTTTCCGTTGATAGACATTCCGAAATCGTAGCCATCTGAAACAAATGGATTTTTGTAAAAGCATGGAATAAATTTACTGCTCATTGGTAGTAGTAAGATTTGCAATACCTTAGGCAAAGGCAACCAAGGACACAGTTAAGATTTAGAAACTAATATCAGCCCCATTTTGCGAATTCTTCTTCAAATATACAAACACTGCCGATACTTAGTCTTTAATATTACTAAAAGTGTTATTGGAAATCAATAACTGTAAAAATCATTTTACTTAGGATAACAGAAGATGTGTTGCGGTGGAATGATGCCTTGTATTAATAAAGGGTTTAATTAGAATGTGAATAATTAAATAGGGCAAAGCACCACAATGCTCAGGGTATTTTTATTGTGTAAAACTTTACCGGTCAGTAGATTAGGCTAATCAAAATGAAATGTATTGATTATACTCTAATAAAAATGGTTAACTGCCCTTTCTATATTTTATCGAATTGCAATAATATTTTGAGCTAGCTCTGGCAAAACACAAAACTACTTCTCTCAGGTTGGGTTCAGAACTGAGTTTTATTTGAAATTATGTGCAGAATATTTGACTCAGCGTAGCTCATATACGCAATTTTAGTACAACAGCTCTACTAGATTCCCTTACTCATAACCTCACAAACTTGACATTTACTACAGAAAGTCGTTAGTGCATATAGCGTTTATTTTAATACTTAAAAGTGAAATTCTGTAAGGAACCATCAGGTAAATGGAATTAAAACTCCCGCCTAGCAACAAAAACTGAATCGATTTTGTTTGGATATGACGTCAAACGACCCCAGCTGCTCTTTTGTTCTTAACTTCCTCTGATGGCTTTAATTTTCTGTTAAAACCGCAATTTCTACTGACGCCATTCAAATTACTCAAACTGAGACAAATTTGGACGCTTCGAAATACGATGGACCTCTTCCGCAAGGTGTAATCTCGCAGTTCACTAGCTTTCCCGGCTCCCAAACAATCGCAAAATGCAACTCCTACTTTTTAAATTTTAGCCGATTTTCACCAAGGAGATGGTTGCAGATAACGCCGAGGTCCTTATGCGCTTGAAGTCGCTTCCCTGACAGCAAATCTTGTTCAGGATGCTCGTTCACACCTCCCTAGACCGTTGGAATTGCGAAACCTGGCTTCTGCAGCTCAAGTGGCAGGGTGTCGAAGTTTGAAATTCTCAGGTGTCGGTGCCGTTTCACAGCCGAAGTCGATTTGGTAAATTTAGAATTTTACGTCTCAGACACTTCTGCAAACACTACCACAGATGCCTGGTAACTGATATAATAAAATGGTAAACTTTTTAGACTTGGCAAACACTTTTTATTACATAAAAACATTAAATTTTCTGGAGCACAATTTTGCCCATACTTGTCAATTTACAGCAATTGTTCTTTTTTTTGACAAAACAGCATCGCGTTGCTTAGTAACCGCGATCTGTAATTGTTTATAGGAAATTAGTTTTAGTTAGAATTTTACATCAAGGAATCAAATTTGATAACATGTTTCTTAAATCTAAAAATTTTCTTTATTTCTTATACCTAAAAATTGTTCTTTCTCGTCACATAAATGTTTTTATAATCACTGATCTGCTATAATCACTTAGTTTTTACAATGCATTGGCACTTGAGTTTTTTTTAAACACGTCACTGGATTTTCTTCAATTCAGTTGCCCTCGTTCTCTATTGCTCTTTGCAAATCTTATCTTATCTTGTTTGGATTTCCATCTACCTTTCAGATTGCTTGCTTTTCACTGGCCTGTACGTTTATTAATAACTCTACGCTCATATTATGCACATAACCAACCCTTTGTATCTTTTAATTTCATTTGATCTGGCTTCAAATATGCTCAAACCTATCATATTACTTATATTATATTAGCCATCTTAAATCTGTCTTTTACTCAAACTTCAAATTCAATCTCTCTGAAATCTGCTTTGCTTATGCTTGCCTTTATCCTCTTGCATCTCATTTCCAAATAAAATATTTCAACTCTGTGCTTTAATTGACTTTGTTCAATATTTCTCACTGCATACAGAGCTCAATTAGGAGCTTGAAACCATCTCAGTGTATGCAAAATGTCCATCAATGCGCGGTCAAATGCGGACAAAACAAAATTTCATGTGGAATACAGATTTTATTAACAAAGTGGTGTTCATCTTTTATTTAAATTATTCCTGCATTTCATCACTAAAGTAAGTATACACTCAAAACAGATGAGACGGTACAACCCATTATCGATACTTTGGCACAATGTTGGTGTAGCGCGGTTTTAGCCATACGCTCTTTGGGACGCTCACTCCTTAAGACACATTTAGTCTTCGTAATATGTTGCACAGTGCTTTCAATGTGGTGTGGCAGTGATATTATGATAAATATGTCATGTGGAATGCGAGACAACTTGGGTTAAGAGTTTTAAGACTATTTGCAAACGAGGCGAGAACTAGTAATTGCGAAGCCTAGACGTATGAAATCGGTTGAAAATCGAGTCGGCAATTTATTAATAATGTTAGCGAAGGTACACATGGGACAGAGTGTGAACAGATATAAATCTGAATCCGCATCTTTCAATAATTTAAAAGGAATCTAGCCCGAACCGAGATTTCAACTCACGATCTTAGGTTCTTACCGTAGCTACGTGACCGTAAGGAGAATAAAAGTCTACAAATACATACAAAGAAAAGAGCGATCAATCTCCACCAAAAGCTTTTTAGTTCTTTGCATTAATAATTCACACAAAATGGAGTAAAGTCATTCTGAGAGCTTATGCCGTTCTTGGGATACCGAGTTTACATCCAATCGGAATGACATATTCGTATTTTATTAATTTTTCCACTTCACTTTAACTCTAAAGTGGTTATTGTCTCCACCAAAGTTAGGTAGTTTAATGAGACCCTTCATATAATTTTAGGTTGACCGCGATTGATTCAGGGATTATGACAAAAACTGTAAATTTGTAAAAACTGTCGAGGCCGAAAGCATAATTCAGTAGGTTGTGCCGAAGTAATGGTTATAATAGTTATTTAGACCATAAGTGTTAGAAGTGCAACTTTTTTTCACAAGTGTGGAGGGTTATTAAACGAGGCGCAACCTAATTTAATATTCCATACGCGTGAAAAATAAGCACGCTACCACGAGTTGTCTATAAAATGTTTTAAAATTTCAATAAATATTCAAATCCAAGCCTATTTTGAATTAAAAGCCAAGTGTCACTTTTTTCACTGAGTGAAAAAAAGTGGCACTTCACACACCGAAATTAATTTAAAAAAGCCTACTTTTTTAAATGAAATTTAAAAAAAACTTGTTCTAAATTGTTTCTAGTGATGCAATTTTCCAATAAATAAATATAGAAGTATAGAAGTAATCGCACTTAGTGTGACAATAACAAGCTGTCGGCCTATACTAAGAGGAAGAATAAGTAGCTGGAACAATGCATCCATGATGTTTTTAAACAACAGCTAGCCGTGTTAGGGAGACATCAGTTTCGTTAGGGCAAATAAGACTTTTTCTGTTATAATTCTGTCTTTTTAGTAAAAGTTACAGTGAATTGGTTTTAAGATCATGGTTCACAACAAAACCAGCGTTGCTAGTTATTAGTTACTTTTTTCAATAAAGAAAGATTTATAAGTAGCTTAGGAATTTCATAAAATCTCAAAAAAATCTATAAATGTTTTATTTAATCGTTGAATATAAATGTAGGTTTAACCAACCATTACAACTTGTTCAAATTTAAAGTTTCCTTCTGTATGTCTGATGTTTATTATAGTAGGACTAACGAAGTTTTTTATATTTGAGGATGGTGTAAGTCTTCCAAATATTGCTACTTACTCTTATATATTTAATAAGAAGTTTAAAACCGAAATGTGAAACCCCTTATCCTAACGCCACTATTTCATCAGTAGAATCAGAACCACTATTGTCGCGAATTCGCCTAAAGTCTGATAATCCTTTTTGTCAAAATACACTTGTACACGAAGACTGCTGCAAGAATAAAAGAACACTTAAGTACAAATAATTGCATTTCTTATCTACCGTATACAGAATAACTTAAGTGGTACAAAGTTACCTATTTACTACTGAATTTGCAGTTCCGTTTTATCAAGAAAGCTTGGTAGGCGTTCCAAAATTTCCAATTCGCCTATCAGAGACGGCCTTTAAGTCCGGACTTCTCTAAAATGGATTCATGACCGTGATTGCGCATCTTCGCTCAATGAGGTGATGCATTCTTGCACCTTATAAGTTTTACACACAATTTTGTCGAGCTGCCGACATTTACCAATTGCACTCTAATGACTTTTACAATTCTAACTAAGCGAATTTGCCCCAATCGGCACGTATTAGTCGCCTAGTTGTTATAGCCCGGTGGCAATTTTTCGCCTCCTATTACATACTGACAATTTAGCTAACCCCCAATTTTAATGCCTTCGCGGTAAACTCTAAATAAATTTCTTCTATGAGATTCAACTAAGTTCGATGCTTCCAGGGAAAGTCACGTTCCAAAAGCGTCTTTTCGCAGCCTATCGTAAACTTAAATATGCTAAGTTTTCCTACGAAATTCTATCTAAAAATAATTACATTAGACATTACTTAAGGCTAACCTAAATTACAGTCCATTCGTACTACCGTGTATTGTTAATTTTCACCCACGAGCGCAATTTGTAACATTATCATTTTCTGATTCTGATTGCTCCAATGAAATAATAAATGGAGGAATATTTTTAAAAATAAGGTGTATCGTGTTTTTATCTCAATCATCCAAAATTCGTGTTTCGTAATGTTTATAAAAAAGTGTACACGTCTTCGCCCTACACTTTAACATAGTTTCACGCCATAAATTAGCAAATCTGTTCTTTGACAATGGTTGAGAAGCTATGCGTTTATTATAATAGCTTTAAAATACCCTCAATACATTTCTCTTGGGTTGCATTAGAAATGATATGGGGCTATTCTAATTACCCTATGCCCATGTTCTTTTTAAATGCTATCAATTACATAATGTTTAACGTTGATTAATCTTAGGTTTTATTAAGTCCCAAAGCTGCGTTTTCGTATTTTTCCTTGTAATTTTCACATTATGAGTAACCAACGATTTTTGCATTTGACTTTTCTTGCAAGAAAATATAGGAGGTTCATCCAACGGACCGAATCACATGGCACATTGGCCATAGCCACCACCCATTTAGATTGCTGCTTAGCCAACGCAGGAGTAACCCCATTTTGAAGTAATTTTGCGTTCAGCGTTTTATGTTGTTTGTCGCTGTTACAAGAATCCAGTAACATTTCACACACTTCCAAATAGGCAAACCAGGTCTCCGTATGTAAAACTAGAAATATTTCGAATTGCTTTTTAAATCCCATTCGTGCACCACTAACGAACTTTTGAGCCATATTGATAGATCCATGTTTCTTCTAAACACACAAATGTAAGATTTTCAGCGGAATTTTTTAATTGTGAAAATGGTCTAAAAAGCTTAATTTTGGCTGCAACGTGATTCTGTTCACAGAAAATTTTGCGTCCATTTACATGTTTGTATGATACCCTATCGAACTAATAATTTTGAACAGCCTCGTTTTACTACCTTCATATCTAAAAATATATGCTTCCATAGGAGGTATGCAACTTCAAGAAGAAGAATGCTACTTTCTTCAAATATATCAGTCAATCGAACAATGATTTCAGTTTGAAAAACGTGGAATTCTTTAAAGTGGTCTTTTCTTTGTTTGTAGTTTAGTTTTAGCAGAAATTTGTTTCGATATTGTGGTAGCTAAGAATTGTTTCTATGTTGTTAATTTGACGTAGAGTAATGAATTCATATTGTTCATAAAACTAGATTCTGTTATTTTGCTTATAATAATCTTAGGAAGTTATATTTTCGCAACACGTTATTATCTAGATATCCTAGTATTCAACATCTGACACAACAGGTTGTACAAATTTGAACTAAATTTAATACCAACATAAAAAATGAAATCATAGCCTGATCTCGTGTAAAAACGTCGTGAATATAGCATACTTAGCTAAAATTAAACGAAAAATTGTATTTGAATGTTGAAAGCACATTCAAGTTCAATACATTTAAACAAAGTAGTAGTGCACGACAATTACAACGTCAATAATGACATATCGACAAAAAGCAAGATACAATTTATCGCCTCCACAATTCATGTACAGTCTGAAGGTCGTTTGATTTATGAAATTCAGACTATTGTACATACGTATCGTTCTGTTTGTTTTTGTTGTAGCAGTCCAGAGTTTAGCTACTAAAAGGAATACATTTGAATAATCACAAAAACTTGATAGTTAGGCAACTTAAAGCACTTAAGAGAAATACAGATTGCATACTCATCAAATAGACCTTCTTAAATTGAGTTAGGTGGCTATTGGAAATATTTTGAGAATGATAATAAAAGAGAAACCACTTCCTGTTTTGAATAAAACTGAGATTGAGGCTTCGTGGCGTCAGCAAAAAAAGCCAAGCTAAGAACAGAAAAACTATCAGAAAAGTAAATTGCTGCAAAACATCAATGACGCGCTATTCAACTTACTACGTTAATTTGTCAGAAAAATTATGCTATTTTGAAACGTTGAAATATTATACGAGTATGTTAAAATAAAGCACTTATATTCCAAGTAATTAGTAAATTTAGCTTTGAATCGACAGTTTTAATTTTTTCAAATAGTAATTAACGGTACTTTCAGTGAAGGAACATTTTATGTAACGAACATAACCATAACATAATAATCATTTATCTACTTTGATGTCACAATATGGTTATTATAACACTGAAAACAGTGCTACAATGGAGTTCATTATAACACTGTTTTTGCAGTGTTATTTTCATATGAAAAACATTGACACAGCCTGCTTGTTTCAAATAACTGACGGCTTGTCACATTTATGAAATGTCAAAGTTTTTGATGATTTTCTTATGTAAAGTAGATACAATAGTATATTATACTCGTTTAATAAGAGACCTTGTAGCACTCGTTTTATTGGAGCACTCCTCGCTACGCTCGTCGTGTCCGAAATTCACTCGTGCTACAATAGGCCTCTTGTTAAACTAGTATAATAATATACTATTATAGTTGCGACGAAAAATGAGTAAAACTTGAAATGCTATCCAGAGTTCGTTTGGCAATGCTAGGCCTAACATTTTCAATTTTTTTAAACTCATTAGTCTGATCGCTGCTTAAATTATTGTTCACGATACCAGGGTCAGAATCGACTTTAACGGTAAATCTATAGCATTCAATGATTTACTATTTAATTATTTTCAAACATATCTGAACACTTGATTCACTTGATTCAAAATAACTTAAATAAACTATTATATCGTCTTCAGCCGTTGAAACAACTACATATAAAAATTCTCATAAATATCTAGCAAATGACGCTTTCTAGCAGTGCTATGGATATTTAAAAATTAGTATGAAATATTCAAGGGTAATACCACAAGCAGTGGATATATTTTTGTAAATATTTTGTCGTTTCCATGTAAATTATTGCGTTTAAATTTCACGATACAAAATCACATCAAAAATGTCACGAGCCGAAGGCGAGTTACATTTAAATGTGATTTTGTTGAGTGAAATTTGCAATAATTTCTATGGAAATGGCAAAATATTTAAAAAAAATATATCCACTTCGAGTGGTATTTGGGACGACTATTTAACAATATTAATACATAACGATTAACTTTATTGAAAAACAATCCAACAATTAATATAATTATTCATTCTCAATTAAATTCAGCGGAATACTTCCAAAACACAGCATTTTAAAATTTTTAAAACAAGTCACACAGTTTGTTGGGGTTTAGTGTTACGTAACCTAGCGATATCACTAAGGACAGAACATCGTTGCTTAGCGATACTTCGCAACAAGGCTATTTATTTTTTGAGTACGTACATTGTTTAGTGAATATTTTGCATGGTGCCCAATATTCAGTGATATACTGCTGTTATTGGTTGAAAAAAGCAAATGTCTGCAATGTGATTGGCTTATATGTTATAGTGTTGAATAGTCTTTTGTATATAATAAGTTGAACGATATTGACGCCATAGGAACGAAATTTCGTATACGTTCTAGTCTACCAAAATAAAAGCAAATCCTATTTATTCGTTTTATTCAGTACTAGGGGAAATTGCCAGTTTTTCAATTAATTAGAGGTATGAAATTTACTTCTACGCTTGGGTATGCAAGTTGCCTGTGAAAATATGAGTCAATTAGCTTTAACTTACTACGACTAAATGATCAATTTGTGAACATTATTTAATTGAGAATATATTCTTTAATTAAAACTTGATCGGCTAACCGTTGTTATTGGAATTTGGATAAAACTAAAATTGTTGTTGCTACTGGCTGCTTCACTTTTGCATTAGGGGGTTTAGCCATTTAAACACCACGCTGGCCAAGCGTCTTGGTGAGTGGTGGAGGGATATAGGAAGGACACTTATGGCGTGGGTGGGTGCATGTGAATTTAAGGGTTAGGACGTGAATTAGGGTAGAAAACGGCTGCGAAAGAAGAAGAAGAAGAGCTTCACTTTTGAAAGCGATTTTCGTGGCTATGTTTGCATAAAAAGTATGTTTTGTAGAAAATTAAATTTCACTTAATAAGTTCCTATTCAAAATCCCTACTCGTACTTCGTATGAAAGAAAAAATAGACCGAAGGTGGTGAATTGTTGTACCTATCTGATTGAATAAGGATCGAGCGGCGTTTTGGAAAGTGGATTCACATTTTGGGCCACACAAAATCTCAAGTACAGAACCATTATCGCTCTATTTTCACGTGGTTTGACATTCTATAGGATTTATGTTAGATATTTTTCGATTAACCCTCGGTATCCTTCACATTATAATCGATCATCTTTTAGATATGTTGGAATTATTCTATTTATAAAATAAACGGCCAACTTGCACTGAGGCGCGCATTTCTTTGGAGATTAAGGCGAAGGGTTTTCTTTGAATGTGATAAACAGTACCATATATATGATTGCGTTTTATCAGTGAGGCCTAGTCGTACAATGGAAATCGGGTTATATTTAATAGTTTTTGAATATTATGTAATGTTTTTTCTACTTCGTTGAATAGCTTGCGAGTGCTCATAATTAATAAAATCCTCTTGTGTTTGCAGTAAAATTTTGTATGTTATTAATTTAACGATGATTTGTTTATATATTATAATGTTTATTTATCTGAATTCGGGGTTCGTTTCGGATACAACGTACACTAGGTTTCATTGACATCGACTACATCTAATAAGTCAAGTAGACGCTTTTTTAACCTTTATTTCTAGCATAAATAAGGCTTTACTTAATATATCTAGTTTCTATTAGTTGGAACTTCGAGTAACTAAGTAACGACATATACAGGTTTAACTATCCAAAAATCAGGTGCAGTCGATTCTAATGAAACCAAGTGTATTTAGTGTTATCGGTATAATAATGTTTCGAAGCCAAACAGTTAATTTGATTTTCCAGTTCGTTTGAATATAATGAATTAAATGTTATTTCCATATCACTGGTATTTTTGAATGTATTTAACTGAACTTCCTTCACTGTTTACCCATTCTGGGTGTATTTAATTGTAATTAATATGCTTTAGGTGGAAACACTAATATTGTATGAAATACATATTAGTATCTTTCCGAATCTCTGTTAGCTAATGATTCGTATTTGCATCAACTTATGGTTACTTTTTTACTTGTGCTCGTTCTTTTGGAACCTGTAGCGTCTGCCACCAACTGCTTTAGGTTTGTATAAGGTTCTTAGAGCCCTGCAATTGTATATTTTTTACTATCGCATCTAAGGCTGCAGCTATATCCACCCCATTCAGAACTAGCCGAAGCACTTCTTAATAGCGTCACAGAACAGACCAGCATCTTACCAGCTATCTAAGGCTTAACTAAAAATAGTGAAAATTCGTTTCATGGTTACGATTACCAAGCGAAAGTAACAATGCCATGACATAGTCGACTTTTTCAAATTACAGTTACAAATTCGTGTATCAGAATCGGGAATTTCTTTTACACACAACATTATTAGAACCTTAGTATCTACATTTATAGTATTTTAAGATAAGGGAATTTTGAGTAAACTAAAAATAACTTAGGCACACAGTCATAACCACTGGAAATATAGTGGTCCACTTTTTTGTAGCAGGACTTTAATAGTAGGCAGAAAAACTTATTTCAAGGCGAAAATTTCATATGAACATAGGCCCTAAAACTCTTCGTTTTAAAGATACAGGGCGTTCAAATTTTTGAAAAACTATAATTTTTTTACAGTATCGCAACCAGCTGGGATAATTAAAAAATAATAAAAAACATGAATTTGACCAAACTATTGAAAATTGCTACCCAACTGTGGGAGATATGGGGAAATCTGAAGAAACACTAAACTTTTTTTTAAAGAAACAGTTTCGATTTTCAACAGGGTCGCACTAGTGAATTTTTAAATTTATTGGCCGGGAAACCTCACATCTCCGCTACTGGTCAATCGAGGGCCTTGATATTGTCACGGAATGTAGTAGCATTTATGATAGAATTGTACACCAAATTTAGTTTAATTATCCCGGCTGGTTGGGATACTGTAAAAAAATGATATTTTTTCGAAAATTTGAACGCCCTGTATCTTTAAAACGAAGAGTTTCAGGGCCTATGTTCATATACAATTTTCGCCTTGAAATACGTTTTTCTGCCTTCTATTAAAGTCCTGCTACAAAAAAGTGGACCACCCTGTATATTAATATTTTCTAATTGCATACGTTATCGTCAGTGCACCGAGAGTCAAATATATAGTATTTGATCAAACACTAAAATATTGTTTCAACTGTGGCACGAAAACGCAGAAATCTATATATAGAATAATAATAAGTTAAATGACATTTACAATAGTTTGACAAAATTGATGATATTTAGAACGGAATTTTCTACTAATAAATCTAATTAATTTATCCAAATCGGGTTGTGTTTTATTTTTAATACTAATTAATCGTAACTTATTACAAATACTTATGTAGGATTTTTTGTATGTAATTTAAATATTTCTTAATACTTTTACGATTTTCAGTCTTTTTTCTAGTGTCCATTAATACTATTAACCTGTATTTATTTCGAGTGACATGACCGTTACATAGAAACTGAAATTTGAAATACTATAATAGTAGTTTATTTATCTAGAACGAAAAGTGGCATTTTAAAGACGAGAAAGTTGTTTACGTCCGAGGAGTCAGCCGAGGACGGAATTACTTGCGAGGACCTTTAAAAACACTTTTCGTTCGTGGTGAATACAACGGTTTATTTCATACTGCAAGTCTAATGAATTTTAAATAAAAAGTTGTAAATCATTTCAAATTTAATGTCAACAACTGACGTATAATTTTAAAGTACTTGAACATTAAAATTTTACTTTAAAGTACTAGGACTTTAATGTTCCATTTTTTGTACAATAAATAAGTTTTAAAGTACTTGAACTTTAAAATTTTACTTTAAAGTACTAGGATTTTAATGTTCCAGTTTTTGTACTATAAATAATCCGAAAAATGTCATTTTTGACATCAGTATGAAATAAAATATCTTAATTACTGTACGGTTGAGCAAATTCATAGAGTGGTCAAAAAAATTAACAATGCTCTCGAAAGAAAATGGTATTGCTGCGCCGTCTTTCTCGACATCAGCCAGGCCTTTGACAAGGTCTGGCATGAAGGGCTACATTACAAAATTAAGAAGTACCTCCCACACCCTCTTTATGAACTAATCAAGTCCTACCTTACTGAAAGACACTACTTAGTAAAACAACAAGATATATTAACAGATCTACACCCTATAGCATCTGGGGTTCCACAAGGTAGCGTTCTTGGACCGGTTCTGTATTTACTATATACAGCAGACTTACCAGAATCTAAACTAATTACAACCGCTACATTTGCAGACGATACCGTTTTACTATGCTCTCACCCCAGACCTGAAATTGCTACTAAAAACCTACAGTGTACTATAGACAAAATACAAATATGGCTAAAAAAGTGGAAAATGAAAGCAAACGAAGATAAATCAGTGCAAGTGACGTTTACTACGAAAAGAGAAAACTGCCCTCCCATTACGTTAAATGGTAAACAACTACAACACGCAGAAAGTGCAAAATATCTAGGAGTACACTTAGATCGAAGAATGACTTGGCAAAAACACATATTTACTAAGAGGAAACAGCTGGGCCTCAAATTAAGACAGATGTATTGGATGATAGGCAAACAGTCACAACTAACAACAGAAAATAAATTACTTATATATAAAGTAATTATAAAGCCAATTTGGAGTTATGGGGCCCAGCTCTGGGGATCTGCAAGCAAAAGCAATATTGCAATTATTCAAAGGTTCCAAAGTAAAACTTTAAGAACAATAGTGAATGCACCATGGTATGTTCCCAATACTGTGATACATAAAGATTTAAGTATACCTACCGTGCAAGAAGAAATTCAAAATAAAAGTGTTAAGTACAGCGATAGACTGAAAGTGCATCCGAATAAATTGGTAGATAAACTTATGGATACAACAGATGAGTTAAGACGATTAAAACGTTTTAAACCTTCAGACCTACCTGAGAGACTGTATAACTAACTAGTGTCTAGGCTATAAACATGTAAACAGCATATGTTATTAACGTAGCTGGAAGCTAAGAAGGTGAACACTCAATGGAGTGTTTCCTACAAGTCATTTGTAAATATAATATATTGTAAATATATTAAGTCATTTGTATATCTCACATACTTAGAACTTATTGTCCACTTTGGACAGATCGTTCAAATGCATTGATTCATAAAAAAAAAAAAATAATTTAGTACGGTACTTGGCTTATAGCTAGAATAAATATGTAAAATACATTAAAAAACAGATTTTGTTTGTAGTATTTTAACGTGAAATATGTAAAGCGCACGGAAAAACATAGTATGTGCTATGTAAGCATCATAGGTAACAGAAGCAAACATGCATAATTGATCTTCTCAGAACTCAGCACGGCTAGGTGGTAATTTCCGGTGACTTTTTGACTCAGTTTCACGTTGCTGTATATTGTTGAAGTATCAGTTTATCACAAAAAACAACTCTAACTTATAGTAGATTATACAGTGTGGAAATAAAGTAACGAATAAATTCATTAGCTTGGTTGATATTCATTTTTATGAAAAGTCTCGAAGGGGTGTAGCGATTTTGACCATAGGGAATATTTTCAGCTGATTTTCAGTTTCTTATGTAATTTGTTATGACGTCATCGACTTTTTTTTTAAATAACGACCTATAGTTTTTATTATTGATTTCGGTAGTAATTTTTATGTTGTTTTCAATGATATGAAATTTTCAATATGTTACATCTGAAAAAATCGAGAAAAATGGTTTTAAAGATAAAATATTAAAAACCAATGAAATGAGTAAAATAAATCTAGGTACCGGTGGATTAACTTTGAATAGAGTTCTAGTTGCTTTTTTTATTGTTTTTTTTAAATTTTAATAAAAACGCATGTGCTGCCAATGACTTTCCGTCAAACGTAGGTAACTAGATTTATTTTGTTCATTTCATTGGTTTTTAATATTTAAACCTTAAGACCATTTTTCTAGATTTTTTTCAGATGTAACATATTGAAAATTTTATATCATTGAAAACAATATCAAAAGTACTACCAAAATCAATAATAAAAAATACAGGATGTCATTTAAAAAAAAGTCGGTGACGTCATAACTTTTAAAACAAATGACGTAACAACATAAAGGTGATTGTAGTGTATGTTCTATAATTAAAATCGCTATACCCCTTCAAGATGATTTCATAAAAATTAATATTAACGAAGTTAATGAATTTATTCGTTACTTTAATTCCACACTGTATATGAAAATCGAATGAAAAGGTGTCTCTTAAGAAATATGAATCCATTGTACACGTAGAATGTGGCACACATTGTATTTATTTATTTATTTATTTGCCTATTAGGGATATAACAGGACGAACCCAATACAATATCAACTTATACATTAATATAAAACTAAATATAGCATTAATTTAAATCTGAAAACTAACAAAAACTGCCCAACTCACAAAATATACTTGGTAAAGGCCGAAATAAACCCATTAATAAACAATTATATAATTACTAATTTAGTAAAGTTCATTCAGGAAACATCCTGGAATTTCAGGAAGGTCAAATAAAAAATATCAATGTCCAAAAACAAATTGTTGTATGTTCTGCACATTCTTAAGATAGGAGAGTTATTGAATGCGAATGTGTTAACACAGGGGATATTAAACAATGGCGGTAATCGTAAAGAGCGAGGTGGAGCGTTGAAATTAATGTATTGTAAAATTTGGGGACAATCGATGACTGATTTTACTATTTTGTAGAGAAGCATTACATCGGCTATTTTGCGTCTCTCTGCCAAACTTAACATCTTCTGCTGCTGAAGACTACTATTACAATTATTGCTGGATATATTCAGTTTCATATAGAGATGTTAAGTAAATATTTTCTGTGCTCCCTCAACTCTATTTACATAAACAGAATATTGTAGATTCCATATAGTAAATGTAAAATTGGTAATACTATTAATGTAAGAGTAGTATAAACACATGTGGGTATTGAGATTTCGAAAAAGGCTTTGCAGTTCTTATAATAAAACCTAACAACCTATTAGCTTTTTTGGTAATGCATTCAATATGGCTATCATAAATCAGTTTACCATCAAGAATAACACCGAGGTCACTCATTGTTTCGGTTGTCTATATGTATATTTTAGAAGTTGTTAAGTTTGTATTGTTTATTTTGTGAACAATAATTTTGAAATCTAGTTAAATCGTCTTGGGCTTTAGAACAATCTGATACTGATTTAATTGTGTGATAAATTTTAAAGTTATCAGGGTACAATAACGTTTCACAAAACTGAAAAATGTGTTGAATAACAAAGGACCAAGGTGTGATCCCTGGGACACTCCAGACTTAACGTCGATGTATTCTGATGTATACCCCCTCCGACTAACAGCCTGTGAACGATTCGATATACAGGGTGAATGAGACCATCCGTATCAGTATTTTTTTTAAAGAACGGTGAGTCGTAGAGAGTTGGGATAAAAAAATGTATTATAAAAGTCATACTAAAGAATCGAATGGTGATATTATTATTTCTCGAAAAAGTCAGCATCACGAGTAGTTTTGTCCACAATGTTCAGAACTCTAATATTTTAAATGGCACATAAGTCGAAAACCGTATTGTTGAAAAGATCGTTAAAAAAGAAGAAAGTTTTGTAGGAAAAATTATTTTATTACTACCACCCCTCTTAAGTAATATTCGATTAAAGTTATTACATTTGAAATTCGTTGTTAACAAACAAAATTGAAAAGTGGGCTTTTAAAATATAGTTACCGAATTAAACAAGTGTTCAAAATGTCTTCCATTTACTTCTAAACACAGTTGAGCTCTTCCAGTTACACTATCAGTGGCTCTAAGTATTTCTTCATTATTTAATGATAGGCAAGCATTCCGAATTCTCAGCTTCATATCATCTCTCGTTGTTGGTTTTTCTTTATAAACAATATCCTTGATCCGACCCCAAAGGTAAAAATCTAGAGGCGTACAATCTGGTGATCTTGGCGGCCACACCACTGTACTTCCTCTGCCAATCCATCTATTAGGAAATAGTTGATTTATCGTGTTCTTGGCAACTAAGGAAAAATGAGCTGGGCAGGCGTCTTGCTGAAACCACATTCTTGCTCGCATTAAAAGAGGGACATTTTCCAGTAAGTCGATCAAGTCGTTACCTAAAAACTCGGCATACCGTATTCCATTCAGAGTTCCTTCGAAAAAATAAGGGCCTATGATAGATCTACCAAGAATACCACACCACGTATTAACACTCCAAAGGTGTTGATTGTCAATAGTTTGTAGCCAGTGAGGATTTGTTTGCGACCAGTAATGCGCATTGTGAATATTGACTTCTCCAGTGCTTTTAAAACTAGCTTCGTCAGTCCATAAAACTCTCCTAGGAAAGTGAGGACCTTTATTTAGTAACCAATTATAAAAAATGACTCGACCTTGAAAATCATTCTCACTTAATTCTTGGTGCATGTGGTATGGGTGGAATTTGTGATCCTTCAAAATTCTGCATACGTAGTATTAGCTAATTCCAGAATCCCTTGCAAGTTCTCTCGTTGAAATATGTGGATCAACAATTACTGCAGCGAGAATATCAGGTTCCTTGTCATTACGTACATGTCTTGCAATTCTATTTCCGCGATTGTACGTTGATTGCACCTGCCCTGTGGTACAAATACGTGCTGCCAATCTCCGAAAAACATTAACATGTCGAAAGCTTCTAAATTTGAAAAAGGCATAATTTCACTAATTTAAGTTAATTCACTTTCTAACGAAATTTACTTTTAACTACGTATAATCTGTCCACCAACAGATATCACTAATTCACTAACCAACAACAAATTATCAATTTAAACAATGGGTGATTTGACGATAGATTAATACAACAAATGGAATTATTGACATTAAAACGTGTGTGTAACATTGTTTAATTCGGTAACTAGATTTTAAAAGCCGACTTTTCAATTTTGTTTGTTAACAACGAATTTCAAATTTAATAACTTTAATCGAATATTACTTAAAAGGGGTGGTAGTAGTAAAATAATTTTTCCTACAAAACTTTATTCTTTTTTAATGATCTTTTCAACAATACGTTCTTCGACTTATGGTGCCATTTAAATTTTTGGAGTTCTGGACATTGTGGACAAAACTACTTGTGATGCTGACTTTTCCGAGAAATAATAATATCACCATTCGATTCTTTAGTATGACTTTTATAATAATTTTTTTTATCCCAACTCTCCACGACTCACCGTTCTTTAAAAAAAAATACTGATACGGGTGGTCTCATTCACCCTGTATATGAAATAATCCACCGAAGCAAGTCGCCATGCACACGAACCTCAGCAAGCCGGCGACCCAAAATCTGATGATTTACTTTATCGAACTGTTTGATGAAACACCGATTTCAGCACGGCAACCACCTGAATTCGTTCATCCAAAAATCTGTGGATATACTCAGTATATTTAATGAGGGTTGTAGTAACTGATCTTCCGCTAGAAAATCCTGTCAAGTTGGCAAATATTTTTTTACATGATTGAATAAAGTTTCATACACAATGGATTCAAAAACTTTTGCGAGTAGATTTAAAAATTGGCACAACGATAGCTTTTTTCCGTTTCGAAGGAAAATTTCCCTCTTTGAGGGATCTATGAAAGATAGTGGTGATACCATGCTACGTGCAGTTTATAAATAATGAAGCAGGTAAATTGTAGGGACCACAACCCTTACGTGGATCAAATTTTATTAATTTATTAAAAACGCCTTCATCTGTAATACAGATAGAATGTATTGAATTAGTATTTGTTGAATAGCTATTATAATCAACATTAACAGCATCACCAATATCAACTGACTCGAATACAGAGGCAAAATAGTTACTAAACAATTCACACAGGCTGGCCCTTCCAGGCTGATACACAACCAAAATCCACCGTGCTAGGAATATTTTGAGCACTTCTCCTATTGTGTGCAAATTTCCATAAATATTTTGGATTATCGCCTATAGTCTGTTCGAGTGAATCAGTGTATGTTTTGTAATCCTTCTCAATAAGAAATTTTGATCTACCGCGCAAGAGACTAAAAGTTAAATAGTCCAAATGGTTGCCGTACTTCAGTCATTTTATGTGAAATTTCTTTTTTTTTCGCTAATTACTTTCTAATTAATGGTTGATGCCGAAAACCATTCAGGAAAATGTCGTTTATTTACATATTTGAAAGGAACATACACAGAAATCACTGACACGAGCAAAGTATAGAATTCATTTACACATAAGTTTGTACTTTTATTTTGAAATAAGAGTTGCCATTCGATTCGATTAATCTCATTATTTATGACTATATAATTAGCATTTTTGAAATCACGAAATTGAATTTTACTAGCGATTTGAAATGCGTAAATTTAAAATTAATATTTAAGGTTGGGTGACTTACGTCTTCTGGAACTAACCAAAATGGGATTCTATTGACGCAGATAGCTCCTGTTTCATTACACAATACCAAATCCAAAGTGTTTCCCGAATGGTTTTTCAGTGAATTATATTGTAGCAAGCTGGGAAAAAAAGTATCAATTGGCCGAACGTTGTTCATAATTTCCAAGAGGTATTAAGTGATCTGTGTCGTATTTAAGCCATTCAACATCTGGCAAATTAAGATCTCCGGCAATCAGCACAACATCGTCATGATTATTGTTAACTATATTTTCCAAGTTGCTGATATGATATGAATATGTCCATAGAATGATAATTGTGTGGTTATTGTCATAAGTAACCTCTATGAATAACTCATAATACCTGAACACTACTGAGGAACTTGATGCGGCAGCAGAACTACTTATTATCATTCTGCAGTAAGCACCTTGTCTCAAAGGAAAGAAATGCACGAAAAATTACAACAAACTAGGACATCTGAAGATAATAGCATAATATGCAACAAGTTTAGAAAAGTGATGTTTTTAAGTATGGTTGGTTTGAGTACGAGCGTTAGCGAGTACTTAAACGACCATACGAGTTCAATAAAACCACTTTTCTAACGTGTTGCGTAAACTATTTTGTCGCGTTTAATAAGAATTGTGAAATATTAAATTTTTACATAAGACTGACATTAAATGTCAATCATAACCAAGCTGAGCCGAACTCGTTTCTATGTACTAAAGCACAACAAGCAGCTCCAGTTGCTGTAATGCTTTTGACAGTACTGAAGTGTATTATTGGTGACACTGTAAGGCTATGTCAAATTGGCGAATTGGTGGTACTGAAGTGTATTGTTAGTGGCACTGTAAGTTCATGTCAAATTCGAGGTCAGCGGGTTATGTTTTGCGTCAGCGTCAAAACTGACGCAAAACCTAACCTACTAACCTCGAATTTGACATGAACTTACAGTGCCACTAACAATACACTTCAGTACCGCCAATTCGCCAAACGTAAAACGAATCGCCGTTGCTATGCAGAACTGTGTTGCTAATGCAGAAAAATACCACATTTATAAACGATTTTGAATGTGGAAATGTAGTAGATTATCAAATGAAATGCGATAAAATACT
The DNA here is from genome assembly GCA_940337035.1 of Agriotes lineatus. NCBI lineage: Eukaryota > Metazoa > Arthropoda > Insecta > Coleoptera > Elateridae > Agriotes > Agriotes lineatus. The sequence continues at coordinate 58,387,960 of OW679195.1, read as the reverse complement.
ATTAAATCAACAACTGTACCAAAAACAAAAAAGAGATACGTTATGCAAAAACAAGACACTCATTAATGTCTTAAGGAAACTGATACATGATAAAGATACATATTACTCTCTCGCTGGAAAACAATCAGTCGTTAAATCGACCAACACCAAAATCTATCCATTTGTAGACATTATTGCACGTGGACAAGGAAATATATTGAAAAAATAGTGGTATTTATACATAGCAAGTATCTTCCAACAACATTCTGTTGATGACAATGAAAATTTATCAGAACAACAATGAACGACAGAATAATCGGACTTATAAGTATAACGACATTAATAAAATAATATAATAATAAAATCTCAGCTTTAAGAAAGAATCAAGATTCGACTTAATAATTGGGCAAATGTTCAAAGCATTATAAAAAACGGGCCTAATAAAACTTGTATTCAAGTCTGTCAGTATTTTAATTACGATAATATTAAATAAACAAATAGTTTCTGTTTAAATTTGTACTTTGTTGCCTTCCTAGTCATTACGAATTCTGGCCACCCTGACGTGATTTGTAGTTAAAGAACATGGACAAGTTCAGGAAGGCACTCTTAGCAAATTTGTACAACGCATGGCTAATTTACCAATAGTTGGAAAGAAGCTGAAATTATTTTGTTCCCTAAACCAAAAAAAGATAAAGCATCGGTCGAAGACTATAGGCCTATCAGTTTGCTTCTGACGTTGTCGAAGCTATTCAAGAAAATCATCCACCAACGTCGTAACAACTTTTTGGACGGCAACAGAATAATTCATGTTACTCAATATGGTTTCCGCAGTAATCATTCAACCATTCATCAGTTGCTACGAATCAACAACATCGTAGCAGACCGATCCGAGTCAAAAAAGCATACCGTAATAGCTTTCTTTGATGCACAGGCCTTCGATAAGGTTTGGCTGGAAGGCCTCATCTACAAACTAATAGAACTCAACCCGCCAGCCTACCTTATTAGAATTATTGCGTCGTTTCTCACTTATAGAATGTTTAAAGTAAGAATAAGCTCGAACTATTCAAGTATAAAAAGTATTACAGCAGAAGTCTCCAAAGGTTCTATTCTAGGACCTACATTGTGTAATATATTGCAATGAACACTTTTAAGCCTTTACAAATTATAATAGCAATTATGTTGCAAAAATGTGGTAATTTGAATTCGCAATTGTATAAAATAGCATTGGCCCCGATATGATAATTTGCAAAACGATATTAGAAATGGCGTTGGCCTTGATTTGAATAAGAAAGTAATTAGAGCACGCTTTGAAATAATAATAATAATAACAATGTAAGATGGATGTAAACAAAGGCAATTGGGGAAAGCAAAGCGAAGCTTGGTTGTGTTATTTTGGCTTCCCCGCAAATATTATTTTAAGCTTGAATAAATAACCATTTAGGGTTTTGCAGGGGCTAAAAGTGTTTAAGTAGTGCGTCGAGTGGTAGCTGGTATTTCAGTGTTTGATTTAGGGGTGCTAGCAGATTAATTGGAGCCCTGGAAGCTGGAGATATGCAGTGACCTTTGTAGAAAGTAGCGGAGCTTTACTTGTGGGGCAAGGACCTGAGTTGGAGGCAGTTTGGAGCAAGCGAGATGCAGGCGGCGTTCGGAGAGGCAACTGGGCTTGTTACAGCCAATGGAGAGGAAGGGTCCCCTTTCGTCGCGGGACTTGCTGCGGGCTTGTTTTAAGCACTATTTTGCATCGCAGAAACCAATACAAGGCCAGGAAAAGTTTATCCTAAAATTTAAATCGGTGAATTTTTAAAGTGGCGTGGTTTTTGTGCATTTCCGGTCGAAGCATCTCTTGAGTGTTTTGTTAAAGTGGCGTCTATTTACTTATGTTTTTGTTATCACCTAGGCAACGCATTAATACGTAATCACCGGTGTAATTGTTGAAACAAAGCCAACTTGTTTTGTAAAAATGTGAGGTTGGATCGCCATTTTTAACAGTTTGTTGCCATTAGTTTAAACATGACGCATTATAGTAATCCCAGAAGAAAAATAAGCGGTATTTAAAGCGTTTGTATTTAATAAAACCACCACAATTTATGTTTATCGCCAATATGTTGGAAATACTTGTTCAAATCAATATAATAGTTTGATATGATGTAAAAACCCAAACCAATTGATATATAGTGATTAATAAAATTTAAATTGATAAAATACAACACAGCAAGAGCCGGGAAAATCAAGATATAGGCAGCTATTTGCATTTAATACAAAAATCAAATAATAATATTGCAGTAGCAGATAGGGCATATCCCTGTAATATATACCCACAATATACCCGATTTTGATAACATTGCACTCCCTATGTATGCTGGTGACACAGCTCTCATATCACAGAACATCAATGTTCACCATACAACTACTGATCTTCAGATAGCAATTGACGTATACCAAGGCTGATGCGAAAAATGGAAAATACAAGTATATACTTCGAAATTCCAAGCCAAAATCTTCACATCAAGGCACACTATAAATCCCTCCTGAATCGGAAGTAAAGGGAATAGCTATTTCATGGAATGCAAACGATGATGCGGCGGCGAAGTATTTGGGACTGTATTTTGACCAAACACTAATATGGGGGCGTCATACTAACAAAAAGATTAACGAACGCTATACTAGACTAAATCTTTTCTATCCGCTAATCGACGTTAAAAATCAAATGTTCAACGCTGCTCTATAAAGCACTCATACGCCCTATAATTATGTACGGTTCTGTCATCTGGGCTACTGCGGCGAAAACACATGCGAATAAAATTCAAACAATGCAGGTTAAAATCATTCGCATTATTTGTAATGCTAAATGGTTTGTGCGAAAAAAGCAACTACACAACGAACTTAAAATTCAAAGTGTTAACGAATTAATAAGTGCAAGTGCAAAATTCGGTAATGTGCAAAAGTGTCCCACTGCAATCATCCATCACCTCGACACCCCTCCACATCAAGACTCAAAAGGCGAATACCTATAGATTTAACCATGGCAGTGACAGTTCTTCAGATAATGAATAATGTTTTCTTAAACTGTTTTCGTTTTATTTAAGTTTTACTGAATAATAACCTCTTCATGTTATTTAATTGTTAAATTTTATTAGCCATTCAATGGAAGAACGATTTGTGGCTGACTCTGTTTACACTGACTTTCGTAAAGCATTTGATATAAATTACTATTTGCGAAATTAAAAGCTTATGGTGTTGATGGAGCTTCGCTAGCATGGGTAATATGTATTTTTTGTAAGTGATTGGGTACAACAGATTAATGTTACTGGTTTTAACTCGTCAATATTTACTGTACCGTCTAGTGTTCCTCAATGATCCCATTTAAGACCTTTTTTGTTTTCATTATTTATAAATGATGTTGGACTATGTTTTAATTCAAATTACCTTTTATCTGCGGATCATATTGATTATATTGCCAGCAGAGCTACCTGACTATCGGGTTTTATAAAGAGAGTGACAACAAATTTTACAGATGTAAGATGTCTGGTTATGTTATTTGATCTGGTAATAACCTAACTTAAAAAATCTGTAAAAGGCTTTACCCAGAACTTCCCTCGTCGACATTGTGACACTAAATAATTTTAAAAATCAAATTAAGTTAGGAGTAAACATATCTTCACGTTTCTAATACATTAAATACATTTTCATATAAAAAAATGTAGCCCGCTGGAGGAATTTGAACTCCGCCGATTGTAACCACATCGATTTTTCGACTGCGGCGGTATAACTCAAAAACTATTTGTCGGAGGAAGATGGTATTTTATATATATATAGTGTGTATGCAAAATACCATCTTCCTCCGACAAATAGTTTTTGAGTTATACCGCCGACAGACAAACATACAGACAGACGGACAGGCAGGCAGGCAGACAGACGGATTTGAGAAATCCTGTTTTTCGTTATCTAGGGACCCTGAAACGTGAAGATATGAAGAAATTGCGGAAGGTGATTTTTTCGTAATTACTATACTTCCTTCGTCTTTCAGACGAGGGAAGTAAAAACAAAGGGAGACGAGGGCTTTCCTTTGCTAGGACGCTTGATGATTTGAAATATGTCAAATCCTAACGAAAAGTTGTATCTTTCAGCCTTGTATGACAAACGGAAACCACATCTGAGAGAACTAGAGTGACTACAAATTTGATGCTGTGCGGAATCCTGTCTGCTGGAGGGGATTGTGAAAATATGACAAAGGAGTTCAAATTTGAAATCCTTCCATCTCACTTTTGAGAAAAACACTTAGAATAATAATCGAATGGGTCCATTGCCGTAATTCGTAATATGTAAAGTGGATGGATATCTGAGGATTTCAGTAGCCCGCTGCAGTGGGTTAGTGGATAATAACCCAGAAATCTCGGAACCATCAAAATGGTGGACCGACGGTGGTCGCTAGATGAACAGAAACAACAATTCGGGTGCGATAAACAGGTTGACAGAGGACAGCCTACGGTAAAGCGCTTCTGAATTCGAAGTGTATATAATAATATAATAATTCAAGTGGGACGTTATTGAAACTTGATAAAATTGAATGCCAAGAAAGTGAAAAATCCGGGAAAAGCCGCAGGGTTGTCACAAGGGCCGTGAAAGTACATTCATAAGGCAATTTCACATCTTACGCAAAGCTCACCGTAACTACAAGATCTTTGTTGTACGCTTGTTCGTATCTCTCTCGCCCAGTAGTCGGCTCGATTTGTATCTTCGCCAAGCACTCAACTCATTCGTCCCTTTCTACCGTTTCAAAACCAGCAGCGTTCGTTTAAAAATTGCAAGCGGAATAATAATAATATTTTTCTACTCCCGCATGTATATATTCTGTTTTCTTCATAATGTACAGAATGGATGTGTAGGCAATTGTAGTTAACTGAACGAATATGATTTCATATCCACACACGGGCGGATATGACATACACCAATAACAAACCACGTTAGTCGTAATTACCTAGGCAACTTTCATTTCATTTTTTTCCATTGATAGATCGTAGAAAAAATACACTGTACAACTCGAGTGGAATGTCCATATCCACTCTCGTTGTACAAACTACGAGGGCCAAGCTATAATTATAGCTTTGGAATTTCGTATAGCCACCTTGTTGTCCAAGCACCATAGAGATGCCTTTGAGATCACCACAGATAGGCCATCCAAACTCCTTATATTTCAATTTATCAAGGATAAAATCCATGTTGTCATACTTTTCTTTTAGATGCACAGAGTGCCCCACGGGTACAGAAGCGTATTTATTGCCATTGTGTAGCAAAACTGCTTTTAAACTTCTTTTTGACGAGTCAATACAAAGCCTCCATTCATCTGACACATGTTGAATGTTAAACATTGACATCAACTTGGGAACATCAGAACAATATACAAGTTCGCCATCTTGAGAAAAATTTGACTCAAATTGTTTTTCTCTGCTTCTGTACCAAGAGAATGAAGTTCCAGATCTCAACAAGGTCTTTTCTTGAAGTCTAGAGCCCAGTAATTCAGCAGACTCTTTAGAAAGCCCTAAATCACGAACGAGGTCGTTTAATTCTTCTTGTGAAAACTGTTGGGGTCCACAGTCTTCGACTTGAAACTCATCATCCAACTGCTCTGACTCGCTCTCTGATGACTCTGGCAAATCGTCAAAATTGTGTGGGGGCACTGGTACTGGAATACCGGGTCCATGAGGCACAGGCCGAAGTGCAGATTGCATGTTTGGGTAACATATATCTTTTTTATTTTTGGCATTGTACCCTTGTATATTGCAAGAACAAAAGTAGCAGTCATCGCCGTGGTTTCTCGGCTCTCCAAATCATAGGCACCCCAAAACGAAAAGATTTCACCTTTCCTTTAGACCACATGCGAAGTCCTTCAACACAGCCTGAACACACTCCATGAGGGGCCCAAGATTTTTCTTGGTCTCCGATCTTCACACCAAAATGGGCAAAGTACACTTTTTTAATAAACTCCGTAATACTTTGAGATTGTTTTTTTAATTCAAGTTCGCCACAAATGTAACAGAAACTATCAGGATTATTAACACAAGCTCTTGAAGACATTTTGAAAGACACTTTAAGAATATTTAAATTGAAATGAACAAATCGAAGGACTACGAGGGGTATATATAGGGCAATGGGAAAATCCAGGTTTCATTTGTCAATAATGTTCACCACAATTACGCCAATTACCAGAAAGAATTTCTCCTATTTATTTATGTACTTTTAATAACAAAAACATTTATTACAGTAACATTGGAATCTGAAAACACCGAAGAAAAGCGATAAACCTTAATTGCATACTATTAAGGTAATGGGTTTCCATCATTCATACGCTGACTAATACTGTTAAATATACTAATTTTTATCATATTTCATAGTTTCTAATATAAAACTATGAAGCCGAATGGCATATTCATAAATATACGCCTAAAGGTAGGCAATCCCGCAGAAAAATGCATTTTGCGGAAAATGCTTACGTGCTGGGAAAAAACTGAGGGCATTTCCGAACTCAGCGCACCAAAATACATAAGAATCACCCATTATTTTAAAGAAAAAAATTTGGTCGCAGACCTGTGTAATTATTGAGAATAAGACAATCTACTAGGCCGTGAAAAACAAAACATACAGTATTATTTAGAGTAACTCTTTATCTGCCATTTAAGGTTTAGTTGTGAAGTTATGTTAGTTAGAACCCGAGTTGTTATTTTTAAAAAAATGGCATTAAAAGTCAAAAAATGGAATTAACCAAAGATCACTTTCGACTAATGATTTATTATGACTTTAAAAGATGTTTAAGCGCCTATGCGTGCAAACAGAATTTAGAATCGGCTTTTAGTGAATACGCACCTTCTTTTGTTACAATTACCATGGTATAAAGAATTTTAACTCGAAAGGAATTTTGTTCAGCATCTAAAAGGAACAGAGCATGTTCCTACCACTGTTACCGAAAAAAAAATATTGCTGCTGTTAATAAAATAATTGAAGAGGGCGATAAAGCCACTTATGCGGTAATAGAGCATCAACTCAAGATTAGATCCTCAGCTGTTAACACAAGCATACACTATCACCAACATTTGAAAAAAAATCAATCGTTTTGTGACGCATTGGCTTTCTGATTCCTAAAAAACTGAGCTTTTCAGAATTGGCCATGAAACTTTATATCTTCTAAGTAACGGCAAACAAACATTTTTTTCCAATATTCTGATGAGTGACGAAACTTATATTCCCATTTTCGACATACCTTCCCTCCAAGAGAGTCGTGTATGAATTCAAGAAGATGAAGAACCTTCAGCAATGATCAGCGAGCTACGAAAAAAGTAATGTTTGCGGCATTTTTTAAAAGGTCTGGTCTAGTTAATGAAATTAAGATAGATGGACAAAAGACAGTTATAGCTACGTAATACACTGAAAACTGTTTGCCTGAAATGTTCAATTGAGTTCCAGAGAAGGAAATTATGCGTTATGAAAATGCATCGTCCCATAAAGCTGCTTTAACACTGCAGGTTTTGACTGGAAAAAAATATAAAAGAAATAGAACACCTGCCGTGCTCCCCTGGTTTAGCAATGGGCTACTTTATGGGCTTAAAAGACATTTGCAGAGTAGAAGGTTTTCGCCTGAGGAAGAGATTGATACAGCATGATTATATGGCAGGTGATCCTAAAGAAGATGATTGGCAGCTTTTAAGCAATTAAATGACAGAACGCTCAAGTGTATTAGTGATGAAGGGAATTACTTTGAGCATATTTAAAATAAAATCCTAAAAAATGTTAACCGTTTTCTTTATTCTCAATAATTGTAGCTTGACCCTCGTACTATTAACTCTGAACTGACCTCCAAAGATATATCATCTGAAGATCTGAGTCATCAACTTGGACATATTCTTTTTCATTTTGTATTCTAACCCTCGTGCAACATATTATTAAAGGCCTGCGCTGAGTCAAAGAATATAGTTATATGTATTAGTTTTCTTCGAAGCTTTTTCAATTATGGATTGATTAATGGAGTCGAGTGCTTGTAGTTGAAACCGAGTTAGAATAACTTAGAATTACTTTAAAACGTTTGGGGAGCAGTTTCTTAAATAATTTGTATATGATTCGGCGGTTTGAATGCTTATAGTCCGGGAGCCAGCGACCGTTTAGAGTTAGTCATTTCACAAAAGCTGAAAATTTTTCCTGAGCTTTATTTGGTATCACTAGTAAGTGAATGGACCTCCAGCTGGCGCACTTCCGGGGGGTGTAGCTGCGGCAGCCTGCCACACACGTAAAATAATAATTAAAAAAAACTAATACCGCAAAAGCTGAAACTTTGTTAACATGTTGCTTATGTTATAAATAAATGAAAAAAACGTATCCAGCCGAATTTAGAGTGGGGGATTATGCCCCAGCTATTCACGTAAAGAAGTGAAAAATATGCGCTGAATAAACTGATACCGCAAAAGCTGACATTTGGTAAACTAATAGTTAAGTTAATAACATAAACGAAAAAAACATCCAGCTATATATTTAGTGGGGGAAAAGTGCCCAGCTGATGCAGTGAAAAACGCTGCGCTTAGCTCTTGCGGTATTAGATATCTATACTTTTCTCATTAAACACGCGCGTCCATGCAGTTTTTATATTATCTCACAAGTTTTTGAATTTAAAGGGTTTTAGTAAATATTTACACATTTAAATATTTATACATAGCATAAACAGTCAATATGTGGACATTAAAATGCGAAAAGTAAATATTTACAAATAAAAGTGCAAATAGTTTTTTAAATTTTTTTAGGGTTTTTTTTATAAATAACTGGTTCATAACATTTCATTGTATTAGCGAAACGGATTGATGTTGAGTGTCGAAGTATTCTTGGAAAGCACGGAAGGGCGCTTTTCGTGGTTGGGGGGTACCGTATATTTTTCTTTTTAATTTTATCAACTTAATTTTAATTTAAAAATTAAACTGAATAATATTTATAACAATTTTGTATAGCATGAAAACTTTTTTTATAATTCATAATCCGATTTGGGTTACAATTTTGCTCTCGCGTGTTATACGTTTTTATATTATTATCATCTATATCTTTTAATATATTATTATTATTATATATGTTTATAGATGATGACGAAGATATTTTAAAGATCGACATCAATTGCAGCGATAACGAAAGCGATAATGAGTTCGATGGCGATGAATCCGAAGAAGGCCAAATCTAAAAAATTTGTTGATACATTGTACACTATACAGTGCATTCCAATTAAAACAAGCCACCCCATTATTAAAAGCTGCCGCAGCTACACCCCCCGGAAGTGCGCCAGCTGGAGGTCCATTCACTTACTAGTGATACCAAATAAAGCTTAGGAAACATTTTCAGCTTTTGTGGTTTTGGTCATTAAAAAAGGTCGCTGGCTCCCGGACTATTAGGGATCATAATTACCTTTCCAATATTCCATTACATTGGCAGGTATTGGATTATAAGTATTGAATTGTATAGATGCGCGGGTTTGGTTCTCCTGGAGTTCTAACCGAATTGACAGACTCATAATCACTTCTACAAAGAATTAATAATGATTAGAAAGGCAACCAAGGACAAATGTGTACAGGAACTATTTATTTATTTATTTTATTAGACAGATACTAAAATACATACTTCAATCAGTGCCAGTCAACCTGCATGGAAAACAACTTGGGTGTACACCAAGGCTCTGTCTTTGTTCCATTATTGTTTATTGTGTATAAACGATTTAGAATTGAATCTAAAACACTGCACAATAAATCTGTTTGCAGATGATACCTTAGTGACAGTTAATGATGAAGATGTTAGAAATGCTGCTAATAAAATGAATATTGATCTATAAATTATTTCTAAGTGGTTGTAAATTAATAAACTCAAACTGAATATCGCAAAAACCAAAGCTAAACTTAGTTTATGGTTGTGATATTCATAATTATAGTACTCGAAATAGGCATAACGTTAGATTACCTAAACTTACAAAAAGCAGTTCTCAAAATTGTTTCTTTTATAAAGGTGTCAAAATGTATTGTTATGATATTGATACAGGGGTATAAAAAAATCAGATTAATAAGATTAAAAGAAAACAGTAATTGAAAATAATGGGGTTGAATTTAGTTGTGAATTGGATATTAAAATTATTAAGATGCATTTAGTAAAGAAAGAAAATAGAATTTATAATTTAATAAAATGAAGCTGATTGAGAAACAGAAGGATTCTAACTTAATTTAATATCTAAAATGAAATTGGAAATTGATAACAAATACTTTTTCGAAATATACTATCGAACATAGTAGGCATTAAACAAATAATAAAGTTTTTATAGTGTGTTGGATTGAAACAATAAGCTAAATCGCTAAGGAGATGTTTTATTGATATAGAAAATTTTGAAACGAAAAGCACATAACCGAATCCCTAATTAGAAATTAATAAATAAACCTTTTTAAAAAGTTTATAAAACATGTTTGGTGTATGGGAGGGTTGGAGTTTAAGATAAAATTAGCGTGGTGTAAAAGAAATAAAATACAATGTTAAATGGATAAATGCAGACTATATGATTAAACAACACCCAAGAAATAAGAAAATATAGTACTCTAGCAATACATAAACTTAAAAATACAGAGAGCAAAGAAAAATATCAGATGGACACAAACAAAGAATTTCAACGAAAACGGAATATGCAAACAATGTGGACGCTAGAAGAAAGATGGAGAGCCTTCAAGGAAACACTGAAGAAGGCAGCAGAAAAAATATGTGGTGTGAGAAAATTTAACAAACACTTGAAAGCGACAAGCTGGTGGACTGAAGAAATAAGAGGATTGGTAAAAGAAAAGAAGGTAGCTTGGAAAAGATATACAAACAAAAGAAATGGGAGATAAAGAAGAATACAGAAGAAAGAGAGACAGAGTGAAAGAAGCAATTAAGATAGCAAAAAAGGAATCATGGAAGAAGATGGGAGAGGAGATAACCGAAGTACACAAAATAAACACAAGGAAATTAAGAGGAGATAAAAGGAAAGGTATAAAAGCAATAAAAAACAACCAAGGACAAATACAAACAGATACAAAGGAAATACTAGAAATATGGAAAGAATTCTACAAGAATAAGTATAACACGACAGTAGAATCGGAAGTCAGTAAAACTCAAGTTCAAAAAAACCAGGAACAAACCATTAAGAGGGAAGAAGTAGAAGAGGCAATTCAAAAAATAAAAACTGGGAAAGCATGCGGGGAAGACGGAATAGCGCCGGAGATGTTAAAGGGGCTGGGACAAGAAGGAATAGACTGGTTATGGAAGATTTGCAAACAAGCCTGGGAAGAGAAGAAAATCCCAAGAGATTGGGAAAACAACCTTATATTGCCAATATATAAGAAAGGATTGCAGACACAATGCGACAACTACAGGCCAATATGTCTAGCACAAACGAGCTATAAAATATACACGACAATTCTAGAAAAGAGACTAAGGAAACAAATAGAACTAAAACTAAGCGAAGAGCAAGCAGCCTTCAGACCAAATAGGCAAACAATGGACAATATATTTGCAATCAGAAGCATAATTGAAAGAAAAATTGAAGAAGGAGAAGAGCTGTACCTAACTTTTGTGGATCTGAAAGCGCCTTTTGATACAGTTGATAGAGGGGAACTATGGAAGACGCTGAGAGAATTGGAAGTGGACAAAGAATTGATAAATGCAATAAAAAGCACATACGAAACAGTCAGAGTAAAAGTACAACTGACAGGGCAGAGATCAGATGAATTTAAAATGACCAAAGGAATTAAGCCAGGAGACAGCCGAAGCCCTTTACTATTTATAACTATAACGGACAAGATAATCAAACAAATAAAAGAAAAACACAACCGACTGGATACAGTAATAGGACACATAAACCTAGACGCAATAAAAATAAGCAGTCTCTTATACGCAGATGATGTGATACTAATATCAAGCACCAAAAATAAAATGCAAAGGCTGGTAAACGCATGGACCGAGGAGATAGAAAACATGAAAATGGAAATAAACATTAGTAAAACCAAGACCATGATAGTAAATGAAAAACAAAAAGGGGATCAAAACAATAAGGACATGTAAAAACAGGAAACTAGAAAGAGTATCGACGTATTACTTCCTAGGAAGTATGATAACAGAAGACGGAAAAATGGAGGCTGAAATAGTAAATAGAGCAAACAAAGCGACAAGAATTTACTATACATTAAATAAAACGATACTAGGACACAAAGATATCGACATAAAGGTGAAAAAGAACATTCACAACATGATAACACTACCAACAATAACTTATGCCTGCGAAAGCTGGACACTTAGAAAGAAAGACGAACCTAAAATAACTGCAATGGAAATTAAACACCTTAGGAAAATAGCAGGAAAAACTAAGTGGGACAGGATAAAAAATGAAGACATAAGATAAACAGGAACCTATACTAGAAAAAATAAAAAAGGAACAACTAAACTGGTAAGCGCATACAGTAAGAATGGAACCGAGCAGAATGGCGAAAGTAATAATGGAAGCGGGAAAACCTATCAAAAAACAAAGAGGCAGACCCAGAAAGAAATGGCTGGATCAAATCAGAGAAATAGGAGCAGAGAGAGGAGTGACAATGGAAGAAATGAAAACAATAGCGAGAGACAGGAAAAGATGGAAAAAAATTGATACAGGACTAGAGACCGCTATCCGACGCCGAAAAGCATCAAGGATTAGAGAAGAAGAAGAAGAAGCAGACTATATGGAGGAGAGATAAAACGTGATAATACTAAACTAAAACAGTCATAATCTACAAAAGCAAATAAAAGGAAGAGGAATACTGAATAAAGTTTATTGTAAGTTTACATTTTATATTTGCATCCATTGAATTGGATAACAAGGAACGATTTACAAGGGAAGAGGATCGCATGAAAGTTGTTGGCAGAGTGAGCATGTTTGTAGAGCTTGTCAAGTGATGTATGGTGGTTTGTCTTTGGTCAGGATTCTTGGTGCTAAGCTGTAACATACTTCAAATGAGTAATTTGGATTGAATATTAAAGAAACACAAATACGACTGGGGTCTGTTTGGATCTGTGCTCTGATGGGCCTGTGTGTGCTGATTCATTGGGCGGACTGGTTTCCTGTGTTAATTCAGATCCTAATTCTGGACATTTTGGCAGTGAGGTTGTCAGTTGAGGTCTTCACCGTGGTTTTGAGTGGAGCAGTTGTGGTGTGATCAGTTGCAGAGTTAGACGAATTGGATTCAGCAGAGGAGAGTACTAAGTTCAATAAAAGGTAAATGAATCCAGGTATTAAATTTTTAATTTTTAATTAAGGGAGTGCTTACTATTTGAGATTGTCGTATGACCAATGTAACGATGAAGTATTTGTGATTGAATTTTTCAAAAACTAGTTTGACGTACCATTTGACAGAAGTTTAGAATTGTCTTAAGTAAAATAGGAACATCAAGTGTATCGACAGGAGCTAGCTTAAAATATTTTTTTATATCCAAAATAAATAGATAGGGCAATTAAATTGATTAAAATTTAATTATAAACATAAAATTATAGGCAAAACAATGTGGAGCCTTAACCTTGACAGTAGAATAAACTTCCAATTGAAGTTACAGGAACTAAAAATATGTACAAGTTTAAAAAAACAATTATGCCAAGAAAAATTACTAGTTAGTAAATATGTAGACAATTGTATATCTTAAAGTAGTGTAGAACTAAATAAATATCATTATTATTGATTATCGGACTGCTAATCTCGTAATGATTTTTACGGCTTATTACACTTAACGGGTCGCAATTAACCAAAGGTAGGTGAGTATGTTATTTGCATCTATTAGCTATAGATGCTAAAAAAATTTCTTACGGTGTTACAAATGTTAAGAATCACTGCTTTCTGCAAGAATATATACAATCTCTCGTCTAATTTTCAGCGTTGTTAAGGAGTCATGTAGGGACAGTTGCCGAGAGTACAATGGGTATTACGTAAGCTTTATTAAGTTGCCACATCTGGTAGATTTCTATTAATAGATCCGTATATTTTTGTTTCTTTTCGGTATATGATGCTTGTACATTAGATGTATTTATCACTGTGATATCTATTATTATTATTATTAATATTATTATTATTTGCATATTTATGGAAAACCTGTACGGGATTAACGCAAGAAGTAAAAGTATTGTACATTTTACTAACGGTGTCTATACAAAGTATCTCTAAAAGGTTCGTACAAAACGCTAGCACAAATTCCTGAGGCTAAATTATGGCGATTTAGTCAAACTTACCTTAATCGAAATGTGGACAATTTTCTAAATACAGAAAGTCAAAGTTATTACTTTTTTTACTTTTTTTTCTACTTTTATTTTAAATATGTATAGCAGAATCTGCACGAAATTTGGCATTAAGGGTTTTTTGGGATGAGAAAACCAGATTTGATCGGGCGCCAGCAGCATTTCGCATATATCTAAAGCAGGAATGAGCCACCCGCGGCCCGCCACACTTTCTTGTGCGGCCCTTCTACATTTTGACTTTTAAAAATTCCTACAGTGTCCTTCCCGCGGCCTCATTGTACCCTAGGCGTGTTAACTTAATTTTTGCAAATGATGCTGACATCATAGATAGGCACTGATGCCACCATTTCCAAAAATTAAGCATCGGCATTTCTTGGTATGAATTGTTACGCGGACGGCTGCATTTGACGTTACGCATATGTGCCGAAAACGCTGCATCGGCAAGCGGCGTAAAGTCAAAGCTCAAAGGGTATTTCACTTCCTTCAGAAACCCGAAAATATGCCCAGCATTTACAAAAATTAATAACAGAATTTGAATCGCGATTTAAAATATTTAGATTAGAAAAAACCGTTCTTAGTTTTAACATTTTTTCTTCACCATTTAATATAAAAGTGGAATCAGCTCCGGATGAGTTACAAATGGAATTAATAGATTTTCAAAACGACATGGATTTAAGAAATAAATTTCAAAATGTCGACGTACATAATTACTTTCAAAATTACATGAATTTGGAAAAATTCCTACGATTAGGAGCACATGCAAGGCAAATAATGACACTTTTTGGAAGCAGCTATGTTTTGCGAACAATTATTTTTTGCAATGAAAATAATTAAAATCGATCACCGATCGAGATTAAATGATATACGGTTAGAAAGCTGCATGGGAGTTGCTGTATCGTCTATATCTGCAAATATAGATCAATTGGTGACAAAGAAGCAATGTCAAATTTCTCATTAAATAATCTTTTTCCACATATATCTTTCGCCGTTTTTTAAATAGTATTTTTATTAATGAGTACTTTATTTCTGTATATTTTTATACTAGGTTTATTTTATTAATAAACACATAATTTGAGTTCATAATTCAGTGTTGGTATTATCATAAGTTTCTTACCTGCGGCCCTCACAACATTTTTATATTTGTAGCTGGCCCGTCGTAAAAAAAGGTTGCCCATCCCTGATGTAAAGCTTCATAACATTTTGTGCCTCGGTGTATTAAATTTCTAAGAAAAAATTCTTATTTCCTAGAATTTTTTGTCCAAAGAAGGTATACTTGGTAGATGTCGCTCCAAGCAACCGTTTCTAAGATAATTGAATTTAAATGTTTTATTGCGTATTGAAATTCGTGGTTACCTTCTTTCACACTTTATCCAGGCTTAGGACTTCTCAAAACAAAAAAAATAAGGGCCAACGGGCCAACAACAATAAGAATTTACATAGCAACGAGTTTGCGATGATAGCTATCGTCATTAATTACAAAAGAGTATTGTCAAACCAAACAATCTGACAAACCTTCATCGTTTAATTTCAAAATTTAACATTTAAATTTAACATTTTTCGTTATGGCCGTACTTTACACTTACCCAGAAATGACCGACATGATACTAATTTATGGTTATTGTCAAGAAAATGAAAGTAGGTGAGAGTACACAGAGAAAGATTTCGAAATCGATGGGTACCAAACCACCAAACATTTGCGATGTTGAAAGACGTCTTTGAGAAACCGAGGTTTTGCTCCTTCAACTGTTAATTATGGACTGGATCGTACCATTAGGACTCTTGAGGTTGAAGAAGAAATTTTAGAACGGGTTGAAGAAGATCCAAGTCTGAGCACTAGATGCATAGGTTTGGAAGTTGGAGTTTCTAAAGATATGGTAAATAGGATCTTAGAAAAACATCTGCCCCATCCATACTACCTGCAGACAGTACAACAGCTTCTACCCGTCGACCGAGAATTAAGACTAGGCTTCTGTCGATTGATTAATGAACGGAGAGCACTTGATGAAAATTTTCATTAAAAAATATTATTTATTCGCAATCACATTGTAATGTGTCAATTTCATGACATGACAACAGCTGGGAACTAGATGATTACTTGAAACTAGCCAGGAAATTATTACATACCCCGAAAAATATTACATACCTGAAGAGTGGGGTGTTTCCATGGTAACAAAACATTGAGTGGGTTGTTTTCATGGTAACAAATATATTTGCTACATCAAGATATCTATTATTCAGAATTCAATTGTAGTTATTTTTAAAATTAGATGATTGCAAATAAAATAGTATACATACCACGGTGGAAAGTTTCATCCCTGTCTCGAGATAAAGTTAACCTCGACGCTACGCGTCTCGGTAAACTACCTAATCTCTCGACAGTAATGAAACACTTCCCACCTCGGTATGTAATATACTATTACCGATGAGTGTTGTTTTACTTGAAGGGGTGTGATAAATTTACGCAAATAACATGTTTATGATGATGAAAACCCGCATGCAATGAAGGTTTTGCATAATCAACAGGAATTTAAAATGAAGGTATGGACAGGAATCATTGAGAGATTTATAATTGGTTCTGTCATCTTACCACCGGGTTTGAATGGTTTAAATTACCTGGAACACCACCGAGTATGTATGCATGTATGTATGCACCCTTACACTTCACTGTAAATGTTAGATATTATTTAAATTAGAATTTTCGAAATCGAATGATGCTCCTGCAAATTGGCCACCCCTCTCACCGGATTTAACCCCGTCAGATTACTTTTTATGGGGAACTCTTAAAAAGATCGTGTACTTTGCACCTATAAAAACCGAAGACGAATTGTGGGCATGAATACAAAATTTAGTAACCCTTTTATAGCCCACTTACATTAGACTGAAAAACGCAGCATCTGCCAAAAAAATCCAAGTGAGCTGAAGTTTTGCATACACCTTCATTTTGACATTACAAATAATGTCTCAAAAGTCCCCATCGATATCGGGCTTGCGTCTTGAGTTATTCAAGGTCAAAGGTGACAGAAATAAGTTTTTCGCAAATATCTCTCTTTCTATGGGTCGTATGACTTTTTTAGTTATTACAAGACTTGAAGGTTAGGAAATTCTCTACAAAAAAGGTTATACAGGTTTTTTGCGTACAACTAACCATTCAGTAAATAATACCTTGTTAAATTTTGTAGACGGGCTTTACTCCCTTTTACGATAAAGGAAGTATTAATGGATTTACACCAAAAATTCGAAATTGAGTTTTCAACAGATCTTCACGATCTAGAGTCCCCTGAACCCAAAAAACATGTTTTTGCTCATTGGTCTGTGTGCTTGTGTGTCTGTGTGTCTGTCTGTCTGTGAACAGAATATCTCAAAAACGAAAAGAGGTATGGCGTTAAAACTTCATATACCGGGTGTCCGTTCTCAAAGTCGAACATAGGCGATTAACATTGTATTGAACGTTTTTGCCGATTCCTGCTCGCCAATTCAACTTACAGGGAAGGTAATGAGATCAATGGAAAGATAAAATTATTACGCATCAAATGATACCAATAATAATATTCAAGATGCGATTTTTATTTTAATATACTAATTTAAAACTTGGGAATTTTTAAATATGCCATGCCTTGCTTTTCAAGTTCGATAGCATTTGTTAAAAAAATTGGTAATTAGTTGGCGTAAATCAGGTATTTTCTGTCAACGTCTGTTAAAATTATCTACAGACAAATGAATTATTGCAATGAAGAACGAGTGAATGCACTAATGTTAATTGCCTATGTTCGACTTTGAGAATGGACACCCGGTATAAGTTTTGTGTTATCTAAATGCGACAGCAAGATTTTGAAGAAAATCGCATAACCGGAAGCATGGTGTTTACTCTTGTGATTTTTCAGTTTGTGTGATTTTTTCAAAAACGGCTCTAACAATTTTTTTCAAACGTTAGATTTTGAATGTGTATTGATGTAATATAGCTAATTTTCCAGTTGAATACCTCTAAAATGGGTTTCCTTTGTATTTTTTGTGTTTTTTATTAACACCTATTTTAAATATATTTTAAAACTGAAAAATCACAAAAGTAAACACCATACTTCCGGTTATGAGATTTTCTTCAAAATATTGCTGTCGCATTTAGATAACACACAAAACGTATACAGTGTGGTCCATTAAGTGTGCAACAAATGAGACACTTTTTTATTAGTTGTAGAATCGAAATTAAAATACGGCCACAAGTTAGTGCATGTTCGATAACCATATCAGATGCCTTTAGAATGGCGTCAAGTCAAACAATATACAGAGTAGGACAAAAATATGAAATTCGTTCGAGAATAAAGTTACCTTACTTCAAAAAATATTGCAAAATGTTATTGAGAAAAGTTGTTTAGAATCAAAAGTTATGCTCAAATACAAAGTCATGGCCTCCTATTCGAATTTTGATTTTTTTTTGTAAAATTTTGTATTATCCCCGTATGATACATATTTTTATTATTCTGATTTTATTAAGAGTTTTTTCATATGTAAATTATCATTAGTAAAGCATTTGCCTTGTTAAAAATCGTACTTATTGCCGATCCTTCAACATGCAGGTTATTTCGGAGCGAATAGCGTCAGTTGCCGACAATTATCTGCAGAAAGAATATTATCTTCTTCAAATCGCTGAAAGCGCTCCATGTTCCAGTAAAAATACAGAATTTATTTGTAGGTATAAATAAAGCGGTTGTTTCCATTACGCGAAGAGGAGGCAAAAACGTAAGCAACTGTTCGCTCTCGTATAAAACAGAAAACAAAAGCAGTACCGAAAATTAAATATATACAGGTATAAACTTTGAAGATGACGTAAGGTTTCGTTGTTGTTGGCCGCAGGAAATCGTTTCCATGGCAACTTAACAGGCTGCTCCTGCTGCTGCCCTACCTTGTTGTGTCTATATCTATATAGACATCCAGGTGAAGCTGGCATCTATATCCATCTGCCCGGCGGATGATACAACAGCCGGCATTAGATGCCGTCGGATTGGCAATGTTAATTAGGGAAATGTATTTTTTTGTCGAATTAAGCACGATATTTAGCAAAATAAAAACCCCGCGTAAAAGCTCCAGTTTTGTCAACTTCATTAGCAGCGAAAGGTTGGCATGAGAACTACTTTATTTAGCTGCGCGATTTCTGCAGTGAGCCGTCCTGCATTTTAAATCTTTTTGAGGGAATTATTTCAACTCATTATGTGAAAATGTCAATTAACTTCCGTTGCATTAGCTCTCACCTCAAGCCTAGTCCTATTAATAAATTTCCAAATTTCGTTTCCTCTTATTAGCTATAAGGTAATAAATTGCAATGGAGGAATTACATCTTATTAGATAATTTCATGATGCATAATACAAAATTAAGTACTATTAGCACGCCACAAAGAAGGCTTAGAAGACACCTAATTTGATAGTCGAAATTTCCGTCAATTCTAGTTAAATATTCAAAAGGATTAGATTTGTTTTCATAAAAAGCGCATTATTGTTTGAAAACGCTAAGAGCAGTAGTTTAAAGATTGAAATTGCTACGTGAGAAGCGTAAAGTACTCATAGCAATGTGTTTTTCTATTTGTCCTTCTCAGCGCTGTAGCGCCATTGAGACACAATTTCAAACCGATATTTATAGGAACTTCTTTGTTTATTTGGACCTACAGGATATGTCCTCAAAATAGTGCATGTCCCCAGAATATTGTCCTGCTACTTTGAAATGTTCTGTATAAATGTTAAAAGAACAACAGAACTAGTTGAAATAATGTTTATCCTAAACTCGATATTGCGAAAGGACTTTATTAACTCAAATATCAATTTTTCAATACTCGATTAAATTCCCAAAGCTTAAGTTTAGTCGTGGGGGTAAGTAGAAAGCGCACTGTTAATTTACATTTCTAAATGATGTATTTAGTGAAGAGTATGCTGATTAACCAATAATTTAACAATGTCCATTGTGTGCCTGCACTAGATATGAGTTATACAGGATGATTCACAATGAGTGTAACAAACTTCGAAATTTCATTGGGTTGGCCATTCTAACTGAAAAATGTTATATGAACCTGGATTCTATTTCACTTCGTTACAGGTACTAGCTCCATTTCAAAAGCAAAATACTAGCATGATGGCCAATGAAATTCGAAATAACTATGCAGTTCGTGTTTATGATTCGATGATTCACATGTGTCGTGCCTTGATGTCAACTTGACGTATTTGTCCTTTCCAGGCTACGAACAGATCATTGTTTTCTCTCAATGTAAAGTACTTTAGAGTGAGAGGGGTTGATGCTCTGTCGGTACCCTGATAGTTGTCCCCTCTCACTCTAAAGCGCTTTAGAGTAAGAGGGAACAACGATCTATCAATCCCCTGGAAAGGACAAATACGTCAAATTGGCATCAAGGCACCCTAGTGCAAGCACGCAGACTCAAGGGTCACATTTTGAGCACTTGTTATAAATCGTACACTCTCTTTTGTTTTTATATTAAATGTTAATTATACGTTTATAACATATGTTTTGTTTTTTAATGTAACTAGATGTTAAGCTTACCTATTTGCGACTACACTAATAAAACTTTGATTTGTTGTAATTCTGTAATTTTTTTGTTTAAATAGATTTCCATAAGAAGCTGTCAAACTTTGTTACACTCATTGTGACTCACCCTGTACTACAAGTACCTACCAATTTATTTAGGACAAATGTAACTAGGGCGATCGTTACTGTTCATACGTATAAAAACTAGAAATAGGATAACGTTTTCATGCGATATCTGACGATGTCTTTAATAAAATGTCTTCGAAAATTGTAATATTCTTTTAATTTTTAAAATTTTAGATTGATATGAAAAGTTCAATAACATAAATGAAAATAAAAAAAGTTTAAACTTATGATCAAGCAAGTTTTCGGTCGCTCTTACTATATAAGGCTTGTCCTCGAAAGTTTTCCACATCTTAACAAATTAATGTAACTGTATTTAAAACATACAAAAGTAATAATACTTTTGTAAACTACTTAATTACTTACATAAATTAACTGTGTTACGTAATTTTTATATTTTTAATAGAATTTTTGCATAGCAGTGTCTTTGGCATAGCTCAGAAACTAAGAGTTCGTAGATTGCTTCGAGTGGATAGATTTAGAAAACCTCAGAAAGATTAAGCGCCGTGCTTTATTGTGGCTGGAGGTGAAACTAAAATGTGAAATGGCGGCGAGAACGAATATTTGCAATCGGGGTAACCACGTGCAGTTATTTAGGGCGCGATTAAGTCCTTGGGGTCTTGTGGAGGGTGTAGTACTAACCACGAGGCGTTTGGCGTCAATTTGTGCTGGTCGGTGAGCTACATACTGGGCTTAATTTACCTTTAAAAGGCCCAGCGGAGCTCACATTTTTCGCATCGGGCGCTAGGTGTGAACTGGTTGCCGGCATCTAACTCGGTGCTGGAGCTGTAATTTTGTCTGGCGACGTAGCAAGACCTTGCCAATGATCCGGCGGAGGGGTACCACGTAAAATATATTTAATTACCTACGGTTGTTGTTAGGCTTGGAATGTGCTTGTCAAGCAGAGATCAACGTAATTGTGCAGGGCCCTTCTGTGGTCTGGAAGTGCCCTTTTAATGGCGTAGTTTTGGGGCTCTGAGTCTACACAAGGCAGGAGAAGGTGATATATCTTTTAGTACCGAAAACGACGGCCAGGGAAATTGATTTAAAGGCTGGTTTCAGGGATGTACTTCAGTACCGAAAACGGTAGCCTGGAGAGTACGTCAAGAGTTGGTTTCAGGGTGTTTTACGGTACCGAAAACGGCGGCCAGAAGGAGTGTTTTAGGATTGTAATTCAGGAGGGTATTTAGAGCTTTGGAAGGTTTCTTCTAATAAGTGCGCGAACTTGGGTGAAGTTGTCTAGTTGGTTATCCTTATTTTTTATTTTATAGCCTTCTGGTCGTCCCACTATCTGTGCTATCTCCTGGTGGAGTACAGGTGGGAATGCGTCGTGGTTAGGTAATTTTGAATTCGTGAACCGCTGGGCCTTTGTCCTAAGCACCAAGTTTGCGACCACTGGTAATTTGAACGCCGATTGTGACTTAATGGCAGCGTCAAATTCGAACTATGTGTAAACCACTAATTTGCACTGGTGGCGCTAACGCCACAAATGCTTACGGGAAAATAATTGAACTTTAGATTGAACACGACGCATTACTATTTGCACAGTCTCGTTGTTGACTTTTTACTGCCCGCCATCCATAACTTACTAAATTCTTTGAAATCTTTAGCACATTGTCCTTCTTTTCTTAGCACTCCTTTAACGAGAGCCAAGTACCGTTCAACAGGCCAAAGTTTAGGTGTGTTTCTGAAATTGGATTTCTTATCGGGGGATTGGATATTCTTCGAAACCAGTTCTTAGCCAATTGAGCATAATGGGAAGTAGTGCGGTCTGGCCAAAACAAAAGGAGACCCTTCATGTTCTCTCAGAAATGGTAATAGACGAGTTGGAAGCACTCTTGAACATAATTTCTCAGTATTAATTTAGCCCTCAGTAAAACGTTTTTTTTATCAACAGCATTGTTTCTATTCGCAGCACTAAAATATTGTGGGACAGCAATCATGAAAAAGTCAGACTTATAATAAGACTGATCGTCTATTAAGGTACACTGTACTGGACCTGCTAATGGGAGTATTTTGTTGTACTGTCCTTTTTACTTCCCTCGTCTGAAAGACGAAGGAAGTATTGTAATCACAAAAAAATCTCCTTCCGAGATTTCTTCAGATCTTCACGTTTCGATGTTCCTAGATGACGAAAAAGAGGTTTTCTTAATTCCGCCTGTCTTTTTTTTATATATTTATTGCCAGCATGCTTTATTTTACAAAATACTACATGCTTATTAAACTTACATAGTATACCTAGTTGTAATAAATAACAATAAGAATATGATTGTATATCGTATTTATAAAAATTAGATCTAATTCTAGTTATTTTAGCTTATTTTAGTGTAACATTAATTTGATCATTTTTAAACAGATATTAGTTCTTCAAAGTTTATGCTTTTAACAAATTTCCCAAAATCTTTTAAATAAACGCTCACTAATAATTGCTGTTTAGTTGCTGACCAGGTTCCGTTGTGTCTTCTAACGCTGCTTTTAAGCATGTCTCTATATGGATCGAGTTTGGAACATTCATAAATTATATGATCCACTGTTTGTTCAAAGTTTCTAGAGGCACTATAGGGACTGTCTATTATTTTAAATTTCTAGAAGTAACTATTAAGAGTTCCATGCCCCGATAGTATCGTCGTAAAAGATGGTAATGAATGTAAATTCCATTTCGTTCTATCCATTACTATTGGAAAAAACTGCGTGGTGGTGGCTCTCTTATCAGATTGTGTCCATTTAGTATTCCATTTCTCTAAACAAAACGCAAAAATGCTTGTTTCACTGCTAGACCTTTTTGCACGTGAACGATTAGTGTTAAGCTTGATGAGATACAGAGACCGTCGTATGAAATTGTGTGGAAGCCTTTAATTATTTTGATATTAATAAGTCTTTGAATTTGTTCATATTTCTTTTTATTATACTTTAACTTCATTGCTGATATCCAAATCGGTACGCCATAAGACATCATTGGTAAAATTTCTCCTTTGTATATAATTGTTAGAGCCTCTTGTCCCAGCCCCCATCTAATTTTTGCATGCCTGGACAGAGCGTGAACTAGTCCCATACATCGTGTTGCTACGTGTTGAATGTGATTATTGAAATTGAATCGATTGTCAAGATATATTTCCAGATACTTAATCTCTTTTACTTGTTTTAGGATGTTATTATTTAAATAGATGTTTATGTCTTCTTCGTGTGATTTCTTACTCCATGATATTAACATTACGCTGGATTTTTGTTCATTTCACTTAATTTTGTTATTTATCGCCCATTTCGTGATTTTTGGCATTTCCATAACGGCGTAGTTTTCAGCCTCAACAGGTGACATTCCTCTGGTCAGTATTAACGGATCACCGGCCAAAGGTATGGGTTTAGTTCTGTCAGAGTAGGGAATATTTAATAGGGAATTCTACTGGATGTTCCAGTAACCGGGTCCACTGCAGGACCCTTGTGGGCATCCCTTGCTGATATTTCGTTCGACTACTTCCTCATTCAGTTCCAAGGTAGCAACTCTTTCTTTAAAATAGTGTTTCGTAAGCTCGTATAAGTTGTTGGGACATCTGAATGTTCTTAAAGATGTTAAAATAGCCGGCCACCATGCCGCATCAAATGCGCCTTTGACATAATTACTACACTCTTTTCGTTTAGGCTTTTTCCTATAAATTCTTTGGCTAGTAGTACAGCATCCCCTGTACTTCGGTTTGGAGTAAACCCAAATTGATTATTATTCATCTCTCCCGTGCTATGAACGCTTTTCATTATTCTGTTTATTAGTAACTTCGCCATTTTCTTTGCGAAGTGTAGTTAGTATAAAACTCCTTATCAGTTTACTAGTTGATAACTTGTGAGCTTGGTTCCATGGGTTGGATCCTTTAGTAATGGTGCAGTATTTTTTCCACGACTTTATTTTTTAATTTTTCATCTCTATTTGATATCTTCGTTTTTCTTCTTCATATCTTCGTTTTCTTTCTTCCCTTAACTGTACATCATTTTTGGTTCTTTGGTATTTTCTTTGGTAAGCGTTAACTCTTTTCCTCGTAACTGTGAGATCAATAGTCCACCATGGCACTGTTTTAACTTTAATTTCTTTGTTCTTGCTTTTAGACACCGCAAAGGAGCTCTTACAAGCAATATCTAGGGCTTTTTCATATCAATCTAAGGTTTGTTCAGCATTTCCACTTAAAGTGTGTACTACTTTTTCCTCTAATTCTTTATCTACGGTTTATATGTCCTTGTTTTCACTATTTACCATAAATATTTTGCATATTTCGCTGGTTATATTTCTGTCAAATTTACTCCATGCATCGTCTTTAATTATATATCGCATTTCAGACTGTTGAAAACTCCATGTTGTATATTGGCTTTCCAAATTTATGTTAAATGATATCAAAGTGTGGTCGGAACAGCTTTCTTCATTACCGTTTGTCCAATTAGTTACCTGCCGAATTAGCTTCTGTTTGTTATTATTAGGTCAATAGAACTTGATCCTCTGTTTGAAACGTTGGAATCCTGTGTCTTCATTCATAATAAATTCTCCAATTTTTTTGCCTCTACTGTTTGTTAATCTATCATACCATGTTTTGGATCAGGCATTACTGTCAATGGCTAATAACAATCTGTTGCTCTTTGTTACTTTTATTATTGATTTTAGTTTTTGCAGACTTACTTGCATGTCATCGTTGATATCTAGGTACATACTAACTATATGAATATGACAATTATTATAGTTTGTTTCGATCACTGCACAGTCTTCGTTGGATAGTTGAGTAATCAGCTTTTTATTAATAATTATTGCTGCCCTCTTTTTTCCGGTTCCATAACTATAGACAGTATAATGCCTACTACCCTATTATTAATGTTATAAGGTTCTTGTACCAATGTCATGTCTATATTGTTTGTATTAATTATATTTATCAGATTATGTGTAGCTAATGTACTATGTTGTAGATTGATTTGTAAGCACTTAATTAAATTATTACTTGCTTTCTGTTTAGCCCTTCTGTTCTTGTCATCTAATAAGTTGTGATTTATACTGTGCGAATGCTGTTGGTTCTTTATTATCAAAATCCAATGTTTTGATTATATTTACTAAGCGTTGCTTGAAAACAAGGGCAATTTTTTCTAGAGATGAGTGACTTTCATTAAACTTCTCTTTTCTAGTGTATTTGTTATAATTTATGCAATTAATACATCGATAATCATTCTTGTTAGCTTTGCAGTGTTTTAATTCATGGTCGTCCGAACTTAATGGACAAGTCAAAATACCTTTGCAGTCTTTAGCTTAATGATTAAATTTACTACATTTGTAGCATTTTGTAACATTTATGTAATCCCCCAGAGTGCAGAGGTTCCATGGAATTTTGAATTCCTATTATGTTGTTCCTCGTTTCGCCTT
Source organism: Agriotes lineatus (assembly GCA_940337035.1). NCBI lineage: Eukaryota > Metazoa > Arthropoda > Insecta > Coleoptera > Elateridae > Agriotes > Agriotes lineatus. Next base: position 58,361,662 of record OW679195.1, on the reverse strand, counting down.
TGACGTCGGTTATTAAATTACTTGTTTTATTTTTTCTGTTTTTCAATATAAATATTGGAATAATTTCATCATTTTCCAAGTCTATAGTTCATTCAAATTCAAGATAGAGCAAAATCTACAACCCAAGCTACAAATATCAGCAGTCAGTTGACTACTAATTTGATTTTATTAAAATGTAGATCATGGGATGTACGTAGTATAATATAGTATAGAGGTTATAGTTTATGTCAAATTTGCAAAGCTTGAAATTTGAAAATTGTGCGATGAGTATAATGAGAATAAATTTACCTGATAAAAATGTGCAAATGGCCACCTTAAGCAAAGATTTTAATAAAATCATATTAGTAATCAACGTAGTGCTGATATTTGTAACTTGGGTTGCAGATTTTGCTCTATCTTGACGCTGACTGAACTATAGTTCTGAATTTTGCTTTTTAATCATTTCTACTGCATTTTCTACCGTTAATTCTTCAGGTATATTGTATACTATTCTACGCGGTTCTCTTAATTTTGTAGTAACAGCTTCCATATCTTTACATGTTTCATTAATTATTATTTGAGCTTCTCGATCACTATTTAATTTTATCATAATTTGTCCGTTCCCCGTGGATTTAAAAGTACTGACACCTACTTTTACGTCTGTCTGTCTGTCTGTCTGTCTGTGTCTGTCTGTCTGTATGTCTGTTGGCAGTATAGCTCAAAAACTATTTGTCGGAGGAAGACGATATTTTTCATATATATTATATATCTACCACACATGAAACCGGTACAATTTCATACAAATATATACAAGGTGAGCACCTTAAAAAATTAAAATTTGTTTATTTTTGGTTTAATTTTGAAATAGAAGGAAGTAATAACTTTCACATAGGTCAGGATTTACATTTGCCGAAAATAAGACCCGACCGATGCAGAATAATGTCACAAAAGAGTAAAAACGTTTCAAAAATAACACCATTCCCTTAAATAGAGGCGAGCCCTGCACTCATTTCTACTAGCCTCGATGGCGCAGTTCGAGTGTGGACGTAAATTTCAATACGTAATTACATTTGCAAGGAGATGCTGGTAGTAATGAGTTTTTTGAGTAAACAAGGCAAAGTGCAGAGCTCGTTTTTCATAGATTGGAGTCGATAATTCTAAATTAGCGAAAAATAAGAGGTTTGTGCAAAATCAAAGCCGAACCAAGAAAAATAGAACTGTCACAGAAAGGTTTATAATATGTGCGTGCTAATTGAAGCGTAGATGTCAGAATAATTAAATAGGATATGTTTATGAGCATTTTAAATAAAGGTAATAGAAGCAGAATTATGATAATACGTTGCAACGAGCATAAACCAAACAGAACAGGGCCCTTAGAATTATGGGACAGCAATATTCGAAAATTTGGAGAAAAGGGAACAGTTAAGAAAATTACAATAAATGGACACAGCAGGATGTGAAACAAAATTGGTGATTGAACAAACAAGTCAGTGTAATTACGTGAGTCATAAATTTACATAAAGCAAAGTGTAGTGGCACTATGAGACAATTGAAAGGACAATAATTTAGAAATAGTATTTTTGTAAAACATTTTAGTTATAAGAAATATTAGAGTAAGAAGTTATTGTATTGTATTTGGTCAATTTCCGTTTTGTATAACTTAGATAGGCAATTGTTATTAACGACCAGTATCCAGAGACAATTGAATAAAATTATTGAATAACAACCAGTTTTTGTGCTCTCTGAAATTTACATATTTTACCTAGTAAATCATTAATTTTATCGATAAAAAGTACAGCAGTGTGTCAAGAATTTGTCAGTGCACCTGTGAGAATGTGGGGAACATTTTCCTTCACCAAAAATAATTTTTCATCGTGACTACATCCCGAGGATATCGGGGAAGCCAACGCAGTTCCCGAACATCAGCCAGGGCACATTTTGAATTCCTGAGCCCAAGATTTTAGCAGCAGCATACCAGCACAGCGTACAGGAGGCCCCCACATCGCTAGCAACACCGTAGGACTCCGTGTCCGGCAGATATCACCAGGAGCTGCAGTCCGAATGGTACGACAAGGTACCAAATTTTACTAAAAGTAACTGTGTTAGCAACCGGAAATTCACATGACTACTAGAGCAAACCTTCATGAACGAGACCCAGGCAGAGTTTAGCATCCGTCAAAAATCAAATATCCAGTAATTGCCATAATCACGTTTGGGGTTATGTTGATCCCATAGCGACACTCAAAAAAAAACAATTTAATGTTGTAACAACGAAGTGAAGGTTTTTGCCTGCAAACAAATGAGAATCAGTGACGCTAAGAGCGCGATAATTCAAAATTTACCTGATAAAACGCTCATAAAACACCTTTTATTAGTTTAAATCACAAAAACGAAACACTAACCAAAATAAACCGATTTGTGCTAGGAGTTTGACAGTGGCGTATTACAAGAGTTTAATATTAACGTATCAGGAAACCCAGCTTTGAGGTATGAGTCATCTTGCCTACCGAGCTAGCCTCTGTAAGATTAAATTGCAGATGGATGAAGTATAATAAAGGGCACAATACTGTTTACTTTATAAATAATTAACGAACACAGTGAGTATTTTTAGTCAGTCGAAATTTGACCTAAATAAAAGAATATTTGCAGGTAGTGGTAATTGCTATTTATGTTATCATCTTCATTATAATATTACAACACAGATCAAACCATTGCAATATATGCAGTGAAGCAAATTACGGAAAACTAATTTTTAATTGTGGTAGCCAGATAAAACGCTGCACTCACTATTATTTGTCGATGATCGGGTGATTTTTGCCCAAGACGAAGAGGATATGATACACATGATACGAAAGTTACATGCGGAATTAGAAAAATGGGGATTGAAGAAACACAAAAAGACAAAATGAGAGCAGAAGTTATATGGCAAAGAATGGGAATAACAAAGTCTACTACAACGAAACTAGAAAACAAATCCTTAAAATGGTATGGGCACGTGCAACGTATGAATGCGGAAAGATGGCCAAATGCTGAAATGGTCCTCAGGGGGCAAAAGGAAAAGGGGTCGCCCAAAATTTAAATTAAAAAAGTATATATAAAAGAAAGAGATTAAGTGAACCTAAAAACTGGAATCTGGATATGACAAACCCTTAAACAAAGGAAAAATGTCAAAGAGAGAGAGAGAGCAAGTTTTTATCTAAGTAGTGGTAAAGGGAAGAAGAGGACCCGGCAGGAAAAGAAGCTCTTGACGCGGAACGTGTAAAGACAGTGGAAAAACAAAGGAATTCTTTTGCAGTTATCAAATTTCTCCATTAAAATTACTATAGAAATGTTGCAACTAGATTACCTGTTTCCAAAAAAAAAAAAAAACAGAACAGGACGCAGTTAGCAAGATTTTCTCTTTGATACAAAAGCAGATCTAGTATCCGATCTCTGTCGTAACATTCATGAATCTTCGACTAGTAGTCTGTCGATAATAACCAACATAATCTTAAAATACGACTTACACCTGTATGAAGTGTCATACTCAATATAATGCAAACAGTTGTGATTATGCTGACAGGACCTGTGCCTTCCTTGACTCTACTGATTTTGAGATCCGCAGCATAGATGCTTACAAAAATCATTTTGAGATTATCAAATCTTTCAATATTACTAATACATATTCTTCATTAATTACGGCTTGCTAAAATTCAATGAGAAAGATAGATTTATTAGACCAGTAGTTTGCTTTACCGACACCGCTAATTCTTCACTTCTTGGTTAAAAAATATTAGTATAATCCTTTCAAACTCAAATTTTCCATTAATTAGCTTAATTCGATTCATCCTAACTTTAAACTTATTTCTGGTATAAAAATAATAGTCTACGCCCCTTTTTAAATTTATTAATTAATTACAAAAAACATTAATAATAGTAATTCAATTCAGCTCAGCATTTATAGAAAGCCAAGCTGCACTCATTTGACCATTCCTTAATCCTCTTTCCATCCTATAGACATATAGAATTATTAGGAGCACCTTGGGCATTGGCATGACTATAAAAAACAAGATTTTACATCATCGTTTATGTGCAGGAAAAGTATGTTGTCGGTGGATACCACACAGTTTAACAGAAGCACAAAAACACAGCGTATAGAATGATATAAGGAAACTCTTAAGAAATATGATGAATGTAGCTCTAAAGCAGTTTAAACATCATAACTGGTGACGAAAGCTGGATATATGCATTTGAACCAGAATCTAAGCGGCAGTCTGCACAATAGCTGATTCCAACATATCCTAATCCAGTGAAGCGATCTCGAAGTGTCGGTAAAAAAATGATTGCTAGCTTCTTTTCAAAATCAGAACCTATCACAACTGTCGTGCTTAAAAATAAACATAGGGTTACTGCAGAATGGTACACAACAGTATGCCTGCCAGGCGTTATTCAAACATCTCGTTTACGGCGCCGCAGAAGTGACGTCGTTCTGTACCTTGATAATGCTCAAACAGTCTTTGGAATAAAGTATAACATACTGGGGCCACAATAAAATAAATTTAAGGCTCTCTGTATTACTGTTATGAATTATAGGGCGTTCCATTTAAAAAAAATAAGAAAATAGAGATTGAAGATATTGAAATTTGAACGGGTATTTTGAATACTCTGTATTTTAAGAAAATTCCCTATTTTTGTATCCTAGGTGACGACCCCCTCAATTCCCAGGAAATAATTATTTAAAAGTAGGGAAAATGTGACGTTTTAAACGAAAGCTTCATATTAACAAATACTACAAACTTTCATAAATTGGAAACGCTAAAAGCAATTTAAAAGAAAAGTTATAATTGAACGTAGAACTTATAGAGGCTGAAATAGCCATAAAGAGATACAGGGTGTTCCATTTAGAAAATTAATACTTTGTTGAGCCAAACTTTTTTGCGGCACCCTGTATACATATATCAAAATAATTTTAAAATGTGTCCCATTAGGAAAACCTCAATTAATCTTTTTATTGGAAAATAACTGAAAGCGTAATAGAAGACCGGCGCACTAAATGGACACACTCTATAATACCGCAACGGACGCTAATGCCAAATATGTACACGTTTAATTTCTTGTGTTGGCAGTAGTTAATTATATATTTTTCAGCTCCTTTAAAATTACTGAGGTTTCTCTTAATTTTATAATTAAGGAAAGAAGTACACCCGGGTGTAATGGAAGCAGTATTTCGATGAAAAATTGCTTCTAAGAGTAATTTTAAATTTCAGGATATTATTTTCAAAGCAGTAGACCTACACTGTGGGGTTAATTACAAGCACATTACGCTTCATGGCGACGTACTAGTTTAACCATTCTATTTCGTCACTAATTTTGACTTAGATAAAAGATTTCTATAAATATATTATATGGATCAAGTACGGAAAAAACCTTCCCCTTGAAATAACTAACTGCACACAGTTTTGCAATTAAATTCTACATTACCAACACAATTTCAATTTTTTGCTTGAAAGCAATGAATTAATTGCATGCGATCTAAAAAATTTCTGTTTTAAATTTGTTCAGTTATACCTATAGAATTTGATAAAAGATATAAGAATTTACTTTAATTCGTCAAGCTTTATTATTTGTTTAATTTTCGGGGACCATTTAAAAATAAGATCAAACAATCCAGCATAAAAATATAGGAGAAATTACTTCTGACAATAGATCGAAGAAACGTAACACTACAAACATGGGAAATAATTGATGAGCGAAATCATATGTATTCAGATAAAATGATCCAATACTAAATGTGAATTTTTGGGAAGTCTCTTCAATGCCTCAACTAATTGAAAACATGTATGACAACCATACTGTCACAATCAGGCTTAAAAAGCGTATCTCTCTGTAACCGTTTAATGTGTATGGCGAAAGATGAAAATAAACTTGATAAAAGTACACTAAGACTGGAGATCAGTATGGATAAAACCAAAGTAATAAAACTTCCGCTATCAGTTTCTTCAGATATATTTTTTTTATTTAGAAAACAAGCCGCATCAACCATTTGGGTTATTAGCGGCGGTACAGTACATGATTATACTTAATTTACAGTTTTCCTGTTAAGTTAATATCGGTTAAAAATTGTATAATATTACTGATGTTATGTTGGTCATTCAAAAGATCACTTAAGTTTGTTGCGATATTGTTCTTTTTGCGGTGTTCATCATATTTTGGGCAGTCTGTTAGGAAGTATTGAACGGTTATGGTTACTTGACATCGATCACAGATGGGCGCATCATTTCGGGTAAGTAGATGTTGATGGGCGAGTTTTGTGTGCCCGATTCGAAGACGGGAGAGTATGACTTGTTCGCGACTATTAGAGAGTTGTTTTTTTTTCCACGGAAGCACTTTTATTTTAATCTGTCTAAGTTTAGAATTATATTGTTCCCACTCATTTTGCCACTTTTCACGCACTGCGTTTTTAATATATTGTTTTAGATCACTGAGTTGTTAAAGGGGTGGTGCTTTCTGTGGATGTGGATGCCTCGCGTGCCGGTTTATCAGCCGATTCGTTACCATCAATTCCGATGTGAGACGGTACCCACACAAAAGACGTCTGTATATTTTCTATGTTGAGGTTGTGCAGTTCTTCTTTAATTAATTTTATCAAAGGGTTGCTGGGGTACATTTGTTTTATGCTGTGAATTACACTTAGAGAGTCTGCGATAATAATGTATTTTTGCTGTTGTTGTTTGCTAATGTATTGCAGAGCTTTGTATATGGCGTAGGCTTCTTCCGTGTATACACTGCAGACTTTAGGTAATTTGTATCGGCAGCTTGTAGATGTAGAGAAGAAAGCAGCGCCAACTCCATTTTCAGTTTTGGAGGCGTCTGTATTGCAATAGCTCACCAGGTCAACTATGCCTTAATTCATGTAATGTCTTAAGTATCAAATGATAACTGCTTTTAAATAGAGAGCTCTTATTTTCAGGGTGGGTTCATCAAAATCTAGTTTGCTATCAATGATACTTAACGTCAAACTTGACTTTTAAAACTAATCAAACCAGGTAAACTGACAATTTATTGTATCTCACATTGACATTACTATTCAAATCACTTATGTAAGTACTAACTAAACTTTATGTTATCACTTTCAAAATTGACAGTTATTCAGAATGCTTTTTCAACGTATCTTTACAAACCTTAATAGCTGCTCATGCTTTCACTGCAAACACCAATCACTACTGGATCCTGTCATCGATAGACTGCAGCACTCAATGTCCAATTTACCAACAGCAACCCCTTTGATGGTCCGTGACTCCTTTCAACTACTCTTGACCTGTCAAACAAACTGCTCAGATCCCTAATTCCAGTCCTAGCTCCTCCTGGATGTCACCGTCACACGATCTACCTCCTGGTAACCTCCTTCTGGCTCCGTCCGGTCAAATCAACTCCCTTGGTTCCAAAATCCTGTCCTGGTTACTCCTGGATGTCACTGTTCCTGCCGGATGCCACGGCTCCTTCTGGATGTCAGCGTCACACGATCCAAGTCCTGGTAAGTTTCTATCCTTTTATAAATTCCAATTGTAACTTTGTTCCCTTTTTTGCAGATAATCTGATTCCTCAAGCAACGTCCACAGAACACCCAAATCAAATAATAAATTGTAAAATACCTCTTCTAATATCTTGTACGTATGAATAAATCCAAATTCCCTCAAGTAGTATAATGTCCTGTATTCTATATCCAATTAACTGTATCTGTAGCTTCTCCTCTAACACTTGATGTCACAATATCTTTTCCATTTTATATATTTCACTTTATTTTACCTCGTAGATTTGTTTTCAGCCTTTATTTCATTTGTTATCACCAAAATTAGACAAATTAAGGCAGAGATTCTATTTTTTATTATACCAAAATTATTATATCCAAATTACATACATGCTTTCTTGAGTTGTGTTATGTAACTGTTTTTAAACAAACTTTTTATATCTATTAGAGACAATTCTTAATGCACACTTAATATTTTTTTCTAAATAATTCTATATACAGAATTTTCTTAACAAATACATTTGTCAATGTTACCTTGGTTTATTTTTATAAATATTAAATACAACCATTAAGTTTAATTCATTCCAATAAATATAACAATATTAAATTATTCACAATGAAAAGAACCCTTGTATCTTTTACTTTCATTATTTATGTTCAAAACTTTATACCCATCAAGATTCAATTATTGTAACTGTCCAACTTTATTAGTTCATTTTAAATATTTCTTTCATATGCTTTAATTTCCTGCATCATGTATCATAACAGTATATATTTCCGTATATAATGGGAACTTGTTAAGGATTTCTCTGAAATGCATAATGACGATGCTTGGATTGGTTTCTGATTTTTGAAATCGGGTCAAGTCACTATTGCAGTTAGGGAATTTGATGATCCATGGTTGTGTTGATCCTTTGTTTGATGGGTAGGTGTCTGGAAATATTAATTGAAGGTCGCTTCGGAAGTTGTTTACTCTGTGGTAAAATGGTTGGTCTATATGCGGTTTGTTTTTATAGATGTTATAAAAGCGGTCGGAGAAGACATTTTGGAAAGTGGGGTTTTCTGGTGTAGTCGATATTGAGGATGCATACGATAAACTTAAATACTGTCTTCTAAGATGTAGGGACGGTTCTCCGGATTCGCAGTATAAGCTTTATTTTGGACTGGTGCAGTATGCTCCTAGGATTATTCCAATTGCCTTATTGTGGATAGGGTCTAGTAATTTTAGTTGCGATTTTTTTGCAGATGCATATACTATGCTACCATAATCCAGTTTTGAACTGACTAGGGATTGGTAAATTTTCTTTAAAGTGAGACAGTCTGCGCCCCAACTATTGTTACTCAATGTTTTTAGTAAATATAGACTGGATAGGCAGAATTTTTTTAATTCTGAGATGTGTGCTTTCCAGTTTAAATTTCTGTCGAAGATCATTCCCAAAAATTTTATTCTTTCCACAAATTGTAGGGTGGTTCCTTGAAAGTTCAGTTCTGGGTTGTTGACTCGAGATCTTTTTGAGAATAAAATGCATTTCGTCTTCTCTGTTGAAAATTGAAACCCAGTTTCTTTGGACCAGTTTTCAATATCTTCAATGCATTGTTGTAGCTTGGCTTTGATCGTTTGTATACGTTTGCCTTTCATGTACAGAACTAGGTCATCTGCATATAGCCTATATTTAACCGGATGCGTGCAGTTGTATGCTATATTATATAGTGACCAGAAAGAGTGTTACACTTAGGATGTATCCTTGTGGGATTCCATTTTCTTGGAGTTTGCTTTCTGAAAGTATCCTGTAAACGCAAACTCTAAATGAGCGGTTTTGTACAAATCGTAGCATATTACCTTTTATGCCCCATTCTCTTAGTTTTTTGACTATTTGGTATTGCCAGGCTGAGTCATACGCTTTATTTATATCAAAGAAGATTGCTAGGCATTTCTATGTGTTGGCGAAGGCTTCATGAATGTCAGCTTCCAGATCTATTAGATTATCAGTTGTGGAGCGGTGTTTTCTAAAGCCGCTTTGAAATGGTGTTAAAAGTTTTTTGTGTTCAAGGGTCCATGTTAGTCTTCTATTTACTACTTTTTCTAGTAGTTTGCACATTAAACATGTAAGGGATATTGGTCTATATGATTCTGGTTTAAGTTTACTTTTATTGGGTTTGGGTACTGGCATCACAAACGCTTCCGACCACCTGTTGGGAAATATGTTTCGAGTCCAAATGACATTAAATATATCTCTTAAATGGTTTTTTGCGTTTGGCGGAAGGTGTTTTAGAAAAGAGGTAGGGATGTCATCTGGTCCAGGGGACGATTCTTTTGAAACCTTTAGCGCATCCTCAAGTTCGTCTAATGATATTTCCTTGATGATATAATCGCTTTCTCCTCCGGCACTGTCTACGGCTATACTTTCCTGTCTGATTTTGTATTCCGTTGTGTGTGTTTGCTCCCACTATTCGTTTTTTCCACACTGCTGTTAGGGGAGTAGTGTTATTGATGCTGTTAACATATTTTTTCCAGGGTTCTTTCTTGATTCTTTTAAATGTGTATCTTACTTTTGCTCTTGCGTTTTTAAACTTAAGTAAATTTTCTTGGGTTTTGTGACGTTTATAGCGGTTAAAAGGGTGTTTACTTGTTTTTACGGCTTTACCACAGTCTTTGTTCCACCAGGTTACTGGATTACGTTTAGTCATGCTCTTAGTTTTGTCAATATGTTGATGTGCTGCTTCTAGGATGATATTTTTGAAGTTTCCTAAGATTTGGTTAATGTTGTTAGATGTAGAGTCGTTTTGAAGTAGGTTTATTTTATGTTCGATTAAGTTTGAGAATTCTGACCAATTAGCACTCTCCAGTTTCCATTCTGGGAAATGATTTGCTTCCGGAATATGTGTTAGTTCGTTCTGAATTTTAATTTCTTCAGATATTTTCAAAGACTGAAGCTCGTTGGTATGACTTTAAATTTTATATGTGTTTCTCACCTTGTCCGTATAATTGCAGTTGCTTCTTTTGTAATTGTATGGTAATAGTACAAGTTATAATCGTACCTGCTACTCTTACCACGTTGTAGTTGACATTGCATCAATTTCCTTGATGTAGATGTTTTGTGACCGATGCTCTGTTAATATTCCAAGTTGGTGTGTTTTTATTCTAACTAACAATCAATGCTGCCCCCAGTTTGTCTAATAGAAGCTTTTCCACATTTACATTTGTTAATTTGTTGTTGAAAGATGTTCTCACCACAGCGTCTAAATATTGTTAGACTCCCAAGGTTGGCATGTTGTCTGTAGCTAGCACTTGAGTTTAATATTAATGGGGTCTAGAGCTGTTTTTTAAGTGCTTCCATAAAAATGTTGTCTACACCTGGAGACAAAGGTAATTTCATGGTTACGCTGTTCTCTCTAGTCACACAACTCAGTTAATTCCAATGTATCCGTAATTACATTTTATAGAATAAATTACTTGAGACTATGGTTTAGTATGGGACCCTTTCTTTACGTGTTCATAAGGTATAGAGTTCAGATTCAAATTTACTAATGCATTGTGGTTAATGTAGTATTCTTTTCGTAATTATACGAAATATTCAAAGCGTATCGTACATTGCTACATTCCTTCAATTAATAGATCGATGTGTGACGAAGAGAGCGAAGTTTGGCTTTACCTATTGGCGAAAGTTATAATTGATGTTTTTCCAGCTGGTGAATATCAAACGAGGTTGGTCAACTCGTCGTGAGGGTCGGGGTTTCAGGGAAGCTGAAAGAGAAACTAATGAAAATGGACTCCAGGATCACGACGCAGGCAAATCCTTGGGTCGGACCTACCAAAGGTTGAGATATACCAAGCTTACCAAAATAACGCCAACTCAAGCTAGTAACAAGATGTATTAAATATTGGTTCTATAGTGCATTCAACTTCATGGCATATGAACACATATATAAATATATAAATAGTTCAACAAATATTACAAATATATATATATAAATTACGACACCTTAAAAGGATAGTGCTGCGTAATGAAATTAGCAATAGGGCGGTAAGTTCTAGGTAACCACCTAATTGTATTTCACTATCATAATTTGAAGAAATTGTTACAGTATCAAATTGACTTATCGACACTCACGGCTGTGTGAGTACCAAATAACTTGACAAGTCCGGAAAATGTTCACGTTCACCCTGAAAATCACAAGAAACAGGCTAAAGGCCTCGGCTCAAATACGCTCAGGGAGGGGGTCGGGGTCCTAAAACGAGACACCACAGAACAATTCATATTCTTTTTTGGGTATTTCGCCACTCTGCAAATTAAAATTATTAAATAACGTATTAAATAAAGAACGTTTCGAGATTCAATGTTAGGACGGTATTCAAAACGTTGAATACCTTGCGGTCAGTTCTTACAAAAACTAAACCGTTCAACGAAGAACAACATTCAAAGAATTGTATATATAGTATCCCCTGTGAATGCGGGAAATACTATATCGGTGAAACATCCAGACCTTTAGCAGTTAGAGTTAAATAACATAAAAATATGATGATAACCTATCAATTCAATAAGTCTAAGCTGGCAGAACATGCTTGGGATAACAGTCATAAAGTACACTGGCATAACACAAAGATCTTGGCTAAAGAATCGATGTCAACTAAACGAAAAATTAAGGAGACGGCATATATTTTACTTAACGAAGAAAAATGCGTGTCGTCTTTCTCAATATTTTTAGACACTAGTTGGCTATCCATTCTTAAAGATCAGATCAAGTAGGTTTAGACAATCAACAAACGTCAATGTCAAGCAATTCATTGGAGGTTGGTGGTTTTCAATCTCCGTGGAAAAGCTAAGTTTTCTTGTTCCTATTTAATTGTTAATCGTTGATAACGTGGGCAGATTGTCCCTCGAAACGTTCGTTATTTAATACGTTATTTAATAATTTTAATTTGCAGAGTGGCGAAATACCCAAAAAAGAATATGAATTATAGATTCACGCCACAAAGAAGTTTCAGAGATTATCACCACAGGACAAGCGTGTTGAGGTATCTATAGGGTGTTATCAAATAAAAGGGGGCCACATGATTCAAATCAGGAGATCCACGTTCAACCGGACCTTGAGGGTCAAACGAGGCGAAAAATACTCAAATAACTATTTCTGGAATCCACAGTGCAGCGACGAACGCAACAACCTACCTGCAGGGCGCCTCCATCACGTTCAGGCCTCACCTTACATTGATTGTAACATAGTGACTCATTCACCCTGTAAACAAACATGCACAAGACACAGAGGGAAAAATCATAAGACGGTACAGTTAATACATCTATTAGGCCACTTCACATGACCAACTACTCGGTGACAGATAGCTCACTATATACAGGTTAATACATAAGTATGGTTATTACATTTAAGGGTAGTTAGAGAACATCAAACAAAACAACTTTGCACAACAAATTAGATGTCAAAAAGAAATAATAATCCCACAAAAAATAAGATTAACTTACTTAAACTGATTCACGGTCACTGGAATAAACTTCTATCCGAAAAGTTCTCGCACGTGGTTGCGATAAGACCGAATTTGAATAAAATGCAGAGGCAAAAAACAGTTGTTTGCTTATTTCAATTACATTTGGCAATAGGTTAATGTACTCTTTCTGATTTAGCCAGTGGTTTTCAAATGTCTGCACCAGCCCTAATACGAACGTTTTTCTTTCGTAAGCGATTAACTATACACCCATTTAATTTAATGACCATATTTATGAATCACCCTGTATAGGCCATTTTAAAGCAGAGGAAGAAAACAACGATCAACATTTAGCAATCAACGATCTTAAGTAAATATTTAATCAGCGAGAGAAAGTGGAGCAGATTGTATTCAAATACATTTATTTTACATACATTATAAAAGACATCAATGTAACCCTATCCTTAAAACTGCTAAGCTGCCGTTAGCTGAATTATCATCCTAATCATAATTATCATAATTATCATCACCATCATCATTATCATCATTCTAGCCTTCTAGCTATCTATTGTTGGATGTAGGCTTCCTTCATTGTCCTCCAACTCTTACAGTCTTGTGCCTTCCGTATTCAATTTCGTCCTCGTAAAGAGGACTCGCTGCAACTGGACTACTTATTCTGAAGAAAATAGCATTAATTTTTTGTTTGCACTTTTACGGCGAATAACTGTTGTTGGCAGAACCTTATATTCAAAAACACTTTATTGTTGTTTGGTCTCAGGGTTATAATTACAGATGCAAGAAACGCGTGTTTTGAAGATACGCTATCGAACCTTTCTAGTATATATGTGAACCGTTTTACTTGCTTGTTTTTGTTCTTTAGTTAACAAATTCCAAATTCACAGACTTTCTAGCTGACTCACGCTTAGTTGTTGATATAAAATTTTATCTACTAATACCTAGTCTCTGTTAGATCTCTCTACGAATTGTATTTAGCTCTTCACTAAACAGCTGTTCGGAAGCACTAACATTTTCAGCACAAACAACTACTGGAGGTCGACCAGGTTTCGTCTCATCTTCTAACGTACACATTGTACGCTTAAGCTGACGAGACCAGTAAGTAGTTGTGGGTCAAGAAGGACTGGTCATCAAAAGCTACCACTAAATTTTGGAGACGTTGGTCATACGTAAAACTTCTTTTATAATTGTAGAAAATCATGCCGCACGTCTATAATGTCTAGTGGGCTAACAGACAACATACAAATTTTAAAATTATTTCTTTATGCTTTAACCCGAACCTCTCAGGATTGCAACTGGTAACTGTCAAAAGAATGGGCTCTCAATTTATGCTCTCATGTTGTAACGCTTATCAGTAATTCAAAACGTTTTGTTGCGATCGTTAAATAAAAGAAGCACATATTTTTTTATTCATATAGGAAAACTGATCTGGAAGGTTGAATAACAAGACCACACACAATGTTAAATGCAGAATATTAGAATATTTGTTTAACTAAACTATTGAGAATGTTGCGATAATGAATACTACAAATTTAAAAAAGATGTAATTCCTTTTGTGTTGGTCTAGCGCCCCGTTTAAATTTTATTTAAAAAACGTGTTAATGCATTTAACACCAACTTTCGGACCACTTTGTAGCTATATTTTATAGCAAAAGAATTCAAGTTTATCGCAGCAAACGTCCGCATTCAGAGATAAACACCTGCAACATTTTCGTGTCGAGGCTAGCTTTCTTGCATTTCGATCCAAGTAGGCTATTAAAATAGCAGAATAGCTCGAATAATATAGATTTTCCAAGAGGCGCTCTTGTTTTTCAAGCAAGCGAGCCGCTTGCAGCATTGTTTCGCGGGCGCGCGTTCAGCATTGGTAAGAGCGTTCTTCTAATTTTATTCTTTGCGTATTAATTTACGTTATTTAGGCTGAATTGCTATGCCCCTTTCATTCATCGAAATCGGTGCGATGCGTCTCCTGCAAAAATTAGGCCAAGAACACCGTTGGGTAAGAATGCTTCTGCGAGCTTATTTTGGCATCTAATTTTTAATATTTAGGCCAGCAGCCATGGGGTAACATTCAGCTAGTATGGGTATTATGGGCTCTCACGAAGGCTTAAATTGAGAGCAACCCTGAGTTAACGTTTTGACTCTTCCTTGAGCTAACCAGTTTCCTAATTTCGCGTCTGTACGTAGCCAGTTATGTGCTGCTTCCTTCTGATGCTAGCTTTTTTGAGTAGCGACCTTGGGATCCTGAGAAACATGCAGTCAGTTGACTTTGAGTCTTCATGGAAAAATGCAAAGAACAGGACTACCCTGCCGATCGCTGGACTTCATCATTAATTAATTGTAAGTACATGCCTTTATCAGCATCTGTTTTCTTAAACAACAAAGGCATTATGCCGCAAACTTATGTCAGTTCCTACTAAGATATTAGCAACTCAAACTGAGCGTGTCAAATCAATCTTTTGGCTCAATTGTTTGTTACCACTAAAGAGCGAGTACCTAAATATTTTGAAATTGTTGAAATAGCGTGTATACTACTGTGCGATTGCACAGGTGTTAGCATGAAGTTGTAATTTAAGGTATAACTAGCGAGTTTGGACATACTACTTCGTATTGAAGTTTTAAACTATTGTGTTGTGTGTTTTGTCATAATATACAATTACATGTGTGTGTAAGTTGCGTAACGCCAACCTTGACTTATTTTTTTTTTAATATTAAATATTATTTTGACTATTACTGTTAGTATTTGTTGTTATTCGCATTGCTACATTTAGATTGAGGTATGCGCGCAGCTAGCTGGGTTTGTTTTTATTTGTTGTGAATAACGACATGGCGCCAAATCTTTTATTAATCTACTGTTCAATTGTTTAAGCCCGAACCATTTCTTAGACTGATCCTTACACAACGCCATATTCTACCGAGAGTTAAAAGAGCTAGCCGAGGCCTTGTCAACCTCTTCGTATAAGGACGGTACAGGATTATACTAGGTATTTATTTGTTATACATATTAGTGGTTACTGTTCAATTTCCAATTTTTAATGGTGCCATAGCATGTAAAAATCAAAAGTTACAAATTTTCTTGGCTTAGATTTTTAAAAATCAAACAAAACAATAGTTAGTTTCGACTTTTTTCATATGTAAACATTGTTGAGAAAGACAAATACTGCACCAGAAGTGGCTTCAAAGTAAACAAATACCAAACAAAAGAGAAATGGAAAAGATATTTCGAAAATATGTTCACTTTACCGAACAGAGACAGGATCTTTTTTTCACTTTTCGATTACTTACAAATCTGAAATTCAGAACAAACATTCCTTGGTAGGAAGGTTGTTCCTAAGGATCTCAAATCCTAAAAATTCAATATGGCGGCCTTAAGAAAAGTCAGCTTTTCACGTTTCGACACCTTCTAAAAGACGTTTTATAGGAGTTAGTTCATACCATAGCAGTAACCGTTAGAATCAAAAAATTCCAAAATGATACATGTGGTTTCAATTATAGAGAATTAAGTATATTTCAAAAAAGTCGGTGACTTTTTTGTACTTTCCCACTGGACATCTGAAATTCGTAACAGGCATTCCTTGGAACTTAATATTGCTGCAAAAAATTAGGAGTTAGTCCATACCATGGGAACAGCAATTGGAGTTAAACATTACCAAAGTAATACATCAGGGTTAAACTATAGGAGATGAAATAAAATATAGGTCGTTATGCAAAAATTTTTTCTCATAGCGGGGAACTTTTTTCATTATCGTCATTTATGGTTTTTATTGGCAGCTCAACGATCTACCTAAGGTACATACCGGAAAACTTACCTAACCTTGCTTTTATAATTAGGTTTGAAGCCATCCAAATCCAAACGTTGAAAAGTAACATTAATAAACAATAAATTTACACCAACTGATAATAAACAAACAAACCTGAAAAACAGTATTTGACAAATCTAATTACAAAAGTAAAGTGTGACCGCTGGACTAAACAAGAGCGCCACCAACTTGATTATTAACAACTCGCGAATTGGAAGATTTCCCGGTGATCTGATAATTGCAACTTATATTGAAGGGAGATATCTGAAAAATAAGTTTATCAGACCGTTTGATAAGCTGTAACCTGTTATAGAACAAAAAAACATAAATATGGCGTAATTAACGTGATATTTATTCCCAATTCATGTAGAGAAATCATATACGAGGGCAATTCCTGGTATCCAAATAAAATATTGAATTACGATGTGTAAAGGCAAGTTACGTAAGTACTTGGTGCGAACTCAATACCAAACCCGCGATGTGCACACGTAGCGTTCACAACGTAACGTATGTATGTAGATTTCAAATGTAAGCTTAAGTTACAAATAAACAAAGTGCAAGGTACGTATGAAATACACATATAAATCACCAATAGATCAATGCACCAATAAATGGTAAATGCGGCATAAATACGAGGATTTAAATATCGTAAGGTCATACGCGTATTCAGACTAATACATGTTTAATCTGTTGAATCCAGCGTCAGAAGAATACGAAGTCCAAAAAGGGTCCATAATGGCAATTAGAAACTCCAATCTAGAAATCCATACCCAAATCCCGTAAATTCCTAAAACCTAAACACAAAAATCCATAAATACGAGTTAAGTACAAGGAAATCGTGAAACAATAAGACGAAATTGGCATACAGATGCGAATTCGGGGAAATGGTGTCAATGGGTTTAGCAAGCTATCTCTACTCCGTGGCTGATCAAAAAACAGCAAAATTGCTTTAAAAATGCATAATAACGAATAATAACAACTTGCAACGTGTGTTTCACGACCAAAACTCACCATAAATACGCTATTTGTATTGAATCCACTAGATGATGTTTCCAGATTCCATTTGTCTACAATAAGAATTGGAAAAAATAAAGGCGATACTGCAAGCACTCAATTATAAAACCCTAATAAAGGGCGAGGCGCGTGATTCTCGAAAATTACAATGTTTTTTTACAAAGTAGATCAATTGTAAGACGAAAGAACACCGATAAGCTTTGTCACCACCACAGTGCGATGAAGTAACTCTAGAAAGTCCAACCGAGGAAGGAAGTTACTAAGGAGGCGCGCTAGGATGCGACATGTCAAAACAAATAATTTAGTGAATTAGCCCAAATCAAGATATCCGCACGGAAGGTCGAATATCGATAAAAAAGAACTGCTACAGCTATGTAAAAATATGTAGGAGCTATAATTGATAATAAGGGCAAATGCGAAGAGATGATTAACAACAGAGTAAATTGTGAAAGGAAAGTAACTCGTGCACTAAAATCGATCGTTTGGCAGAAAAACGTAAAAGCAAAGCAAATATGCATATATATAGAGTTAACAGCATACTAACATATGGTTGCGACGTTTCACAAATAAGTAAAGGCATACATGAAAGTTACTAGCGACTGATTTGGATTTCCTTAGAATCTTAGTATGAAATGTACATCTAAGAAATGAAGAAACACGACACCTTGTGAATGAATAGGAAGCATTATAATAGAAGACTTACAACGGATGCAATTAGTTATGGTATGGCCACGTTAAGAAAATGGATGAAGACAGACTTCCAAAGCTAACAATGGAATTGACACCAAGTGAAAGTAAAAGAAAAAGAACACCTAGATAAACATGGAGAAGAGGAATGACTAAGACAATATCTGCAAAAACCTGCATGAACGAGAATGGGAGGACAGCAAATACTGGAAACTGGGAATCCGAATGCCACCACACTCACTGTGAAACAATAATGTATATAAAATTATTTACAATTTTTTCTTCGGCACGAACTGCTGCAATATTGCTGTCAAGCTCGACTACTTTTACAAATTTACCCTTTTGTTGTAACCGCTCAATCAATTGCGACTAACCCAAAATTATATTAAAGGTCTACAGAATATTTGTGAGAACTGTAACTGCTTTGAAGTAAAAGGAAAGTCGGAAAATTAATAAAGAACGAGCATGTCATTCCGCAGAGATGTAAACGCCGTAGCTCGAGAACGGGATAATCTATCATGCATTTTGCGGTAACAGACGTTAAGCTGCCACCTAATTAAGTTGTCAGATTGGTGTAGTGACAATAGTCTGAGGTCGCCAGTTAGAATCTCGGTACGGTACGATTTTTTAAAGTTATCTAAAGATGGGATCCATATTTTTGTCTCTTCTCACCTTTTAATCTGAAATGCCACATTATCGGCGCTGTATCCTCATTCGTACTATCCGCTAACTGCATTTATAAATCGCCGATTCCTATGTAAACCGACCCACTCCGTGTGAGATTGGAAATTATTAGTTCCCGTCTGCCTTGTGTCGTCGCACATATGGCGCGATCATATATATAACACAATTTAATAATAGCCATACCACAATAACAAAAAATGTTACTTTTCTGCCAGTCAGAAAATATGACTCTTAGTTGCTTGTCCAATGGTAGCAACCGCATAAAATAACAGCACGATGGCTGCGATGCTGACGATAATATTTGAAATAATCACAGAATGAAAGGTAATTCCAAACAACTTCCGATAAAATTTTCTATGGCAAATGTAGTAAATACATTGGTTCTCCCTCTTCAAATTGTGGAAGAATTATACGATCAGCATTCCTTTTTTCTGCGTTCTTTACGACAATCTTGGAAAACCTGAAATCATAGAAATTTCGCCACAATTTTGTCACATCAAATCTATAAGGAATATGTTGAAATTTTTAACGTAAAATTTCTCGTGGATCAGTCCATCAACAAGTAATCAGTCTTCTTAAGCAGGATGTAATAGAAAATCAATTTCAACAGTCTTAAAATTTTCACTCATGAACGTGCTAAATCATAATTTTTTTAGCAAAACATTTTTTTCGATAAATTGTTAGAACAACTTTTTCTTTTCGCCAACAGCTGGCAGTAAATGTTTTGCTTTTATGGCTAGTTAAACAAAAACAGTGATTATTGCAAATAGTTGTAGAGTTTGAAGAGCATATTTTATCAAGTATACACGAATAATTTCCGACTTAACTGAAATATAAGAGGCGTCGCACAGGACGCCTCTAATTTTCTACATAGTAGAATGATTTTGAGTAAAATTATCTCATAACCAAGTCGTTCTATTAGTAAGCAAACTGTTGAACAAAAATGTTTTAAACCGTTGCGTTGTTGTTTTCAAGAATAAAATATTTTTTCTACGGTCAGCTCTAAAACTGACTATTATAAGCTCACTGTCAATGCGAAAAGTTAGCGATTCACACATTTTTCCCTAGTAACCATTTTAACATCGCAACGACGTAAATAATGTCTTAATGAAATAATCGCGTCACTTCATTTTACTTTACGCATCGCCATAGGTAACCTGATTATTATTGTAATTCGTCATTTTTCTGGAACTGGCTAAAATTATTGATAATCATGCATCACGGCGCGTTCATCATCACGCAACAGTTTTATTGGGTTTGTGAGTTTTTGTGACGTTGAAGATGGAATCTGAAGATAAGATATTTATTTATTTTCCTAAAAAGTCTCGTGTTCTACTAAAATTACACTTATTTATACAGTACAAGTACATTGTGTGTTATACAGTGTCAGTGATGTATTTCTGGTTGCCTGTTATAAAGAAATTTCAATTATTTAACAATTTTGTCATTTATTAAGGACCGTAGAAAAAAATTTGTATGTATTTCGAGTGTACAGAGCCATTTTGGTATTCGGTTGCTTTTTCGCGCCTCGCTGCCGCTCGGCACGAAACTCGCATCCTCATACCAAAATGGCTCTCTTTACACACTAAATACATAAATTACTATTAATATACATTTCGCCGCACTCTGTGTTTATATCCATTTCCTGCTTTAAACAGTCGAATCATTACGAGTATGTTCCGCGTATCGGGATCTACTCTGTTCGTCCTAGTTCACAAAGCAAACGTATTTGTGGCAAACATACAAACGCTAGGGGTTGCGTGGGAATTTGAAGATTTGACTCCGTAATGCGTCACCAATTAACAATGTTAGACGTAATCGGCGAATTAATGTTTGGCGAGAAGCGAAGACTTTTCATTTCGCGTATTTGAAGTTATGCGCAACACAAAGCACTGCTGAAAACTGAAAAGTTTACCGGCGGTTGCAAGGAATTCTTCCGAAAGTGGGGGGAGCGGGAAACAGCTGCGGGGTGTTGTGGTAATTATGTGGTTCAAAGGAAGACAAGCGAGCATCGCGACGCCAGCCAGCGAGCACAGTAATTAGAAATCGGTTACTGGCAATGCAGGCGCCTTTTGTGAACTCTCACAAATAATATCTCTCCTCCTTCGCAGTTCAAAGAAATCTTAAATATAAAATTACTTCGCTAGTGAAATTGTTTCGTAATTGACTTTATACCTTTGAACAATATGAAAGCTATTCATAAACAAAACTTGGGCGCTCTCTCTTCGAAACTTGGGTTCTTCGATGCTTCTTGAAACTGTACTTGCATGTTACCGGTGTCCTTGAAATACTTCTCCAACGTAACTTTTCATCAACAAATACCGGATATGCTGCTAAATTGAATGGAAAAAGATGTTTAGCAACTTATCCAAACACGTAGCAACAATCTAAAATATGCTCTTAATTAAATAATTTGAGAGTTCAACACATTAACTGATATTGCTTTTCGACTTTCCACTTAATATAAGAACTCATTAAAATTAAAGTTTAAAGTTGTTAAACTTCCAAACTTTAGTTCACAAAAGCCACAAACAAAATGAAACACAACTATACAGTCCCACCTTGATTGCATAATACTCAGCCAGAGTATTCTTGGGTCAAATACAAGCACGCAAGGCCCAATTTAAATATATCTGAAAATGCATCGTTTCCGAGATCCAGGGTGTTCAAGTAAAAACAAATTCTATGGATTTTCTTCAAATTCTGTAAATAAATTCTGGCTATTAAAATATTTAAAAAATCATATCAACATGGGTCCGGAACTGGGTTGTTGTGGAGATACTATGCTGTTCTCGGTGCCATCACCGTGTATCTTTGAAAGAAAGCATTTCCAAACCCTGTTGATACGAACTTGGTTCATATTTTAATAACCTGGTTAAAGTATTACGCTATCAAGATGGCACATCATGTATACAACAATAATTAATTTTCATACAGAGTGTGATGTCAACATGGTTTTAACACATATTCATAGACCCAAAATAAGACCATTTAGCTCAACTTACCTATATCCAAATGCGTTTAGTTAATCAGTATTCTGCTTCAAAGTTGTTTTAAAAAAAATCATTCTTCTTACAATAACCGAATACACCAATCGAATACTAGTGAATAAAATGTGGGTGTTATGACACATATTTTTTGTACCTGTTACGATTGAGACAAAAAAATAAAATCTAGATGACTTATCTATGTTTTTTGGAAACACGTGTACTCCAGTTGTCCTATATGCCGAAAATCAAACTACAACTTTTTCAATTCTAGCTAATTCAAAAAGTGTAACTTGTTACGATTTACTCGCGCCGCCATTTGATTTCGAGTTCTGTGGTATTTATTTCGTATTGTTACGCATCTTTTCGATTCTGATGCCTTTGGCTGCTCAGTTTGTATCTCGCGCGCTAGCGATTGTCTTGAAGCGGGTCCTTTTCCACCTCGATCGGAGAAATAAGATGAGGTCGGGTTAGCAATATTGAAATTTCGGAGGCTTGATGGGTTGCCGTTAGTTTTTGGTTGTGTGAAGTTTGCCCACGCTGTTTGGAGCGGTTTCAAGTCCCAGAATTTCATTATTATGAAGTTAATCCCACGCCATTTGGCGGAGTTCGCTACCGAGTGTTTCGCACATGCCTGGAATTTTTCCAGGGTAAGTAGAAAGTCGCTTCGAAATACATTATACTTTTTGAACGTTGTTGTGGACTTTTTTCCTCCCTTACAGCAGCTAGTGCCTGGGCGGCCGATCTAGGCATTAATTATTTACAGTTCGCTATCGTCCTACGGGCGGATTGCTTCAGGCGATTTTAGGCTAATATTTTGGATCTTCGGGGCCGTTTAACCCCTGCTACGTGCGCTATCAGATCTCAGGAAGGACCCGACACGGAAGCGTACCTCCAGGTCTAAATTTGTCCCTGCCGTCGTGTTGAAAATCCTCCCTGGCCACCAGTTTTCGACCACACGAAATTGAGCTAAACGGTTCTGGGAAGCTGTGGCGTCGTCAACTTTAAACCCACATCTGGAACGCATATTGCGTTTTTTCCGAAACCAAGCAACATCAAGAATTCACGCTGTAATTGTTGCCTACCAGTCGAGTTATTTTAATGTGTACAATAATGCTTGCAATTTTTGTTAGAGGTACCTCATATTCTTGGTGATAAATTATTAATCGTAGCATATAATTTGTGGCATCCTATGATTCTGAACTGAATATATATTGTGATGTTTTTTTACTGAGATATACTGAAATCATACTGTGACTATGCCAGATATGGGGGTTTGATTTAGTTAAGGCTACTTGCCTTGTTTGACGCTTTTCTTTCAAGAACTGTATATGTGTCTAAGCTGTTTGAGTTTACGAATTCTCATTTGAACACCTAGGTGTACTCGCCGTTCTTTGGGCATTTATCTCTTGTTTTGTTCTACCGATTAATCCTTTAAAGACCTGTACGCATTCTTTGACTTTGCTAGCGGCCGGCAATTGCAGTGTACATAAGTAAATTTTCTGGCAGATTGACCAAAGAATTAAAATTAGCTAACATTGTAATTCAGATTAGTAAATTGTAATTCAGATAGAGTAACTTGTATTTCAGAAAGTGTAAATTGTAATTCAGCGTTAATAGATATTCAGAAAGCATCATTCCCAATTCATAAAGCAGCAATTTTAATTCAGAAACCATATAAGAATGACGTGAATTCTATTATGAACAATTTTAAAATTAATTCATTTTCAACCAAAAGATCACAAAAACATTAAGATAGACCTGCCCGAAGATTTTTTTACAAATCAACAGTACAATAAATATTAAATTTGTTGCAAACTTTACACACATCCAGTATGTATGTATCTACATAGTAATTGTACTTAAAGGTCGAATTACAGTTTACTAAATTGAATTACAAGTTACACTTTCTGAATAAAATTTAGAGGTTGTTAAATATTTGTGTGGTTAGGGGTTTTAACGAATTCTGTTAGATTCAAACCATAGGCTTCAGCAGTGTTTTATTCTAGATGATTACTCGGTCACACAAGATGAACAGGTTTTAGTTCTAGAGTTAAGAATTAGCAAGCAGATATTAAATTTCTCAAAGATTGTAAAATCCATGGTGTTTTTCTAAACTTTATCAATGTTAAAGTTAGTGGCAATTATAAAATGAGTAATTCAATCGTTAGATTTGCTAAATGAACATGGAAAGCAAAAGAAGCATACTTGAGTTGGAGTTGTAGAAATTATATTTAGTCTTCATATGCAATTTATGCAACATGCAATTCCAAGAACGCAACAGTTTTTAAACACGTGTGTATTCGAAATTAATGATCATAAATTTGAACAGAAAATTTTTATTCACAAGAAAAAACTTGTAAAGTTAGGCGTTGCTTTGGATAAAAATACCACATCTCTGAAAATTGCCCAAACTGTTGATAAGGATTTAATCGTTAAAAACGAATCTTCTGAATCATTTGATAAGGACGAATTGGCTTTTTACTTTCTTTTACAATAAAGGAAATATTGGATTCACCCCAAAAATTTGAAATTGAGTTTTCAACAGATCTTCCCGCTTTATAGTCCCCTGAACCCAAAAACATGTTTTTGTTCTTTGGTCTGTCTGTCAGTCTGTGTGTGTGTACATTTTGAATGTGGATTGATGTGAGATTGGTAAGTTTC
>OW679195.1:58231342-58336791 GCA_940337035.1 Agriotes lineatus | reverse complement strand
ATTTGCTAAATGAACATGGAAATTAAATATCTGTATAGCAAAAGAAGCATACTTGAGTTGGAGATGTAGAAACTATATTTAGTCTTCATCGAATCTTCTGAATATTTCAAAAACGAAAAGAGGCATGGCGTTGAAACTTACATTTTTAATGTGAATTGATGTGAGGTAGGTAATTTTCTAGTTGAATACCTCTAAAATGTTTTTAGTTAACTTCAACTAACTCAATTTTGTATACCCGGTATATTATAATATTTTTGACTTCGGCTTTAAATTTTAGAGAAAATTTGTCTTTTCAACTAACTCTCTATTTTGTACCGTTTTTGTAGAATTTGTAATTTTTGAAAACTTTTGACAAATGCTTAAAAATTAAAAATCAAATTTTTGGCTAATTATAAGATTACTGTAAAAGGAAGTTGTGTGCGTGTATCACACCAGATTTTTTAAATAGGGGTTTAAAATGCATTTTAGGTCATATTAAACCACCTATGGAATATATCGTTGTCGGAATTGAAAGTTAAGTTGCCACTTTATATGAACAGTCTAAAGACTTCAGAAGAGCTTGCAAAATCAAAATTTCGGAAAACCTGAGTAATGGAACAAACAAAACCACCGAATCGATTAGAAAAGACCATCAACTTATTAAGGTATTGCGTAACAAGGGATGTTTTTATCCAAAGGTTTTAAAGGTAATAAGACTTTTATTTTGCATAAGCAGGACTACTTTGATAGAGTAGGTACATTGCTTAACAAAGAATTGAAAAAGACACCCCCTAATGAGCATGATTGTTAAAACACAGGATGTGATGAAATTTTGTCCCACACTTACTCCAGCTCTTATACAGGGTGTTATGGAAATGAGTGTAAATATTTTAACCAGTAATAGAGCTCACCAAAACGAATAACGTTTCTATTTATTGTTTTTCATTTAATAGCATACTTTTTCAATCATTTATCTGCCCTAAATTTGACGAGCCGCTTGGTAAGCAAATCTAAGTTAAAGGTGAACGACACAAGTATATTAAAACTGCAAAGTTCTTGCACAAAAATATGCTGCCAATAACTTACCTACCTCAATTGATAAAGTACGTTGGTGACCAAATGTGAACTAAAGGTTTTATCAGTATCTATGCAGTTCTTGTTGGTTTGCATATCAAAGAAATGTTTTTTGTGTTTTGCGCCATTAAATTAAAATATTATTCCATAGGCGGATATGCAGTTTTAGAGTAAAATTGTTTTGAATTTTAACTCAGTTTTGAGGGCGTTTTCAAAAAAATTATAAATGGAGATGTTGTTCAGTTTAGCGAGTTCTATTACGGGTTAAAATATTTGCACTCATTTCCATAACACCCTGTATATAAGCTGACTTTTTTAATCCAGAAATGCTTAAAATGTATTTTTTACTCAAGATACATAAGCCAGGTAAAACAGTGGGACCTATTGTTCCTGATATTAACCCTCCGACTTACCTCTTATCTAAATGGTTAATAATTCAATTTAGAAACGTGCCAGAACCTCAAAATAATTTTTCGGTCGAAAACTCTTCTTCTTCTTGCTCTTATTATAGGCCAGTTGCTTGTTATAACCACAAAGTGGTTCTATGAGTCCTCTTTGCCCTTAGGGCGGGTAGGTCGAAAATTAGTTGGAGTTATAAATAAAATTAATGGTGTAGAACGTGGTAAATGCGAGGTTCTAGGTTCATATGTGTTCTTTGTTTCCAAGCCTACCAGTCCTACAAACTATGACATATCTGAGGGAATTACTAACGGATAATGATTTGGATCCAAACAAAATTGACGAAATTGTTAGATTAACTATCCATTGCATGTCCCAGGATTGTTTTCAAATAGATGGAAAATTATATGAACGGCACGAAAGTACACCAGGGGGAAACAGCCTATCCCCTTTTGTTGCCAACCTTTTTATGTCAAAATTCTACACTGAATTTAACAATAATACGACAAAGATAACGACACTGCAATACTGGACACACACACAAACAAAATAATGCGGAATAAATTTAATATATGGTTCGCTAAAGACATTCTGTTACAGAGAAAATCGATTGTGAGGAAAAGAGCAAAGGGTGGGCCTTATCTGTTGACGAAATTGTGTTTATTCGCAACCATATATGTAATGTTAACATTACTGACCTCATTTGAGTGGGGGAAGTCGTACATTTCAGCCCGCTACTTCCCGCACTCACTTCCCGCACTCACTTCCCGCTCAAGTGCGGGAAGTACATTTCCGACCGCTGAGTAGGTAGGGATACTGGGAATCTTGTTGATCCATTCATGCGCGTCGCAACCTGTCGTATCATAATATAATAATTTTTCCAATTATTGTTTAGAATAAAGTGGTTGCGAATAAAATAGTATACAAACCTCGACAGGAAGTTTCCTTAGTCTCGAGATAATAGCTGATTTCGACGCTTCGCGTCTCAATCAGCTAACTAATCTCTCGACAGTAATGAAACACTTCCCATCTCGGGCTGTAATATACTATTTGTCAACTGGTCCTTCTATTTTTTGTTTTAGCTTTTGTCTGTATACTTTTCTGGTACTCTCATTTCTCAAGATTTCTATATTCATTTTCCTGTACTGTTTTGAGTATTTGGGTTTCTGTTTAAGAAGTTTATTAGTCTTAACTTACATAGATCTAGGCTGTGGTTACTGCAAAATTTAATGTTCTTACGTCTAAGATGGGTTCCGGTCTGTAATAATATAGTCTAAGATTGAAGTTTGTCCTCGAGTATTTTGCAATATTACGTTATACCTTTCTTGATGTCCGAAGAAGGTGTTGTTGATTCACAAGTCGATCAGCAAATCTCCATTATCGTTTTCCATTTCTTCATTGAAACGTTGCTTTACTCCTTCTATTATGTGGTTTCATATTCGAGCGTTTAAGTCGCCCAAGTACTCGTTTTGCTTTCTTAGAGTAAGGACGTTCTCGACCCGCGTCTTGAAAGTGTACGAGTGTGATAATGATAACAGCAGTTGATCGATAACGCGCGGTCGCCGTGCTAAAAAGAAGTGACCTATCCATAAACAAACATTGATTTATATTTATTTAACATTAACATTAATCAACTATTGTGCAGTGTTGTGTTATGGCACAGGTAAATAGCGTTAATTGTTATGTCTAGTAGCAATGAGCACAACCTCTTATCACAAATTAACCCAAATATGAGCCAATACTATGGATTTCAGTATCCTTATCAGCAACAATCACATATTTTAAGTAATAATATACAACCAACACCTACACCTTATGGGCAAATACCATTGATGCAATATGCTGCGGTACCACAACTCCAACCAGTACAATCGTTTCAATATCAACAAATACCTGTAACTCAACTTTCAGTGCTGTCACAAACACAATCACATTTCCAACAAACTTCTACACAAATTACTTCAACACAAGAAACCCAACAAGATATGTTAAGTGGTTCAGATGAAGACGAAAATATGGCCGATGATAATAACGCTTGGCAGAAGTACACTGGAAATAAAAGAAAAAGATGAAAAAATAGTCAAACACTAAACCAACCATTTGCTTTAGCAGAAACAAACAAATTCTCAGGGTTACTAGAAGTAACAGACGTAGCCGGTAGCAGCCGCGAAATCAACAATGCGACGCAACCCGATAAAACACCAGAGCCATCGCCAATCTTTGTGCAAGGAGTAATGAACTATCAGGAAATGGTGGATAGTATAAAACATAGTTGAACAAGAGCAATATTCCACCAAATGTATGACAAATAATGTCGTTAAGATCAATGTACACACACCTGACTCATACAGGAAACTCATTAACCATTTCATTGACAACAACGTTATTCATCACACATAGCAAACTAAATAGGATCGTGCGTACAGAGTGGTTATACGATATCTACATCCCACAACCCCAAAAAATGATATAATATCAGAATTGGCATTAAAAAATCATAAAGTTAGGAATATTATAAACATAAAACATACACAAACTAAGAAGGCCTTACCGTTATTTTTTGTAGATCTAGAACCTGCAGTAAATAATAAAGATATCTATAAATTGCAATATCTGCAAAACCTAAAAATATCTGTGGAACCGCCTAGGAAAACACAAATTTGGCTCACTGTACAAGATGCCAAAATTACAATCACACCAAATCATACTGCAATCGCCCATATGCGTGTGTTAAATGTGGTGGAAAGCATGACTCCAAAACGTGCGCTAAAACTAGGGACACTCCAGTCAAGTGTGCATTATGCAAAGGGTCGCATCCGGCAAATTATAGAGGATGTATGGTCTACAGAGATTTACAAAACAAGATTCACCCAAATCGGCAACAAGAACAACAATCAAAGGTACAACATGCTCAATATAAACCGAATATAAGGGATTTTCCTCCTTTGCCAACAACAAACGATTGCACAAAAACACCAGTAACTACCTGTAACCACATAGCAGCAAATAAACCACAAACATAAAAAAATGACCTTACCCTTACGCAATTCCTTGCTGAATTTAAGGAAATGTTTAATCAATTGCTACAACAATACAGCATGATCCTAAACATGCTTACAACAGGGATTGCTAAACTAGTTAATTAATGGCCAAATTCTTACAAATTGCATTATGGAACGCCAACGGCCTCCAAAACAAAAATCAAGAGGTAGAGGTCTTTCTGAAAATGAATAATATTGATATCCTACTCATATCTGGATCTCATTTCACAACAAGAACGTTTATAAAAATACCTCATTCCGGATCTATTAGATTTTTACATAGTTGCTGGCATTTCAAGAAATTATGTAGATGTTTCTCCTAGCTATGACCTATCTTCAGATCATAGTCCAGTACTTGCTACTATCAGCATCACAATAATCATGAAACGACCCAAGCCAGTACTTTGTAATAGTCGAACTGATTGGGATACGTTTAAACAGTATGTGCATGAATGCATAGACGCTAACGTAAGATTAAAATCATCAGAAGAGCTAAAACGTGCAGTAAATCATTTTATAATGACAATACAAGAGGCAGCGTGGCGTGCAACACCACTGATTGACCAAAAACGTAACCCACCTAATGTTCCAAAAGAAATATGCGAACTGGTAAAAGAAAAAATAAAGGATAAGGCAGGCTGGCAGCGTACACGTAATATCCACGACAAAACTACATATAATCAACTTACCAACAAGCTTAAGAAGAAAATGACAGAGACAAGGAATGAAGCATTTCAGAACTACATAAGTAGCCTATCCAAAGATGACTATAGTATTTGGAAAGCTACTAAGGGAATCAAGAGACCTCAACTACAAGTTCCTCCATTACGTAAAAATGATGGAACTTGGGCAAGGTCAGAAAAAGAAAAAGTTGAACTATTTGCCTAACACTTAGCGGAGGTATTTACACCTCACTCCAATGAGACTAATGAAGATGTTGACAACTTTATCGATGCACTGTTGCAACTATCCCTCCCAATTAAAAAATTTACAATTAACGAATTACGAAATGAAATAAAATTCCTAAGTAAAACAAAAGCGCCAGGCTACGATCTAGTAACGGGCGTCGTACTCAAACAACTACCAAGGAGAGGGGAGCAATTCATACTAGCACTCTTCAACGTAATGCTACGGTTAACCTATTGGCCCTTGCAATTGAAGTTTGCGCAAATTATCCTAATCCAAAAACCTGGGAAGCCGCCAAACGAAGTTCAGTCCTATCGCCCAATCAGCTTACTACCTGTCGTTTCGAAACTTTTTGAAAAGTTAACACTAAAACGAATTAACGAAGCTGCTATATTAGACGAATGGATTCCAAACCATCAGTTTGGGTTTAAGAGAGGGCACTCCACTATACAACAGTGTCATAGAATAACCAATATCATTCAAACATCACTCAATAGAAAGGAGTACTGTTCAGCAATCTACCTAGACGTCAAACAAGCATTTGACCATGTATGGCATAATGGACTACTGTTTAAGATCAAACATATTTCTTCTCACCAATACTATCTTCTGCTCAAATCATACTTATAAAATCGATTATTCCAGACCAAATTTGGAAATGAAGTTTCACAATTACACCCAATCACTGCTGGTGTCCCTCAGGGCAGTGTTTTGGGTCCAGTCCTATACCTCTTGTTTACTGCAGACGTACCGACTACGCCAAACGCAACACTGGAAACATTTGCAGATGATACTGCCATACTTGCATGTCATGAAGATCCTCAAACTGCGGGAAACCTTTTGCAAGAAAGTCTAAATGCTCTAGAAGAATGGTTGCAGAAATGGAAAATAAAAGTGAACGAAACAAAATCTACCCATATAACGTTCACAACAAGACGATCACCATGTCCACCTGCAACTCTAAACAACGTTTCTATACCACAAGCAGACAACGCTAGATACCTGGACATTCACATGGACAAAAGGTTAACGTGGAAAACACATATATAAAAAAAAACGTAAAGAAATGGACCTCAGAATCAAAAAAAATGTATTGGCTTGTAAGGCGAAATTCACAACTGTCACTACAAAACAAACTATTAATTTACAAAACCTTTATATGACCTATATGGACCTACGGCTGTGAATTATGAGGTTGTGCAAGCTACTCAAACATTGACATAATACAGCGGTTCCAATCGAAGACCTTGTGGAATATCTTTAATGCTCCATGGTACATATCAAATCGTACACTTCACACTGACTCCAATATACAATATGTGCGGGACATAATTAGACAGCCATCACAAAAGACTCCTAGGACATACCACCGACATAATCACACCGCTAACCCAACAACCAACCATCCGAAGATTGAAAAGCAAATGGCTGGGGGACCTGATAGACAAAATAACCACCCCCCAAACCCCAATATGAAGGAAAACCGAAATGGCACCACTGGGCGCTCATCTCTTCAAGACTGTACTCATTTCATACAATTAACTCATAGAATTTATTGTAATTAATTCTGATTGTTAATGCCAATTACTATAATAAAAAAAATTGCCCTTATTATTATGTAATGGCCTTGTAATATTACATCTATTTCCTTTTGTAATGTTTCCGTTTCTATTTGTATCCGTCGATGAGCAGATTTCGATATGGTTTTCCGATATTTCTCGTATTACTTCCTGGTATCTGTTGTTCCAGTTTATTCCTAGTCCGTCCACTTTCGAGGCTCTCATTTATACTTTGAGCTTTTCTTCGTCCCATCTCCAGGTAGGAAGCTAACCTGGTCTGAAGATGGCCCTTCTCCTTTATCCGGGCTTGGGACCAGCAAGGCAGGCTAATGAGCTACCCCCATCAACTCCCCGAGGCGGAGTGGTTAAGTCTCCCGCTAAATACCGTACCTCATTAAACTTTTCTCTGGATTTTTCTGTTGCATATTTTGCTCATTTCTCATCTCCAAACACTTCATCTTGCGTCACCCCCATGCTCAGCAGATATCCAGTTTTTATTTCTGTGTAAGCGAATACTGTTCGTACATTTTCTACGATAATAAACAATATTATCACAAAAGATGACTTACAAGCGTTCTATGGTTTAAAGCAAAAATATATTTCCAAAAAGAATTATAAAGTGAAACAATGCCTTTATGAAACTTATTTGGTTAGATTGAGTTAAATTATAGTATTTTGGGCCCACAAATCTGTAGTTGAGCTAAGTCCACATATATTACGGACAAAGTGGATTTATATTAATAACAACTGCAGTGTTGCTTGAAGTATTATTTCTAAAGTATAAATGTAGAATAATATATCTATGTTCAAACATTATCACTTGTAGTTTAACATTTGGGTGTGGAGTGAACCACGAGATTACATTTCACCGAAATCTGTACCCGTGTAGTACATAATAACTAATTTTCATACGTTATAATCCTTTAGTTGCTGTTATATTCAAAACTTTATTATAACACCACTAATCGTTGAAACAACTTTCAACTAAAATTTATTTTAAAATTTATTACGTTACATTAATAATGGCTACAATACATTTCAGGTAAAATTAAATATGGGCATCGAAGCCTGGAAACTAGGAACTTAGATAATTACTACAAACAAAACTTTGTTAATATCCAATATTAACGTGTTTCTTTTATAAGGAAAAGTCAGCTCTTTACCTAATAATTTACTAGCGTTATTATATACAGCGCAGAAAATTTTGCTGACCAAAAATTGCGAATAATTCAAATTGAACTATATAATAATTATAAATATGCTTAAAATTTCATTACATTTCAAAATAGCAGGACATCAATATACAAAAAAATTGGAAGATTTCTTCAATGGAAGCAATGTGGCTGTAATCACCACTTAACCGTCAGTGATTGTAAAAATTGATATAACAAGCTTCTAGCTGACATCAAAACTTTTCTCGTTGCCGAAACGTCAAGAAATAATTGGAAAAATGTGATAAAATGACAACTAAGGAAAACATTTTTCTTTTTATTCGGAAACCAATTGATAAATTGTTGATACCAAAACTAAGAAAATGATTATCTCTCACCTACTACAAGAACGAGCAGTGTTCGAAACTCGAGTTTGAAATAAACCTACTACTTAGAAATGTTCATACAGCAATGTATTTTGTAAATGATGCTATTGAGAACATTGGAATAAATTCTCGAGTTAAATCAGCATCGTGATTCTCATGTTGTGTACGTTGTAAATATCAGAAATCTTCTTAGAACTGGAAAACAATTGAGAATCGGCTCCATGAGCTTATTGACGCCTTTTTCTACCGTAACCATGAACAATACCCTTTGAAACACTCGATAGATATACAACGCATCCACTTTGAAATTTAAACGTTTGTGCTGTTTCTCAGTCAGAATTCAAAAAAGCATACTAAATTTTGAATGCAATATGCAGCTAAATGCTTCGAAACATCCTACAACAGAAAGATTATTTCTTCATGAATACTTTTGAGAAAAAAACACCCTTAAACGTGGGGCGAGTACAACCCTAGCTAGCTCTAACTCTCGGTAGAATATGGTGTGAATAAAGACCAGGCAGCGGTTCTTAAAGTTATATAAAATCTTCATTAAAATAAACAATTTTGGCGCAAGTCGTTAAACACAACATAAACTAAATCTAGCTATCAACACAATGCACAACCTACCTTGTTAATCTTTTACTTCACCACCTAGATAAAAGAAAACGAACAATAGCAATAAAATAACAACGGTTAACTAGTACAAAAACTAAAAGTTTAATTTTCACCAACATGTAAGCAATGACAAAGTAAATGATTTATAAATGGCTCACAGGCCCACAATTGTCAAATAACAATAGAATCAGGCAAGCTTGACACTTTACAACATAAAAGTAACATTTGCGACGGGAGACAACGACATTTAACAAGTCACAGTTATAATTCTGCCATAATATTGATACCTGAATGCCATGTAAACATTCAGCTAGATTAACGAAACCAATCGTTCTCGACCCGCTCGCAAAACTGGTAATATTTGAATTTATGGGAAGGTCACACTGCACAACGAGTGTTGTACAGGGTACATACAAGCATGCTTTTAGCCAATCCCTAGTTGAAAACGCACTAGAGTCTAATAAAACTATGAATTTGACGTTCTCCGTGCACTTTTACTTTCAAAGGCAAATCATAGCAACTAAAATGCCCTTATCGAACAATCAACACGCTGAATCGCAATTAATTACGTACGACAGGTGCAAATATATCACGCAAATTGTTACATTTCTAGATTGATATTAACTGGAATGACCTTGGATCAAAATTCGTGCGGATCGGCGTACTCCAGAAAACTCATATGATAAAGCATTACGCCGCAGGGTAAAAAGAAAAGGCATAAATACCACTTAATTAGTACCGAAACAAAGAAAAAACTAGGAAATATCTCACCAAAGATGGAAATTGGTTTCAACTGCAAACGACGCCGTTATAACGTCCGTCGCGGTTATTGACAGGCTACAAAACAATAACACCTTACAGACTCGAACAATATTAAGCATTGACACTATTATGAAAGTCTTAACCCTTTGCATTAAAACAACATATTTTCAAATACACAATAAATTCTACTAACAAGATTTCGGGATGGCGATAGGTTCCTCTTTATCTATCTATCTTAATAACATTTTTATAAAAGACTTTGACCAACAGCATGTCTACACAGCACAAACAAAATAATAGTTTGGTGAAGGTATGTTGATGATGCAAACATATTTCTTGAACATATTAACAGTAAAGAAACCTATCAAATTCACATCTGATAAAAAACAATACAATTAGTTACCTTTTCTTGATACACTAATTCTAAGGACAAGTTTTAAAATTAGCGCTTTTGCACATTTGTATTTCAAAGATCAGTACTTTTCCCGCTGCATCTAGTCCCAAATTCACAGCTTAGCTATGTTTTAAAACTCAATTCCGTTCATTTCAAATACTAGTGTCTCCCGGTTCATTCTATATCTTGAGCAATGTTGATTTAAATTTAGATGTGCTTTCTTGCCGCATGAATGACGCTTTTATTCCTGTACTGGAAGCCAATTGTCTGATGTTAGATTGTCTACGTTTTCGAAGTCACGTACGAGCGTTGCACAGCTTGACGCAACCCGGACATTCCTGTATGAGTTAGAAAGAGCAAGATAAGTAACGCACGAGCGCGTTTTCTTTTATTTCGATTCAACCGCCTGACTTGGAGGAAGAAACAAGTGCCATTGTTTGTTCCGCGACGGCGAGGGCCCTGGGCCTTCGTCGGGCGACGTCGAAATTAAGTTTAACTGTAAATGGGTGTTATCGGTGAAATTTTTGGTTATTTAAGAGACGTGTGGTGCAATTACTAGCTGAGGTTTCTCGAATCATAGGGATGGCAAGATCCAATTGACGCTTTTGAGGCAGATAATTAATAGGAACCTCTGTCGTGCAAATTGTTTTCAATAAAGTTACGTGTACCGTACCGCGACCTTGCCTGTCGACTACGTTCTTCGTTTTCTACCCTCTTTGGGTATTTAAAATCGTCCATACCCACTCGACAGATACTACCCTAAGCCGTTTCTCACAGTTCTTCAAGCATTTTGGGGCAGTCGTTTGGGCACGACTTGCAGCATCGTTGGATCTCAAAACCAGAGCAAGCTGAACCCCTACAAGGTATTGTGTTTTTTATGTATAATTTTAACAAGCATTTGGGTGCAGTGAAGAGTGATTTTTGAAGTATCACCATTTTGCGTAGCGTTGTTGATAATTTAAAATTACTGTTACTATGCTTAAGTCTATCTGAGTATTTACCTCCAAGTATTAATGTTTGTACTTAGCTTAATGTTGTGGGATTAAAGTAATTATCGTCAGTGAGTCAGATTTGACTGTTTACCTCAAGATTTGTTGTTTGTAAGTAGTTTTATTGCGTAATTAGATTTGTTACTGTTTTTGAGTCAGTTGGATCATTTACTGTTAAGCTTACAGCCTATATTTAGATTAAACGTTACGCAACCCGTCGCCCGAACACCACCAAGGTTGGATAGGAAAGGTTGATTCACCGCTTCTACTTTCTCGGTGAGCTCACCTGTGTCTTTCTCGATTTAGTAAAGTGTAGGCATCTGGCAATTAACATCTTTATTTCGTTTACCGGGTCGTTCCCCTAATTAAGTTCATAATGAACCTCCCCTTCTTCTTCTGAGTCTTAGTCGGCAACTTTTGTTACAGCCCATGGCAACTTAGTTGGGGCAACGGATCAGAGAATTTTCCGATGTGTCGTTTTACCAGGTAACTGACGGTTGAGTATTTTGGATGTCAAATTCATGTCGTAACGACGTTTTCTTGTTTAAACGCAATTACGCCATAAACAAATACTTTTGAAACGTCGCTATCGCAAGAAAACCAACATTAATAGGTACTTACATGTTAAGTCCAACCATCACAAAAAACATAAATACAAGTGTTCTAAAACGTGTTTACGATAGAGTCAATGTTGTAATAATGAAATCAAAGAGAAAGAATTTATTGTAAATTGACGTTTATCTCGAGGCTCATGTTCGGAACATTTTAGATACATGAAACAATAACACCCGTTGTTTACGATACCAACACATTAGACTGTAATTTAAATTTCAACTAATCGAAGATTACACACTATTCTTGGTGCGGGCACGCTTGAACGAAAAGGAAAATGCATTGCCACCTACCTGGCTTCTGTATCGCTCTCTTCCACCCAGCTGGTGACCATCGAGAGACGCAACGAATTTCGGCTACTATTTTTCTTTGACAATAATAGTTCATGCACACACAAAATCACGCTACAAACAACAAAACTGGACCGGTCGACACGACGCACACGGTCGCATGGCGTACTTGCAGGCAATTGTTCGACTCTCGCGGGGTTTCCCAGCGATACCTTTATTTCTGCAGATGGCATCGTGACCGCACCATACTACTACAGCCCTTACGGAGTTCTGAACACCTATGTACAGAGAAACGACACTCCAAAATACAACACTCTTACTATACGTTATATTCCAGGTGTGTCTGATAAAGTTAAACGAGTTGGAAATACGTTTAATGTTAGGACGGTGTACAAAACCATAAATACCTTGTCGCCGATCTTTACAAAAACGAAACCGTTCAACGAAGAAAAACAATAAAAGAATCGTATATATACTTAGTAACCCTTGTGAATGCGGGAAATACTATATTGGTGAAGTATCAAGGCCTTTAGAGGTTAGGGTTAAAGAACTCCAAAATTTGATTAAGAAACACCATATTGGTACTAAATCTAAAATAACAGAAAGTGCTTCAAATAGAAACTACAAAAACATGGGCATAACACAAAGGTTTTATGTAAAGAATCGATGTCAGCTAGACTGCATATATTTTACTGAGTAAAGACGAATGAGTGTCCACACGTTCAGTTGATTTATATAATAGTTGTCTATTTATTCTTAAAGGTATAATCAAGTAGCCGGCCGCCAGGGTCAGGCTGTGTATTGGGGAGGTTAGTCGTAGTTTGCTAGATCTCCCATAAAAGAAGCTAAGTTCTCCTAGTTAATTTTTAATTTAATTAGTTATTTGTTGAAACCGGAAGTAGATTTGTCTTCCGAAACGTTCATGTTAATATATTTCATTTTGTAGCATTGCGAAATACCCACAAAATAGGACCAACTCTTTACCTTCAGTTTGCAGATGACCTAGTTATACTGTGGGATAATGTTGGAGACATGATATCTATGATCGGATATCTGAAAGACGAATGGGGTAAAGTGGGGTCTCAAATTGAACGTCAATAAAACGAAGATTATGACCAACATCTACATCGTTCAAAACTACCAACTACCAGTAGATGTAAAAGAGTATATTTACCTAGAAGTTTCGATGACACTGAGCAGCGAAAATGAGACTGCAGAAACCGAACGACGCATCTTGCAAGCATGGGTAACGCAAATGAGCACTTCTTCAAGGCCAAATTATAGAAGGTAAAAGTATCTACAGTATACCGGGTGACAATGAGACCAGGGCCATGCCTATATCTCCTTTATTTATGAATCGATTTGGGTAAAATTTGATATGTGGCTACTAGACATAATTTCTGATTGATCGATAGATATAGTTGAAATGGTCAACTTCCGGTTTTACCGAAAATGCCATTAACTTTGATTTTTTAAATGGATCACCCTATATATTTTAGGTTTTTTGGAATGCACAGCTCAAATTGCATACGATAATTTTGCTAAATTTAAATTTTTCTAAACAAAAAATTCTTTTTTTAATTTTATTTTTTCTCATACAAGACTGTGATTGGAGAAAATGTACTATAAATGACTCTAGTCAGCTTTTTTAAATGGCACCTACCAAGGGCCATCATTTCATTAGATAGAAAATTTAATTACCTATCTAACTATATGCATCATGCACCACTTTATCTTTATATAAAACAGAAAAATGTTTAATTAACAAATTTTAAAAAATTTTGGGAAATACCTAAGCAAATTTCGCAACACTACCGTATAAACATAAAACATAAAATATACAGAACAATCAATTTAAATAATCAAAGTTAATGACATTTCCGGTGAAACCGGAAGACGGCCATTTTGATTATATCTGTCTCTCAATTCAAAATTATGTTTGTTATCCTTGTAACAAGTTTTATACAAATCCGTTGATAAGTAAAGGAGATAGAGACATGGTCCTGATCTCATTGTCACCCGGTATATCTATGACATGAGAACCATGTTGATAACAAAGCTGTAATGAACACTCTAGACTGCATAATTTTCAGTAATTACTTTGCTCACTCATTTTAGTTTTGCATCATACGTAGTTCAGAAAGTCAGGGTCCGATTGATGCTCAACTGTATAGCTTAAGAAGAGATTAGATAACAAGTATATATTGCACTGTGTATTACAAGACACATTCTCTTAAAGAAGACTAGCTACTTATATAAGGTATGTACAATGTTAAACAAGAAACTAATATAAATTTGGGCGGATGCTGCAGAACTCGGCCTGGAAAAGCTGCAACCCACGGTACGGAATATCTACCTGACCTGAACGAACGGCGCCCCACGATATTGCTGTGTGCTGGGCTCGACAGACGTTTCTGTCATTTATTATTAATTATACTTTTAAATATGGCTTTGTTTATGTTTGGTGCAAAGCCGATGTCGCTAAATTTCGGCACATAACCTTTTTTAGGACCCTACCGGGTGTTAATAGGGTAGTATTGGTGCTAGAGAGTTGCTGTCCCCCGAAGCGATGTATTAAAGACAATTTTTACCTTACATAAGCCCGCTGGCATGAAGAATTTGGCCGGCTGCGAGTAATAGATTTGCTCTCACCTCGGACTGTAAGCGGGAGCTGAAACCTTCATCTGGCGGGACTGCAAGATTGCCCCGATAGACAGGTAAATCGTACACTTAATTCATTCCGGGGTTGAAGCGACCTGGTGTGTCCTGACCGATTGGAATGTAGGAAGAGCAAGTGGACTTCAAATAATTGATCTTGCAGAGCACGCGGTTCAATTTAAGGGTTGTTTTTGGAGTAGTGTTCAGGTAACGGTTCCAGCAAGCCACGAACCCGACGGGTAGAGGGTTGAAGGAGGTATTTCAAGTGTCGAATTCAGGTACTACGAGCGACGAATACGACGAAAAGCGGTTTTGAGAAGTTTGTAGATACTAGATTGAGCAAGCCACACAAATACGCTACAGCGTTAGGTTTTGAGTTCAGGAGAGCTTCGGGAGTCCTGGAACGTTTTTTCAGGCGAGTCCAGGGCTTCAGGTGCAGCTTACGGTTCTGAACAGATTCTTCATGCAGGTATAAAACTCGGAATAGCTGCAACTCGCCTTTCAGGGCGAGACGAAGTCCAGATCCCTGTGGTATGCCTATTTTTCTTGCCAGGAACAAGCAACGGCCTGCGGGCTCGACAGGAAAATATTTTCTGGCTGCAGGCGGTTTCAGAGCAGCCCAAAGAGCCTAGGGGCTGGTGGCTCTTCCAGGTGGAGTTGGCTGGGATGGTCGCTGGAATCAATTAATTTTAACAAACCGGGCATCCTAGTCTTATACCTTTCTGAGACTCTTTATCACGATTATATTCTGGGGAAAATTAAGAAAACTTAAGCGGGACTTCATTGTACGCCGCATCGCGCATCGCTGGGCTCTCGATTTTATCACGTAATCTTCGCGTATGGGAGATTCAAGCGCCGATTATGATTTATTAGCGGCGTACCAATTCTAAGCCTATTGTTTATGCGTACATTGAATTTTGTGTAGGTGCTAACGCCACAAAGCAGCCTGCTAAAAAATTCAGCATTGCGCAAAGAATCATGGAGAGAGCTGTAACCAAGGGGTTGATAGCAACCCACTGGCCACCATTTATGATATAGGGATTGTTTCGAACCCGTTGACCACTATTTGTGCGTAGGGGTTGTAACGCATCTGCTGACCACTACTAGTAACGTAGGGGTTGTAAGGAACCTGTTGACCACTGTTTGTAACGTAGGGGTTAAGCTACGGTGGTTTTTAATTCAATAAAACTCCCACGAAAGTTAAAAAGACATATATTAATATAAGCCAAATCTGTGGTACAATCATAAATTATTGAACCCCAGTTGCTTATGGAATAAGATTGTCCTAAGCTACATAAAATGATTGATCTGATTATACTTAAATTTGGAACATAATTACACAAGGAAAGGATGTAGGCTTAGAGCCAACCTGCATTTAGTTTGTTAATAAAATACTATAAATGTCTGACCTTCGTCCAAAGCCGGCGCTCGTTTGAGAAGTGGTTTAATTTCATTTTACGCGGACTCCCGAAATTATTAATGAATCCGGAAAGTGTTAGGCTGGTTTTTGGATGCCCTTGGCTTCCTTGGTATTTCTTTACTACGGAATGGGCTGGCACTGGGCACATCTTTCACAGAGAACTTTCACTTTTTGACTTAGGTTGTTTTAGCGCGGCACGCGGCATTGCGCTGGTGTTTCGGTAATTTATTTACAGGACGCGGGAAGACTTCCTCCGCGGTGGTCGTTCTCCCCCCAAGAAACTTTTCAAAACCTTCTTTCGGATCTGCCCGTCTTTTGTGTCGTACTTTATCGTTTTGCCAAATTGCATTTTTGGTTTGCCTAAAAGAAAACTGAATCAACGGTTCTCACAACACAGAAATGGCAAGTTTCCTGTTCGCAAAGCGATTCTTTGAAATCTTTTGTCAGCAATTTAAGATTGAGTTTCTTTGCCTTTCTTCCACGTCCCGGATGTGAATTTAATATTTCAGATTGCAACATTGTAGTGCACTTGCAATAATGTCAATTTTGCATGTTGGCTCCTAGCTGATATCTTTACTTCCTTACAATTTAGCTAAATTAAAATCTATGGTATTTATTATAAACGCAAATTATTGCGGGTTGTTACATTACTCTCCGCTTTTTAAAAGTAGGCATGTCCTTATGGACATGTCTGCTTTTCTAACAATCCATAAAAACCCATGACTTTTATGAGAAATTAACCATTACTGCTGATTCTATTGACCCGATTGTCTTAAATTTTTGCCCTACAGTGTCTTTACGTCTCATACCGTGTTTTGCGCTCACTTTGTTTTAGTACTTT
This sequence comes from Agriotes lineatus, assembly GCA_940337035.1. NCBI lineage: Eukaryota > Metazoa > Arthropoda > Insecta > Coleoptera > Elateridae > Agriotes > Agriotes lineatus. The sequence continues at coordinate 58,319,715 of OW679195.1, read as the reverse complement.
GCTCTGTGTCGACTTCGCACTACACTCATTTTTATTAAGTTCTGTCCACTGATTTTGTTTTAATGCTCTGCTTTTGAAACACTGCCGCACTTCGCGTTTCACTGATATGGGAATGTCATCCTTCGGCTGTAGGCTGCTAATTCTCGGCTCGGCGTTCTTCCTTCCGATAATGTGTTTACTTCCTCCTCTGCATTACCCTAGTTTTCGACCCTTATTATTCGAGATTGTCGCATTTGTTACTTTTTATTTTATGGTTCGCACCCCCTCTTTATATTTCTTTATGGCTTCCTTATTAATCTTTATTTTTTATGGGTAATTAATATGTATTAATTATTAGTTTATTGTTCGTCTATCTTCGTCTTCATATTTATTTGTGATTTTATTAGAAATATTTATTATTTATGGATGGTTGTGTTTTGAACTTATTCCATTGGTAAGGGAAAAGGATGTACAACAGAGGCTATTGTTGCAGGCGTGAAGGCCTCTAAAGTAAGGATAATTAAAGATGGAAAACTATATAAAGTGGTTGATTTTGTTTAATGATGGGGTGAAAATGTAATCCTCCTTCTTCGATTACTAAGGTTTGAGTCGTTGTTTTATTTATTTGTGATATTACTTTTGCTTACCCATGGTACATTAGCTGAGCCCTTTGTCATAGGCGGTGTCTTGTAGTAATCTCATACTATTTCTTCATTACTGAAATTTACACAATGACTGTTGTATATTCGCATGAAACTGCTGAATTTAAGCTAATTTACTTTTCTTCTCATTTTACTGTAGCATACTAATCCTTCGTATTCCTTTTTATTGATGAAGTTACTATAACTTTGACTAAGAGTGATCGTCTTCATTGTACGATCCTCATTCGCATTTGGCGTCGTCGGCGTCGGTTACTTCACCTACTACGCTTCATATTGCTGTAGCGGTACCATTAATTCATACTTTTCTTATTACTTCATTATAAATTCTTATATTTTCGTATCTATGTACGCTTCGTCATTCTTCTTGTCCTGGTGCCTTAATAACGGTTTTTTGACCTTCGGCTACCCTTGAGGACCTTAAATGCATCCCACACTGTGGTATTGTTCTGGTGCCCTAATAGCGGTTCTCTGACATTTGACTACCTTTAAGGAACTTTAATGCATCCCATACTGGGTTATATTTCATGTAATCTCTACCAAAAATGGGTAAACTATATTGCTTAAATTCATTCCTTTGTACGACTTAACCTTCATTGATTCGTGCTTGTAGTCCTGCTGTGGATTTGGGCAATCGGCTATGTCCTGGATGGATACTGATGTAATGTTGTTGGGGTTATTCCTTTGTACGTTATAATCGCGAACTTGTACGCGCATCATTCACTTGTAATTAGTGTTAACAACAGTATGAGCATTTTTGTTAAGCTGACCGTAATATGAATTTTGTATAAGTAATTTTTTCTAATTACCAAATTAAATCTTATTGGTTTAAAGCAAATCCTTCATTTAACCATTAACACTGAAACTCAAATGAGAAACAAAACAAGCTTATAATTCTTGAAGATAAATTAAAAAAATATTCATATATTATTATATTGAGAATTAAAATTATTCATATTTGACAAAATAACTGTTTGTCTTTTTAGTTTCGTCTGTTCATTATTAGTAGTCGGATAATTATACGTTTAAATATGTTTTAAAGTAATTATAATTCCCATTATTCTATTTCCGTTTTGTTCCTACTACGTTATTAAGTTTTAAAAGGTATATGGATGATATTGCTTTGGGCTGGTTGGAGTTCATCAATTGTTTGTAGCTGAGCTATGACTACGTGCCGTCAGCTAGTACCAGACAGCTTCTTAATCAAGTTAAAGTAGTGTTGTTTTTCGAAAATTGGAACGGTACCTATAAATAATAATAATAATATTAATATATTTCTGCCCTAAATAAACCCATACAAAGTAAAAAGACTGTTACGGTGTAAAACGACATTTACGACACAGCGCCGGCTCATACAAAAATTACGTAAAAGCTAACCGGCCAGCGGGGACGATATTTCACATAATCGGGACACAGACATACCTAGGGCCGCTGCCGAACCCGTAACAAGATATGTCGGCTAGACATCAGTGGAGCCAGGGAGGGTCCTATGCGAGATTACCTACGGGCAACGGCCAAAGGGGCGGTAAACACTGACAAAATTAAATAGGGCGCCACCCGGTTTCATCGATATAAACGAAAATGCAAAGATAGACCCAGAGTAAAACCGGTAAATCAAAAGAGCCTACCTTCTAACTTATCACCTTGGCGAAATCGAAAGCTCAACGGGAATGGAATATAGATGTGCACAGTCTCACGACACTGCGGCGGCAAGCGTCGCCAACTTACCTGTGACGCTCAACCACTCAGGCTTCGCCGTACAATTATCTTTACACAGTAACCTGAAAGTGGGCATGCACAGACTTGTAGGAAATCACAAGGCCTCGTTCAAAATACCGTTATATTGGTCTTACACATGTAAATTAGTGATACACAAAAGGTAAACACAGTCATATATGGACTAAACTATATAGCCCAGCTGGGAGACGCTTTAACTCTTATTATAATGAAACAAACAAGTGAAATTAGTTCACCGCGGTCTCAGCGACGCTTGTAATGTTTTTACAAAGAACGCACCAATTATGCGCGCACAACTGAATAAATTTAGTTTTACAAAAGGCCTTGGTAGCCTGTTATGATTCAGAAAATTATCAGTTGAATGAATTTGCTTATTAATGATCTCGACCAAGCGGCACTGCATTAGCAAGTAAATACATACAGATTAGGCCTGGACAGTTGAATGAATTTGATTATTAATGGCCTCGACCAAGCGCCACTGCATTAGCAAGTAAATACATATAAATTAGGCCTGAACAGTTGAATGAATTTGATTATTAATGCTAATTACACACGCTACCTGAATGGGTCCGCCAAGCGATGACGTCACGACGGCTAGCGGGCTCACCAAATACAAAGAACGTACTGCGGAGGCATGAGAGTCGAGCGGCACCTGAGGGTAATCCAACAACGTGGCAAGGTCTGAATTAAGTCCCCCATCGGGACAATCGAAACGGACGAGACCGAAGGCTTGTACAGCTCTTTAATATGGATCCCCAGCTACGGGAGAAAGGCCTCTTCACGGCCCAACGATATGCAAAACTGGCGGTCATAGCAACAACATAGGGGACCACAAGGTCACTTCACAATTAAACACACCACCTCTCGCTTTAGCGGTCCGTCGAGAGGTCCGTCAAAACAACACAACGCCAAAACTCGCCTTTTCGCGTCAAACACAACAAGCGGGACCAAGCTGTAACAGCACAAACACAATTCGCCGTGTCCGAATGCACGGCGGTTACCAAGATCCACCGCTCGCAGACGCGCTAATAAAGGCGGCCGATGTCTGACTAAATCCCCAAAACAGACGCCACGCCGAGTTTCGAGCATTATCGCGCCAAATGTTGTAGCCAATCCAATCGCAGTTTGCCCCGCGTAACAACGGCGGGGCAAGCCGCGGACGAGAGAGAGCGACGAAAGTTTAAACTATTTAAGGAAGATATCTCGCTCGCTCGCATGGGCTATGTTTTGAAATTGATGTAAACGGGACGAAACAAAATGCAGCTGCCACTACGACGACATAGAGACCAGAGCGAACCTACTAGAGAGAGTTGCGTACGTGACAAATATTTAGACTTTTGGATGCAATTAGCTGAAGTACTATACGAGAAAATATGACTGAAAAGGAGCCTATATACAAGCAAGCTCGTCATTTTTGTACCAAAACTACTCCAACAGGTGGCATATCGGTAAAATATAAAAATGGCCTGATAAGATCATAACATAAGATGTTTTTAATACCTACTTAACCTACATCTTCGCGTTGTGGAGAAGCGCTCGAAGCAGAAACAAATGAACTGGCTCATAGAAGTTGAAACTTGTGCTTGAGCATAATTTCGAAATAATATATACTTTAGTACGTGCAGTATTGATGCGTGCGATATATTTCATTGATTGTGTATCTTTGTATTACAAATAATGATAAATTTTGTATAAATAAAAACAATTTTTTAAAATCAGCAGTGGAGCACGTCAAAATACAAGAAAACGGCAGTGAAGTAATCCATTGTTTTAGGATTTTTTGTAGTGGTGAGCCGACAGATAAACGTCCACTGACGCGACGTCAACATAACCTGCAAAAGTTGGTTAAAATGTTGTAATGTTCCTTTTTATCCCTCATGTGGCTTATTTTCCTTGGCCTTACAGGCCTCGGCAACTAAATCCACATTCGTGATAAAAAGCTAAACTTCGGTGCCTTGATATACAAATAACTATTCTTAAAGTAGTATTTAAAATGTTTAATAGAAAATCTTTAGGTGCTTGTTCAAACCACTTGTTAAGCTAAGTTTTAAAGAAATGTATACTACGAGAGCTTTTAATGTCAGAAGGAAGGTTAGAGAATAATCGTGGATCTAAATACGCGTGAGACCGTTGACCGTGTTTATATTTGTTTTTTGACATTTATAACGAGTGAAATGAGTATGTTGAATATTTATCAAATTCTTTTTATTTTTGTACAGAAATCACAATACTCGGAACCAGAAGAGTTGGATCAGGTCAAACAGTCCACTCACGAAAATGTAAATCACTGGAAAACAAACTCCACTATTCTATACTGTAAATGAGACTCTACCAAGGCGTGGTACAGTGTTATTAAATGTGGAATATCTAAAATATTTATTAGTTGTAGAGAAACAAAATTAACCTTAACTTTTTGATAAGGTGGTTAATGTGGGTATCCCATTTAAGGTGTTGATCAATTATTATTCCAAACTACCTTGTACCTTATTTAAAGTATGTTCTATATGATATTTTAATTCTTCATCCCGAATAATTAAATTCGATGGAACAAAGTTGGTATTTGTATAACAAGAAAATACTATATACGTACTTAGTTTTTGAAAACTTAATAGAGATACGTTTATAATCAAACCAGATTTTAATTATCTGAAAATCTTCGTTTGTATCGCCTTTTGTTTCATTAAAAGTATTGCCAGTATACATAACTACAGTATCATCAGCAAAAGAAAATATGTTTCCAACTGTGTTAAATAAAAGTAGATTATTTATATCAACAGAAAATAAAATTGGCCTAAAACAGTACATCGGGGGAACACCACAGCCTCACTTAGACAAGTATTCAATTTGACATGTTGAAATTTTCTTTCCAAATAACTTTTTATGAGTGGTATTGGGGTATTGGGGTACTCCACGAAAACTAACCTTTTCCAAAGCGTTTAACAGTATAGAATGATTGACTCTATCAAATTCCTTGGCGAGATCCAATAATATGCATGGGACTATCGTGTTATTATCTACATCTTTATGAACGTTGTTTGTTAGAACTATTGCTTTATCTGTCGACATCGCATCTATGAAACTAAACTGTCTTTCAGAAATTACTTAATTTTTGCTAAAAAATCGGTAATTTCCTTTTTAATAATTTTTTCCCCAATTTTAGCTAAGTTAGAGATCAGGGATATTGGCAGATAGTTGTTCATATCTTATTTATCGCCGTTTTTATATAGTGGCTTTACTGTGATTTTGAAAGCTTCAGGAAATTGACCAGTCTGTAGTATTGAATTTAAAATATGAGCAAGGAGTTCTTTGATGTTTTAAGTTTTTTTGTAATTTTAAGAATTTCTGAAGTTATACCATCTTTACTGGGAGCTTGTTTATTTTTAAATAGTTAATATTTTGTTCAGGAGTCTGTTGGATGAATGTACATATTTCGGTGAATAACCAGTTGCTGTTCATGTATTATTTGGGAAGATTTAGAAATAAAGTATGATCAAAAATTAATCTCATCTAGTATGGCCATGAAAGAACAAATTGCTGCCTTTAAAACTGGCTCCAATATATTTTATTTTTCGGTTAGATTTAAGATGAAGTGTCTATTCTATAAGTATGTAAGCCAATTTTAAAGGCGTTGGTTTGCACTTCCACAGCCATACTAGAAGAGATTAATTTTTGATCATACTATAGTATGTGCCATTTTGTCGCCTTCTGTAACAAAATGTTTATTAAAATAATCAGCTACGTATTTCATTTTCATTAGTAATTGTAATATGATTAATCCTAATTAATAAAGTAAACCATTTAATACCTGTTCAATAATTACTTGAACTAAGTTGAGAAATGATATCCATTAGAGCTGCTGAATGAAATAGTTTGATAAAACATCAACGTATACTTTAGACAAAAGAAATCTACATAACCGATATAGAGTTAGAACATAAAAAATCTAAATTAAGAATAATTAAAAATGCTTATTCCAACTTCCGACGTTAACCTGAAGTTTCTTTTTATGCAGCTGAGATAAAGGAGTTTTCTATATACGAGTAACTACTTTGAACAACGACACATTGAGCCAAGGTTTCAGCAACTGTTGCATACTTTTGAAAACATCTTCTTACAAGTCCCAAAAATATTCGAGTACCGCAGCTTTCAATTCATCTGAGGAAAAACGCTTCACCCTAAGATATTTCTTCAGTCTTAACTCAACCAATTCAGAATCACGAATAACTTGCTGAACCTTGCGTGCCTTGATGAACTTGATAGATTCCATGCTAAAGCAGATTTTTCACACATTTTTATAAACTTAAAATAGTCTGGAACTTGCAAATATTACACAAACAGAACAACATTTTTAACAGCTACTTGTCAACAAGAAACAAGTTGGAGAGCTTGTTCTTTCGTAGCTAGGTAGATTACTTAAAAATAAACTCTCGTAGTAATATCTTGCATTCCCATCATTTAATACACAGTTTTGAAATGATTAATTGTATTGATAATTGCTAAATATGGAACTTAGTCTCAAAAACTTTGCTGCATCTTTTTATAACTGAGATTTAATAAAGCAAAGGCGCTTTTATTATAAATTATTACAACGCAAAGTTTAGGGGCAAATTCGTGAAACCAAGAGTAAATCTGCAGTTGACAGGTGTTATTTTTGTATACAAGTTGTAAAACCTTTATAAATATTCATTTTTAATATTTTAATATTGTAAGATGTTTTTATTGATTGTAGATTCGAGTTTATGTCCAACTTATTCGTTCTTTTAAAGTATTAACTTTTACAGGGGTTCCAAAAATATAGTTATTCAATACTATCTAATCTTCTTACCTTACCTGAAATAATGGTTGTTCTAATACATCTAATTGGTTAATATGGCACAATTCAAGAAAAAACTTTTTCAACAAGTTGAGATTCACCATTGGAATGCTTAGCCGAACTACATCTTTCTTTGATTATATTAAAGGTGTCCAGTACAAGGTTTGCTGAATTAATTGATTTTTCACACTTTTGTTATTTGATGTCGCAGTTCTTTCAGGTCATTGAAGGTCGCGATTAAACTGACTGATTTATAAATGGCCACATAAAATTCCTATGACTATGAAAGAAAGTAATTTTGAAAATCGTTGCTGATTATGCTATCATCGAAGAGTTGTTACAGATAATAGATGGTTTTTACTTTGCCACTCGCCAACAATTTTATATATCGCTGTTCTGCTTAACTGCAACTTCAGAACGGTAGATTGAGATAAGCAATGCGTTTGCATGGTACTGATTTATTGTAATAATACCCTCGCTTAAAGTGGGGTTTTCAATAAAATATAAAATTTACAATTAGGGCAAGGGCAAGGGATACTAAATATTAAATTACATGGACATAATATCACAGTAATAGCTGCCTACGCCCCGTCGGATGACGAAAGAATCGCTACGAAACAAGAGTTCTTCGAAAAAATTGACGAAACTTTAACAGGAATAGGTAATAACAGAGAAGTGATCATGCTTGGGGATTTCAATAGTAGAACTGGGCGTGAAAAAAATAGTAATGTAGTGGGTCCGTTTGGAGAAGAGACAGTCAACGACAATGGCCGAAGTTTAATACATTTATGCGAAACTCATAATCTAAGAATTAATAATGGCTTTTATAAACATAAAGACATTCATCGGTATACCTGGACCCAAAATACACGTAATTTGAAAACAATCATTGACTATGTCATCAGTGAACAGAAAACTGAATTGCAATGGAATGATGTACGAATTTTGCGAGGGGTTACGTGTGGATCCGACCACTATCTTGTAAGGGCTAAAGTGGTATTCCCTTTCAAAAAAGTCAACAAAGATATAGAGGCTGAAAAATTCGATAATTTAGAAACAATTGAACTCCCCAAATACAACTTAGATAGCTTTGTGAATGAAAGTACGAAACAATTATATCAACGACGATTAGACGAGAAACTGATAAATGCACAAACCTCAACATTCACAGAGATATATGAAAACATTATTACAAGCTTACATGAATCAGCAAAAGAGGCAATCGGAACACAGAAAAACAAAATAAGCAAAAAAGTATGGTGGAGCGACGAAATTGAAATGTTGGTTCAACAGAAAAGACAGAACTACTTGAAGTGGCTGAACACAAAAAACGAGGAAGATCAACAAGCTTATAAAGAAATCAAGAGACAACTCAGAAGGGCAATAAATGCAGAGAAGAACAGAGTATGGGACAAAAAGTGCCAGGAAATAAGTACATACATAGGTGGAAGAAAATGCTCAGAAGTATGGAGTTTCATAGGAAATTTAAAAAACCCGGGGAAAGATAGAGCCCACATACAAACTATTAAACCAGAGGTATGGAATGAACACTACAAGAAGCTGCTACAGGAGACAAGACAAGAATACCTTAACGAATCTACAATACAAGGGATACACATACAAGGGGAAGAAGTGAAGATTCAGATAGATACAGTGAAAAGAGCTGTTATGGGCCTGAAAAACGGTAAAGCTAGTGGACCAGAAGGGATATATGCCGAAATGTTGAAGAATGGAACAGAAAAACTGTTTGAAATGATAACATATATAATCAACCAATGTTTGAACGGACATCCGGTTCCGGAACAATGGAAAGTAGCATATATCTCTTCAATTTACAAGAAAGGAGATAAAAAGAAGTGTAATAATTATAGGGGAATATCAGTAACTGGCACAATGAGTAGACTTTATGGGAAGATATTACGAGATTTGATTGAAAATGATATTAAAGAGAACGAAGAAGAAGAACAAAGCGGTTTTCGTGCTGGGAGATCATGCACTGACAATGTCTTCTGTCTGAAACAAATCATAGAAAAGAGGACCGCTAGAAACATAGAAACCCACATTACATTCGTAGACCTCCAAAAGCATACGATACAGTTCCCATTTCTAAACTGTGGGAAGTATTAGAACATTCAAACATCAATCATACATATATACATGCTCTGCAAGAACTATATAAAGACTCAAAATCTCAAGTAAAGATAGGTAGATACGCCACGCAAAAGTTTTTGGTTAACAAGGGACTGAGACAGGGGTGTTGCGTCTCTCCAACCCTTTTTAAAATACGTAGCAGCAGCCCTGAAAAAGTGGAAGAGGAAGGTCCATGGCATGGGTATTGAACTTAATAACAGCTGCATGTACACCTTACAATTCGCCGACGATCAGGTTGTTATAGCAAATGATAAAGATGACATGCAATACATGATGCGAAAACTGATAGAAGAATACGAAGAATGGGGGCTATCAGTCAATGTCGAAAAAACACAGTACTTATGCATAGGAAAGGAATCTAGTACATTAGATCTTGAAAACGGGCAAGAAATCTCTAACTGCCAGAACTACGTCTATTTGGGTGTTACATTCGATGATTCTGGTACTGATTCGAGAGAGATAGAAAAGCGAATTGTACAAGCAAGGAAAATTATTACATGTCTCACTAGTATATTCTGGAGTAAAGAAATAACAAAGAGAAGAAAGTTTAATATTTATGAAACTATGGTTTAAAGCACTCTTCTGTATGGCGCTGAAACTTGGAGGATAACGGAAAAATATAAAGCAAAACTGGAAGCAGTAGAAATGGATGCGATTAGAAGATCTTTATGTATTTCAAGAACAAGTCACATTAGAAACGATGTAGTAAAACAACAGATGGGGATTGAAGGAAATATAGTAACTGACATAGACAACAAACAGTTAACATGGTATGGCCACGTACAGCGTATGCCGGAAACAAGACTACCTAAACAAGTTTTAGAATGGCAACCAACTGGACGTCGGAGAAGAGGTAGACCCCGGTTGGAGTGGCAAAAACGATACATAAATCGATGAGCGATAGAAACTTAACACCAGAAGACTGCGAAGACAGAAGAGGATGGAGAATAGGCGTCGGACAACGTCGTAAGACGTTCTAAACCGGCTTATATATATATATATATATACTACACTTTACGAAATGAAAGTTTCAATTGAGAATTGCCTGTCAAACTCAGGGAAATTAAAAGAATGTAATTTTTATTTGCAGTAAATTAGGGCTTAGCTCCTGTGAACATGAAACAATTCTTATTTCAGGGGGTCGGTTCGTGAAGTAAGTAGAAAAGTTTGTATGGCACATAATTCGTTGTATGACAATTACTTTCTGATATTAGGGCAAATGTACTGTTCCCAACTAACCAAAGTGAATTTTATACACCAAAATGGCAAGAATGCATCAGGTAAATACCATTAATTCTGTGACGTAGCAACGGCTAACCTCACTTTGTTTCTAGTGTAACGTAAACCCACGCGTTTTTTGTTCAATTTCTGGCAAAACCTGCAACTGCCATCTCAATTCTCACCTTTTAGGGACGCCAGCTAAATTATTCGAAGCTCAATAAACCTGGGACTCTGGAAACACGTTGAACTTCTCGGGAAAGGTCTAGTCTTGACGAACACCAGTTTCTACGGGGCTGCTGCTCCTAGTTTTAATGGAATTCTACCTTTTTTGAAGAGGTGCTCCGGTGTTGGTTGGCACACTGGAAAGACGCCACAGCAAATACTCGCCTGGAAATGGCTTGCTGTTTCTAAATCTTCTACCCAGGGATAGCCGTAAGCCTCCTCTCCATGTCGTACAAAAGATCTCCCTTCCTATATCTGGAACTGCCTCAACGCCGCACCGCGTGAAAACTTGCTGGCCTAATTGCACTAGTTGAACTTATGGACTACAGTTTTGATGTCATGTCTTTGCATTTTTACCAAACAGTCTTTTTCTTGGGATAAATGTCAACACACTTTGCTCTGCTTTTAATTTTCATTTTGGTTTATAATGCACTGATACACTTAAGTTTTTTTAGCATCTCACTAATTGTCTTTCGATCGGTTGCCTTACATTGTTCCATTGCTCTATTGCAATTTTTCGTTTACCTTTCAGTAAACTTGCCGTTTGCAGGCTTATAAACTTTTAATACATAACGCTTATACAATTTCTGTACTTAACAAATCAAACTGTATTATCTTATTCGCATGTTTGACGTTACTAAGCTCAAATCTGTCAGTTTCAAATTAAATTGCATTGGCCCTTCTGAACATTTATCATATCTGAAACTCTAACCGTACTCCTTCTGAAACCTGCCTTATCATGCTAACTTTTATCCCTCAAATTATTAGTTACTGCTGCTCACATCAAGTGCACTTATTCATGTAAAGTACTGATTATCTTGCAATAAATAAAATATTTAACTCCGTGCTCATGTCGACCTCTTCTGTTACTTAGGCAATCAGAATTACTGTGGGCAGTAAACCATTACATTATATGAAATACATAAATTTGTTACTACTGTTTTTTGGCGTCTGTTTTCTCTATAAGCCATTCTGGTTATTATTATTCATCTCTTCCTCTGAAAGCATATTCCTTGATTAGCAATTTTTTCTATTATTAATTTCGCATTAATTTGAAAATAACTATGAAAAAACTCTCTTTTACATCAACGTATAGCTATCGCGATTTTTTATACTTGTGATGTATATGGGTTAAGTTTTTAATTCTCAAAATTGATAGAGAATATTTAATTAAACACCTTTTAAAATAAACTAAGGCCCAGAATTACGGAAAATCCAGTGCTAAAAATAATGTTTTAATTATTTCCAGCTGCTATATTTGTGATTAATATTCAATTCCCCGCGATTTATTACTATTGCATTGAGCTCCTCCATAGGCTTTATGCATGCCTGCAAATTCAATATTTGTAAACCGATGCATTTTCAGCAACTCTGTAAAACGGGGTCTAGTTAATTGCGTTTGTTCCTTAGTGTTTTTAAAATTTTGACTTCAAATTCGTATAGGAGATGAAAACGTAGACTAGGAATGTCTGAAGGACCAACCTTCTAAATGCGGTCTCGGCATTCGTCTGGAAATGCTAGGCTTGGAATTTTCAACTGGTTAATAACTGACACACCACTGACAACGAAAAATGTAACTACAGGTATTTTTCTGTTGCTATGGATAATGTTCACTCTCTGCAGCTATTTTGCATGCTTGCTTCACTTCAAGTTCCCATCTCTTACATGTCGTTTTATCTATATGGAAGTAAATTCTGGACTTTAGCTTATTATTGTGTTTAATTACATGCTATCAATTCCGAAAATTAGGAACAGTTATTTTGAGACCATGTATAATAGAATATGTTATTATTATTATCATACAGGCTAGAGGCGGCCTAACCATTTATTTGCCATTGATGATAAACACGTTAAAACGATATCTAAGGGATATTTAAAGTCATTGAGTGTTCTAGCATTAACATTTTCATCCAGCAAAGTACTACAGTCATTAGTTACACGAAGAACAAACAAGTTTTGGCGACTCTAACAATGAAAATGCTGATGAATTAACTTATAAGTGTTACCTGCAAGTTTACATTTTCACACAAATATTTCACGCAATGGCAGCTACAGTGGTTAAGCATAATTTTGTAAGTCTCGATTGGACGATTCAACGTGGAACTCTGTAGAATGTCTTTTTGAAATCCAAATTTATAACATCTTTCGACTGTCGATAGATTTAGTCTATGAATTCATATTCAATACCAAATTGGTATGAACAGATTTACCTGGAACAAAGCGATGTTGACATTAAGCGAAAACGGACTTTACGTTGTTTCTACAATTTTTTCTTTAAGCCAAAAATTCAGCTAGAAAACAACGACCAAGGGAATGAAGACATCTTTGTGCTCCATGCCCTAACCAGTTTTTTGTTCTGATAAATCAAAAGCTTTTGCTTAGACTGTGGCGGTCCTACAATATTTTCTTTAATATTCGTTTTGAGCGTCCGGTGACATTTATTGTCTTTGAGCTCACTGAAGCATTTTTCATTCCAGTTTCTACTAATTATCAGCATACTACCAGCGAACTAAGACTTGCCCGAAACTAAGTTATACGATTTTTGGAATAGTTTGGAAATAACAGCAAAAAGTTATGTAGAATAGATTTAATAACCACTGGTTTTATTAAAGGAGAAAGTAGTAACATTCCTGAATCTTCTTCAGTGAACGAGAAAAATCTACTTTTAGAAGACGTTATAATGACAATTATTTTAAAAATATGACACGCACACAACTTCGTTTTACAGTTATCTTACAATTATTTAAAAAAATATTTTTAACTTTTAAGCATTTGTCAAAATTTTTCAAAAATTGCAAATTCTACAAAAACCGTACAAAATAGAGCGCATTAGTTGAAGAGAAATAAGAAAACAAACGAGGAAGATGATACGAAAAGACCTGGATAAACACTTTGAAGATATGGCACAAAACATCATCGAACAAAATAAAAATCTGAAATGTCTAAAAAGAAATCTAGGCAGACATGAAATAACAAAGACAGAATATTGAACATTGCTGAAGATTACTTAAAGACCTTATATGCATCACAAACTAAAAAACATGAAGAACAAGTGGAGATGAAAGTAATGAACATTGGCTCGGAAGACATCCCTGAAATCACGGAAGAGGAGATAGGCTATGCCTTGAAGTCAATGAAAAACAACAAAGCGCCGGGAGAAGATAAAATACTGGTAGAAATGTTAAAAGAAGGGCAAGAAATACTAATACCTAAATTAAAACAGCTCTTTAACATCTGCATTAAAGAAAGAACAATACCAAAGGACTAGACTAATGCAGCAGTGGTAATTTTATTCAAAAAAGGAGATAGATCACTCATCCAGAACTATAGACCGATAAGTCTCCTGTCTCAAATGTACAAGCTACTAATCAAAATAATAACAAATAGAATTACGAACAAGCTAGATGTCTATCAACCTGTGGAGCAAGCTGCATTCAGAAAAGGCTTTGGTACTTGTGATCACCTCTTGACAATGAAGATACTAATAGAGAAGAGCATTGAATATAACCTCCCTTTGTGTTTGGCGTTCATTGACTACGAAAAGGCATTCGACTCTATCGAGCATTGGGCAATTATGAAAGAGCTAGACTGTGCCCGCATTGATCATAGATACAAAGAGTTGCTCAACAACATCTAACATCAAGCTAAATCAAAAATTAAATTATATGAGTATACAAATGCAATACCTATCACTAGAGGCATATGGCAGAGGGATACCATTTCACCCAAACTTTTTACAATGGTACTTGAGGGAGTGTTCAAGAAAATGGAATGGTCCAACAAAGGAGTTAATATCAATGGAGAGAGGCTCAAACACCTCAGATTTGCAGACGACATAGTCTTAATCGCAGACAATACAGAAGACCTACAAGAGATGATAACACAACTAGAACAAGCATCGAGAAATATAGGACTTAAAATGAATTTAGACAAAACCAAAATAATGTGTCCACAGGAAACACATATAACAGTAAACAACACGGTTATAGACAATGTACAGCAATATATATACCTTGGTCAAATAATACAAATGAGCAACGAAAATAAGGACATAGAGGTGGAAAGAAGAAGGCGTTTAGGTTGGGCAGCATTTAGTAAGCTATCAAAGATCTTAAAGAACCAAAAAAAATCCCCCAATATATAAAATCACGAATATTCGACCAATGCATACTCCCTATATTAACGTATGCTGCACAAACATGGACGCTTACTAAACATATAGTCACAAATCTGGGAGGTACACAGAGAGCCATGGAGAGGTCGATGATTGGTATCACCCTTAGAGACAGGAAAAGGAATAGTTGGATACGACAAAGAACCAGAATTACAGACATAATAAACAGAATTACACAATTGAAATGGAGCTACGCAGGTCATGTAGCACGATTAACCGATAATAGGTGGAACGCTGTAATTATACGCTGGAGACCATGGACAGGAGTAAGAAATAGAGGAAGACCAAGTGCACGCTGGAACGACGACATTAAAAGGGTTGCAGGATTGAGATGGATGGACACAGCACAGAATAGAGAGTGTTGGAGAATCAAAGGGGAGGCATATGCTCAATACTGGGCGCCGCAAGGCTGAAAGAAGTTGAAGAGACAAATTTTCTCTAAAATTTTAAGCTGAATTCAAAAATATACCGGGTTTTCTAGTTAAAATAAGAGTTAATGGAAAAAAAAACAAAAGAAACCCATTTTAGAGGCATTCAACTTGAAAATCACCTATCTCACATCAATACACATTAAAAATGTAATAAAAATGTAAAGTTTGAAAAAAAATCGTTAAAACCGTTTTAAAAAAATTTAAAAAAACTGAAAAAAACTTCTTATTATACTTTCTTCTTATTATTTTTTCCTTCTTCGAGGACGCAAGGGGTCTAAAACCACCACCGCAGGCTTGCCAAACTTCGGGTTCCCTTCTCAGTATATTAAAAGGAACCTTCCATAATAGTTACACGCTTGTTAAAAATACTGTAAGAAATCCGTTGCTGGCGCTTGGACTAAATGGAAATCGTACTACACGCAACTTTGTCACGTATTTCGTTGCTTTGGTTAATCAAAAACTAGATTTTTTGGACGGCGATGTGTAAAGTGAAGTTGTCATCGTGTAAGATGATCTTTTCTCTCAGCCGTTTTTCACGAATATTTTTGATGGCCACTGTCGTATACCATTCGGCATTAATAGACCTAAATTACAACCATCAAGCGCCACAATTGAGATATGTCTAGTAATTCCGAAAAACGTGACGATCATTTTTTGTTATTGATCTTTTCAGTAACAACTTTGGTTGGAACCATTCATTTTGAAACACCCAAACAGTTTATTGATGCTTTTTTGCAAGATCGTATGAATACCTATATTCAATTTTCATCACCTATCACGATGTTATATGGCTGTGGACTTACTCCTTGAGCAAAGCATTGAAATGTGGTTTTGCATTAACTGACACCATTCCTTTTCTGAACTGTTATTAAATTGTGTGGCATTCAACGCACACAAATTTTCTGTACCTTTAAATGATCATGCAAACTGATGTTGCTTGCTTTCACACCTACGCACAAGACTGCTTCGATTGAACAGAAGGTAATATAACAATATCTCACCATCGTGTTACATACCACATACCATGGCAATGTTTTCTCAACTACAGCTCTTTTTGGCTAACCTTTAGGAACACTCGTACTTAAATAAGAACACTCAAACGTAAATCCATTATACCAACATATTACGGCGCTAATGGACAGTATTTACTGTCAAATACAGGCTTCAACCCATTAAAATATTATTCACTGCTTAATCAACGCTTGAAATTGTAGAAAATTATGACTCAGAAATATTCTTAATGGAATTTCATGATTTTTGCGAAAGTTGTGTGTTTGTAGCGCTTATAGTTCTGTCACTTGTGCTAGGCTTACAGATATTTGCGCTTACGCGTCATAATAACATGTTTACTCCTATAAAAAACTTATTGCCTGTTAGATATGTTCAACAGAAAGGGATCGGCCATTGTGCACATTGTGCAAATTAAATAAAAGAAGAAACAAGGACATCCGAATTTTTTTTTTTTTTTTTAACTCCACATATTGAACAATCTGTCCTAATTGGACAATAAGTTCTACCTTTGACATATTTACTGACATGTGGGAGATAATCCTTTGATTATCTCCACTTAGTTACTTAACCTAAGTTACTTATGTATTACTTACTTATAGTTATTACTTACATTATATATGCACTATTCTAACATACAGCTATTTATCATCTATCAAACGTTCAGTTACATTTAATTAAACCTAGTGGTTAGGTCTGATGGCTTAAACCTTTTTAATCTTCTCATTTCAACTGTTCTGTTCATTAAGTTATTAACAAGTTTGTTTGGATGCACTCGAACCCGTTTACTGTAATTATCACTATAACGTTGGATTTCCTCTTTGATGGAGGGCACACACAAATCACTTTGTATCACCTTGTTGGGTACGTACTATGGCTCGTAGCACTTTGTTTTGATACCTTTGTAGGATTTCAATGTTGCTGTTACTGGCCGTTCCCCATAGTTGAAGCCCATATGTCCATATCGGCTTGATAATTGTTTTATACAACAGCAGTTTGTTCTCCATTGTTAATTGTGAGTGTTTGCCAATCATCCAGTACATAGTTCTGAATTTCAAGCCTAGTTGTTTTCTTTTCATGAAAATATGATGCTGCCATGTTAATCTTCTATCTAAGTGCATGCCTAAATATTTCGCTTGTTCCGATTGTTTGACCTGCTTTCCATTTAGCGTTACTGGGGGACAGTTGTCTCTTCTCATGGTGAATGTTACCTGTACTGATTTGTTTTCGTTTGCTTTCAGTCTCCATGTTTCTAACCACTTCTGTAACTTATTTATATGAGTTTGTAGGTTCCTTGATGCATTTACTGGGTTTGGATGAGATGACAGTATCGCCGTGTCATCGGCAAACGTGGCGATTGTGGTTAACCTGCTTTTCGGTAGATCTGCTGTAAATAACAGGTATAGTACTGGCCCCAACACACTCCCTTGTGGTACTCCAGATAGGACTGGTTTTAATTCTGTTAATACATCTTGCTGTTTGATTAAGAAATGTCGTTCAGTGAGATAGGATTTCAGGAGCTCGTACAGATCGCGTCATAATAACATGTTTACTCCTATAAAAAACTTATTGCCTGTTAGATATGTTCAACAGAAAGGGATCGGCCATTGTGCACATTGTGCAAATTAAATAAAAGAAGAAACAAGGACATCCGAAATGAATTACAAACATTGAGTTTAAACTAAACAACACAATTATATAGAATTAAAGAGAAACCTCTTAGGAGGATGGATAATACACGAACACGATAACAAATATTCTAATGCGGTCCAAGAAGATCAAAGCGAAAGAGACCGTCCAAGAAAAAGTTGTACGGAGCAAGATATATGATGCCGTAGTAAGCGTATAAACTTAATACATAACGATAAGCGTGATAACAGAAATGTTCTTGAGGAAAGATGATGCCCACTTTCAACATATTTTTCTGACATTGAGAGATTTGTGAAATTGGCTTATGTAAACGATATATTTTCATATGTTCTTCTTCTTCTAATCCTTCTGCCCTGAACCACAGCCGGATATGGACTCCACCAATTTCCTTCATTCTTTTTTATTGTTTGGGGTTATTTTCATTTCCTCCATAGTTTTGCCTCTTCGTTTCCCTATTTCGTCTATTCTACTTATCCAGTTTTTCTTCGGTCGTCCAACTCTTGTTTTTTTCTATTCTTCTCGCTTGTATTACTTTCTTGACTAGCCTTTCTTCACTCATTCTATGTACGTTCCCGCACCACTTCAATTGTTTCGTGTTTATTAGTTGGTGTCTGGTGTAGATCTTCCCTTATTTTTTATTTCTGATTGTATGAAATTTTCTTTTTTCTACTATTTTTCTTAGGTGTTTCATTTCTGCTGCTATTACTTTATCCTCTTGTTCCTTTTGGATCAGCCAGCATTCGCTTGCATATAGTATTGTTGGAACCGCTATAGTTCTGTGTACGTGTATTTTGGTTTCGGTTCTTAGTTCCTTTTTTCCATAAATAGTTTTATTTAATGAATAGTATACAATGTTTCCTTTCTGAATGCGATTTATTATTTCTGAATTTATTGTTCCGTCATCTGATAATATGCTTCCCAAGTATTCCAAGCATGCTACTTGCTCTATTATGTCTCCTTTGCATATTATATTTCGTACGTCGTTTCCTTCTCCATTATCTTCTTTGCATTTATTTGCCTTCATTAATTTCGTTTTACCTATATTTATCTGCATTTTCAGCTCTTCAAACTCCTCCATGCAGGTGTTTAATAAAATTTCTGATCCTTGTTGTGTGTATCTGCTATCAGCACTTACTCTAGAATATGTTATAAATGTTATTGAACAACTTCAAAACAATAAATCCCCCAGAAAATACCTACTTCCAACTAAACTTTTTAATTTAGGAGACTGTAGATTGGTGGCATAATTATACAAAGTCTAAAAGAACCATATTATACCTAGAGAGTGGAGTATTTGAGTCATACATTCGCTACATAGAAAGGTGGACCAGCTGAATTGTAAAAATTACAGAGGGATAGCACTTTTAAATGTCTCTGAAACTAGTTGCTGATCTTCCTCGTCCGCATTATTTCTTTATATATATTATGTTATGATATCATAAAAGTGGATATAGTTTGATGATAAATACGATAAAAGAATTTGGTAAAGCATTGTAGTCAGTCTTTGCAAAAGTTTAGAATATAAAAGGTTATTTGAATTAAATTTTAAATAGAGATTATATTTTAAGAAATGAGAATGGAAAGAATAAATTTCATATAGTTTAATTTATAAAGTAAGATGTTAAAAGATAGAAGTTATTTACTACTGATATCAGATACGACAGACCAAATTAAAATATTAAAAGATAACAAAGTATGTAGGTATCAAATGTATATTTTAATATAGTAAGCATCAATAATGAAAAATACGGTAGTTAAGAGAGTTGTTTTTGGGATTAAGAATAAAAAACTCTGAAAAAATGTAACATAATATTTTGGATAGTAATAAAATATTGAAAACTTTACTGTTTATATAATAATAATGGTCTTGGTATAATAAGAACAGTGAATAAACAAATCTACGAAGTTTAAATAAGGTGAAATAAGATTATAATGGTTTACGAATAGCAAGATGTCTCAATTAAAGACGAGTTTTGATATATTACAATTTTAATTGGATGAAGAATATTTACTAACAAATAAAAATATAAGATTTGGATTGAGCTGCTTTATTGGAACTGATACAGTTTATGGGAAAGAGTGAAAAGGATTTGACTGGTGTGGATTACTGCAAGTGTAGGAGCCGTGATGAAGGACTGATGTATCTTCCTGGGAATCATTCTGAGTGATTGGTGGTATTTGGATATTTCATTTTCATGCAGAGGACAGATCATCGTGACAATTAAACCTGAAAAGAAGTAATATTAGTTGGAGTACATCAAGGATAGTTTACTGGCAGAAGAGGGTTGTGAAGGAGTAATATAAAAGTTGATAGGTGCAGTCTTGGTAAAAGGAGGTTGGATTCTTCAAATATTTGGATATTTTCTGGAGGATTTAAGGGCTGTAAATTGGTTTGACAGTTAATTGCAGTTGGACGTGTTCGTGTGGTGACTAGTTGTACAAGGGGATCTGTGGTGCTGGATGTGCAATTAGTAGAGTCAATAAGGTTGGTTAGTAGTTTAGTCTAGAATAAAAATGAAGTAGATGAACAATATTCATTACTTGCAATAATTAAAAGAGTTATTACTTACTATAAAAGATAGAGAAAGTCATACATCATAATAATATTGAAAACAGTGTAAGTTGGTCGTATCTGATTACAAGTAGAAGAATTATTTTGAATTCATTCAAGATAAGTGACATTTAAGGTCATTTGACAATGGAAATTTATTCTAAATATGACAAGTCAAATATAAGACAACTAGATAAAAGAACCTAACCCTGATGATTGAGTTTTCATGGCAATAATTATTTTTAAAAGAGAAATCATTTGAAATTAATTTTTAAATAAGAAATAAATACTCACAGCTAGCAGAGCAGGGCAATTGAATTAAATACTTATGGTACAGAAACGTGAAGTCATTGCAATATATAGTACTATGAAATAGGGCCCCAGCACTTTTATGCGAATTTCTGCCTTCAATAAAAGAAGGTGATTGGGAACGGGTGCTTCTAAATTCACGTATTAAATAATAATAGTGCTGCCTGTGCACGATCTTAGGCTTATTAAAATGTACAAATATTCTAATGCAACAGTAAATGATTTTGTGCCCTTATTTTATTTTAACTATATGCAATAATATTTGGCTGCTCCGGTGAACATAATACTCTGTCTCAGGGTTAGGTCGCTAAATTAGAAATACTGGGTAGAGCAAACTAACTTTTAGTAGCTCCAGTTCAACTCGGATTTTATTTGTGAACGCACCAAACCTAATTCTGAAGTAGCTAACCTCAAAAATTTACATAAAACACAAATCGGAGTGTCCTGGTACAAATCTCAATAATTGATTTAAATCGATGCCAAAATCAGCAAAATACCTCAGGTAAGCAATAATTACTCTCGCATAGCAACAGTACTAAAAGATTTTTTTTCTAGCGTGACGTACAAGTGATGCCAACATCAATTGTTTTAGCTTGCAAACGAATGGACAATTTTCCTTGAGATTCCTACAAATTCTAATGACGCCACATCGATTTCTGGGTTCTGGAATGCACTGGACAATCTGGAACTGCGGCAATGCATAGCGGAAACTCCAATCTGTAGGCCCCAATGAAATAAAAAGGCTCTGAGCGATGAAAATTCCGCAAAATACCTGGTTTGCAAAGACTCCGAAGCTGGTCGCACCTCTCAGGGGACGCTAACGCGTTTTCTTAGCTGGTAAAGGCCTGATGACTCGGATCTCTGCCTGAAGTTCTGCGTAGAGGCTTCCTCTAGGTGTCGAAGGCAACATCAAAATTGTTTTAGATATCACCTGGTTATGTGTGGAAAATTATAAAAAATTGTTACAGCTGATGATCTTGATGAAATTAATAGAACTCCTACAAACGATAATGACCAACGTGGCGTGCCATCTTAAGATCCAGAACGATATATCGAATCTTAATCATTATTTTAATGTATATTGATAAAGTGTATCAGTTAGTGTAGGAGCAGGTGGTTAGCTTAAACTTCGTGTGTTGATTAAAATTGAATTGTTACTATGAAATACTGAAATAGAGACAATTGTTTTAATTATTACAACATTTTGGAAGGCATCTTTGCTTGCAAAAGTTGTCGGTAACTGTTTCGCCCCTTATACGTCCCAAGTATGGTTGCGACACACCAACTGAAGAAATTGCCAGAACTTGATCAGAAAATTGCAGTCTTTATAGGGCATTTCTAGGAACAATACTACTAAATTATCTGTATAAAAGCCGGCTTTAGTCTTTGTTATTTGACATATAAATCGGCCAGTTTTAGTATCTTGTTTTACCACCAATGGTAATTAGATTAAGGCCCTTTCGTTCTAGAAACGTGAAGAACAATTTGTCTCAAAACTATTGTGACATACGTTATTTTCTGCGAATCATGACAAATGTTGGCATTTACTGATGGCGAAGATATAGTCAGAAGACCCCTATGTAGAAATATAGAAGGGTTTTTAGTTTAATATTTGCCGGCAGCGTAGAACATATGGGCTTAAACATTAACGAGTAGAAAATCATATGCATGCTAGCATCGCCAAATAACAGAAGAGAACTGAGCTAGAAATAAGAAGATTTAATGGTTTAGTGGCGATACCCAATTCTTGCATGATATTATACAATATGCAACACTCTTCGGTCTATGCTGTTATAGGATTCTTTTAAATCTATAAATGTTCATTCCCTTTTAAGTATTGGTGTGTGGTTAGAATTTGGTCAAGAGTGGGCTTGTTTCTAAAACCAGCCTGGTGCCTTGCGATTGTATGGCTGTATGCCATTTTTTATTGTTGTAGGATGTTTGAGAAAACTTATATTTAATACATGGCAGTGATATACTTGTGTAGCTACCATACTCAGAAACTAATACCATGCATTTAGGATATTATTCGGTGCCACAGTTGTGCTTGTCCTATTTCTCTAGCATTCCTTCCAGGTTCTATATTACTAACATTAACTCATACTTATATTTCTCTGGTTAGTAGGTCACCACTGTGTTTTATTAATTCGAGCCATCGATTCTTGAAGCTTTATTATTATTCAGTTGTGCAAAGTGCTGTCTCCACCATTGTTGTTCTTGAATTTTGCTTTTTACGTTTTCATTTTTACTTTCTTTTACGATAGAGGAAGTATTGGATTGACCCCAAAAATTCGAAATTGGGTTTTCAACAGATCTTCACGTTTTAGAGTCCCGTGAACTCAAAATTCATATTTTTGTTTCTTGGTCGGTGTGTGTCTGTCTGTCTGCCTGTCAACAAATTATCTCAAAAACAAAAAAAGGTATGGCGTTGAAGCTTCATATATAAGTTTTGTTTACTATGTGCATGCGACAGCAAGCTTTTGAAAAAAATCGCATAGCCGGAAGTAGGTGTTTACTCTTGTGATTTTTCAGTGTTTTTCGATTTTTTCGAAAACGGCTTTAACGATTTTTTTCCAACTTTACATTTTTATTACATTTTCAATGTGTATTGGTGTGAGCGAGGTAATTTTCCAGTTGAATACTTCTAAAATGGGTTTCTTTTGTTTTTTTCTATTTTTTATTAACTCCTATTTTAAATAGAACACCTAGTATACTATTACATTTTTGAATTCAGCTTGAAATTTTAGAGAAAATTTGTCTCTTGAACTAACGCTATTTTGTACGGTTTCTGTAGAATTTGTAGTTTTTGAAAAATTTTGACAAATGCTTAAAAATTAAAAATCAAATTTTTGGCTAATTATAAGATCACTGTAAAAGGAAGTTTTGTGTATGTATCACACCAGATTTTCGCATATTAGTGTTCAGGGGTGGAAGTCTTGTTTGGCACTTCCGATGGTATTATCCATTCTTCTTATCTCTTTCACCTCTCGTGCTTGATATACCCAGGAGTACCCTTTCTTTCTTCTCGACCACGATATTTTCGATTTGTTTTTACTGTACTTAAGGTCTGTTATGCTATTCAGATGTTTTATCTATTTCCATTTTACATGTTGTCGTTTGATTGGAGGGTCAAGTTGCGCTCGGGCCAAACTTTTGGTAATGCTTTCCGTTTTTAGCTGTGTTCAACGCAAGACTGGCCGTGCTGTTTAACGCTTCTCATGGCCTAGTTTTGGGTTTTTTCCGCTTACCTTGTGCTAGAAATTTTAGGATGAAATCCCGCCACGCTCACCTTTAAGGTGGATTTTGGTTGAAAGTGGCGTTACCATTCCTTCGTCAAGATGACGGATTTAGCCTCGCCGTAGTTTGGATGTAGGCGGCCCAAATTTTGGGTAAGTCACATAGAACTTTCGTTTATTTCTTTGGTTCGAGGTGCATCGTTTTGATTTGCGAGCTGTTTGTTGGTGCTGAGGCTGAAGAAACCTTTGAATGCCGTCAAGAGGAGAACTATTTGGTCGTGCAGGTAGCTATTTCAGTAATATATAAATTTTATGAAGTGCTTCCAATTCTCGCGCTGAACTCTTAAAATGTCGCGTGAAGTTTAGTTTTTGCTTTATTTATCGAGATTATATTGCTGTACCGAATGCCAGCGCATTCAATTGAAATCTTTAAGGTTTCCTAGAAAGTCACTTTTGTTTATGAATGTTTGTAACCTTGCTTTACCTTTGTACGCTGCGGTTTGCGTTGTGTTGTTCCACAGTCGCGGTTCAGTGGCAGTGGGCGGGGTTTAGGAATTAGCACTTTCCACATAGAAGGAAGGGGAAAGGCTTCTACTCGATTAAGATTGTTAGGGTGTTTGTAAATCTCAATGACTTTGCGAATCTTTCTGCTAAAGGAGAATGGGGATTTGCAGGTGATGGAAGTTTCATCAAAAACCGCGACGGCATTTTCTGAACCGCGACCGCGCTTGCCTATAAATTCTCGCCTTTCTTCTTCCGATAGTTAGCCAAGTTTCGCCTCTGGCGTGTTTAACACGTTGAGTTACCGTGCTCTTTTACTTTTTTCTCCTGATGAAGCCCCTTACGAAAGTGGGCGAAACGTTGAATTCTTCGATCTCAATCATGACACGGTCCAATCCCGGAAGTCGTTTGTTAGTTAATGACAATGGCCGTGAAAGCCTCAGAGATCTACTTTCTAAAAAAATGCAATTGGAGTGTTGGAATAATTCATTAATTGTTCATAAGCAATTGAATTACAACATAACTTGTTCAAGGTGACTTGCATAAGGAAACCAGACTTCGAGCGTGCAGAGAACTTAATGAACGTTATTTACGTGAAGGGGGCGAATTTTTAGACAAAATAGTGACCTGTGATAAGACCTGTCCTACTCAAAGAGGCACTGCGTAGAGTTCTCGAACTTTACATGATAATGATGACTCCAAACGAAATGTTGGAATCTGGATTAGACACCCGAGTAAATAGTTATTTGAAGCACAAATCAAAAAGCTAGTAGAGCTACAGGACAAGTGTGTAAGTGTTGAAGAGTAGTTACAATGTTACATTGTTTATATAATCGATTTTAAAACGACTACATTTTTTTCTTTATATATTGAATTACCCCCAAATATTTAATATCCTGCACTTAATAACATCCTGATATTTTGTATGACTGTGATTTCCAAGAGGTACTTCAAAATTTCTTTTGTTGTTAACTCAAGACTGCCTGCTTGGTATAACGTTCTTACATTCTACGTTCAGTAATCATGCCCTTCTCTCACAAAATTTGTCCTTTCCGAGGTTTGGTTTGGCCTTCAGAACATAGAATTGTTAATGTTACGCAAAGTACCTGCTTTCTCCAAGCTTGCAACCGGTAACGGCATCCACTGAGGTACCCTTAGGTTACCTCACATTAAAATCATTCATTTCACCTTTCAACCATTTTTTTTCATACCATCAGTTGTAATGAAGTTACACTAAAGATACTAAAAATGAAATAAACAGTGCACCAAAGAGGACAATGTAGTAGCAATTATAGCACCGTTATTCGGGAGATAACTATTCGTTTTATAAATCATTAAAAATGGAGGACAAGAGAACCATCAAGAAACCACCTGGATAAGAAAATCGTTACCTACATTTTTTGTTTGTTTTAATGGTCAATGCAAGACAAGAAATTGATGTGACGGCTGGAAATCCTGTCAAGAGCTGGTTCTTCTTTCAATTTTGTTTATTTCAAAATAATATATAGGAATTGGTCCTAAAAAGAGAGACTTTTAATTTAGGAATACAGAAATTAGCAAGTAAATTTATTATAAAAACCCAAAATGTAAATTCAGCGGGTGGA
This sequence comes from Agriotes lineatus, assembly GCA_940337035.1. NCBI lineage: Eukaryota > Metazoa > Arthropoda > Insecta > Coleoptera > Elateridae > Agriotes > Agriotes lineatus. The sequence goes on along the minus strand of OW679195.1, from coordinate 58,293,469 downwards.
AAACAATAATAGGAAATGCCCGTAATCACGAATTCCTGTCAACAACTCTGCCCGCGCAGATCTTTATACTAAGGAAGTTCATCCCGTAATGGCAGAGCAAACAAGCCGATCCTGCAATTGATCCCGGTAACCGGAAGCTGCACTCCGGGCCCGGAAACACCTCTGTATTGTACTCAAACAATGCCTTTCCTCCTTACACTCCGACTGTTAGCGAAACGAGTCCGACGACGCTGAACATATGATCTCAAATAGTTGGTATTTTTCAAGTACCAGTATCACGATTCGAGCGCGAAGGGGTAATTGGTGTGCAGCCAATTTTCCTAAAGCAATTAGATCTGTAGTTGGGCGCGCGGGCGTAGTTGTTTAGTGGAAGCTTTTGATTTTCCGAACTAGTGAGGTCAGAAATGAGCGTCGAAACTTCGGCCTCCGCTAATCTGCGCCACCTTGCGGATCAGAAAAGACACTGCAGCACAATATTGCTTTAATCTCGGTCCCCGTGCGCGAGCCGTGTTATCGTCAAAGGGCCTCGCTTCTTACGTGCAGCAGACCAATTCAGCAGACGGCGACCCCCTTTGACTTCCCGTCCTCGGCTTGCCTGATCTGTTGTTCCGTATTAATCAGATTTCCGTGCATTTTTAGCGCCGGCTTTCCGAGACCGTACCCCAGATACCGGAGCAGTTCGCACGAAAAATGAATGATTTATCTGTCGTGGAAATTCGGACCAAGTTTCCGCTCGCTAATATTCCGCGCAACTGGGGCAGAAGGCACCACAAGAGTTGGAGGAAACTTTTAGGTCGTTTAACACTCCACAAGCAAAGTAAACTGAATTTCCAAATAGCGCGGCACATCTTTAAATAATACATTGTTCCTGGGATTGAGACAAATGGAGCAGAGAGAGATTAAATGCGCTGCAGCTTCCAGATAAGGATTCGGGATGGTCCTCTGCGAGGGCGCGCGAGAGACGGCAGATGCCAGGGGACGGCGGGGCGAATGACAAATAAAGCAAGAAATCCCATGAATTACAAAGGAGCGCCTCTGGTTACTGTGCAATTTGGACCGGGTTTCCTTAGCTGCTCAAGTTTTTACAGCAAACTCGCTGAGCAAATCTCAAAGTGCAAATTAAAACAAATGCTCAGTTTCCGTAATTGCTTCTCCCATGAATAACTCCAATGAAAGGTTGTCGAGCATGGCGACAGACGAACGTTGTTTGTACAGGCCCGGAAAGGTATTCGATAAAAAATCCGGAGACCGATACGTACGTTTAGTGTTTTAGACAAGCGCGAGCAACGTGGTTGCCGCCGTATTAAAGGATGGATTTGGGGGAGGTTCGTTGTATAGAAGTAAATCGGGACGTGTGAAAGGTTGGAGAATGCGAGGACAGTACGGAATGTGGATTATATGTGTCGCTTTATATTCAACACTGTCGCTATCCGAGCCGTCGATATGAGACAACGCGCCACCCACCCTGAATATGTTTACATACATTCCTTACATTTGGTATTCCGCGCCCCCATTACACCCCTGCACCTTTATTAGATCGCAAAGTTATTTAAATGGCGCGTACTCACCTACGCTCTGTTGTATCGGAGGGTATCCCACGACCTTTTCTATAACTTTCCTACAACCTCCTAAGTTGCTCAAACGAAATAGAAGCTGTAAACTGAATATCGTGAAATCAATCACTCAATCAACTTGTGCTACCGATTATGACCCGTGGGACAGAAAATTGCTCACCAATCAAAACCTTACCTACACTACGTTATACCAAGAGTGATGGAAAAAACATGCTGGCACAGAAGAAGAACTAAGTGGATCCACAATAAAACAAATCAAAGCAGCTGATATGGTGGACCAAATGGTGTCCCTAAAATGGATTTGGTCGGGACATCTAGCATGCACATATAAATCAGATGCTCAAATTAAATCTTAAACCTGCGAGTACGAGCTAATAAACGAAGTATAGAGGAAGACCACCAAATAGATGGATCAACGATATCATAAAATTGGGATGGCTAGCATGGATAAGAGAAGCCACAACAGGTCAAAAAGGATTTCGAAGAAAGACTTCACTTAACTGAGAATGGAAACTGGCTAGAAGAAGAAGAAACAAAACTAACGAATGAAGTTGACATTGTTGGAACTAACTTCTTTAGTGCATCAGCTCTCCATTTCCGGGTGTAAAGACTCTTTCAGTCGTTTATAAAAGTAGCAGTTGTGTTGTGAATAATAATATCGTTTAGCTAATAATACACTATGTATCAAGCTTAATTTAAAGGTATTTGAATGAATAAAGAATTCAACAGGTTCTGGATCCAGATACACACGAGAAGGCCCAATAAAGGGTGGTAAAGTAACATAATATCGAATAGCAATAGAAAGTCAGTTGAGTTGTTTAGTTGCCGTAATTGTGAAATTTATAAAAACCGAAATTGAAAATTTGCGAACAGTATGAAAACGAAATTTCTAGTTGGAAGATTGAATAACAGAAATTACCAACTCTGAAAATTTAAAGTAAGAATGCTTCTGACCAGAGAAGGAACGTGCGATGTTGTTGACTAACCCAAGCTAGAAACTTCAACCAGTGAATGGAGGTCAGATCTAAGCCACAAGTTATAGTTTCTAAAGAAGTTATATCGTAGTAAATTTGAAAAGGAGCAGAACATGGAATATTAAATCACTAAGATTTTCGAAATGATTGCGTAATTGGTGTATCCACAATAAAACAAATACACAGAACAGTAGGCAATATCAACATAGCTTTCGAAGATAAGAAATGCTGCTCAACTGTCTTTCTGTACCTTAGCCAGACCTTCGATAAGGTCTGGCATGAAGGTATATTATTTAAATTCAAACGGGTTATTCCACATCCCTACTACATGATCATTAAATAATATTTTTAAGAAAGGTACCTTCAAGTAAAGTTTGGAAAAGCAGTATCGCCTCTACATCTTATTAAATCCGAAGTCTTGCAAGGAAACGTTTTGGGGCCAGTGTACGTTTTATATCCAGTCGATATATTTACCAGCCTGAGGATAATTAACGCAACATATGCTGTTGATACGGCAATCCCCGCTACACATCATGATCCTATCGCAGCCGCTCGAAGTTTACAACAGAACCTAGACGAAGTTTGGCACTGGTTACAAAATGGCGCTTTAAAATAAACAGCCACAAGTCAGAGTACAAATCGTTTTTACTAAACGTTCCAGAAGTTACCATGAATGGTAAAGCACTACCACAAACATACTGCGTTGAATACTGGGGTATACCTCTCGATAAAGGCCTAACACGGAGAACCCCTATCTTGACGAAGAGAAAACAACTCAACCTTAACTTACAGAATTATTACTGGCTGCTGGGTAACAGCTCTAAGCTTTCGCACTGGAATAAACTGCTGATTTATTATTTTTAATTTTATTTAAGTCGCACTCAGCCAACAGCCGTTAGGCTAATTATAGGCGTCGCTGTGCAGTTATGAGGACTTCCAACCCCACTAACGACTGTCATGATGTTGTATGACCGCCGGGACCAACTTTTTCCGTGATAGCCGTACCACGAGGCGCCGAGAGATGCAGCCGTGAAACTCCCATCCAAGTTCTGACCAGAGACAGCGTTGCTTAACTCTACTGATCGAATGTGGACGCTTGTTCAAGCTACACCACTCCATCCAGTTATGGGAGTTCCCCACAACTGAATGGTATAGCGTCACATTCCAACATTGAAACCTAGAACGCTTCCAGTCAAAGATTCTTCGAATTATCAGCAATGCACCCTATTATGTTTCCAATAAAGAAATTGTGAAAGACAAGGTAGTGAAGTGTAGTGACAAATATCTACCGCGATTAGAAATGCATGATAAGCCATTAGCACAACAGTGAACATTGGCTTAGACTTAAACGTTTCAAACCTCTAGATCTTCCTCTTCGCTAATAAATATCTAGTGTTACCTCCTATGTATAATTGATTCTTAAAGAGGAAGAAACATGGGCGTTTACTCTACATGTAAATTGCCTTTGTTATTGACGAGAAATCTGACGTGTCTTATCAGTAAATAAAGTTGGTGAGATAATTACAGAAATCCATGTTTATGAGGAAATTTACTGTTTTTACGACTTTAGTTCTAATTTGCTGCATTTTTTCGTTTCTGAATTTAAAATCCCGCCTGTAAACGAGTATTTCTAAACATGTACCGGTTCACAAGCACTTCTTGGCGGCAGTTTAACGCACGTGTTTTTTTATCGATTCGTTTTGGGTCGCTAAAAAGAGTCAGTTGTGTGAGCAGGAAAGAGAGGGAGTGAAAGGATTTACCCCGCCTCCTCTGGCCGCAGGCGAAACGTTGGAACATGTGTGTATCGGATGATGCAGTTTTGGCGCGAAATGCGCGCCTCCTCTTCACTTCGATTTCGTGGCTTGAGGCTTCTTGCAAGATTCTAACACGAGTTTTGAGCAAGGCAACAAGTGGTTTTCGGGCTGTGTTTTCGCTTCGGTGGGTGGCCTTCGGGCTTTCTCCGAGGGTCATCATTAACGGTTTTCGGGTAGTGTCGCATATAAAATATAGATGTATGTTGTTTAGACAGTGACACGTTTCTAGGTGTCTTTTCTCGTGTTTGGACTTGGGGGTCGATAAGTCACGTTTGTTGCTGCCATTGTTAGTAAAATAATCCCAGTACTGCGGAGTTGGCAGCTTCGATTAACGCTCATGGGCGGATTATCTAATTGGGAATCTCTGTTGGGGCTAATTTGGCCTAATGAAGTTCCGTTTATCGTCTCAAATTCTTGCCATGTAGTTACGGACTTTCTGCTACATTTTTGGGGATGTAACGTCGTCTCCACCCTTTCGTCGACAGCACGCATGGACTGCTCCGCAGTTTCTTCAAGCTTCTTTGGAGCAGTTTGCTTGGAAACACCCACCTACAGCTTCGTTGAGAATCGAGTTGCAGCAACCTGGACTCCGTAAGGTATCATCTCTTTATTTTAGTTTTAAAATGCATAGATTACAGTGAAAGAAGTGATTTATTGAAGCGTTGGCATTTTGCGTAACGTTGCTGTCAGTTTATAATTGACCGTTTGAACTGCTGTAGCTGTCAGTACGCTCAGATGAACATTTACCGTCAGTTTTATTGTTTATACTTAGCCTAACGTAGTTGCGATTAAAGTAATTGCCGCCTTTGAGCAGCCACATTTGATTGTGTACCGTTAAGTTTTATTGTTTTTGAGTCAAGTTTATCTAGTTTAAACGTCACGCAACTCAACCCCTTACTAACCCGTTCCTTTACATTTAATTACTAAGCAAATGTTTACTTACATACTTTTAATATAGTTAATTTTTCATTTAGCTGTGTTTTTCTCTTTGATTTTTCTGTCATTTGCATCCGAACTTGTGTGTGTCTTCTTTTGTAAAAGGGGTTTACAAAGCAGCAAAGGAGCTTTCTCGCAAGATAAATTGAACGCTGTTGGTCTTAGTTTCGTCAACCAAGTATTGCCAAGGTTGAATTTAAAAGGTGTACGCATTTGCTTCCACTTTTCACAGTGGGCTCACCTGTATTCCCCTATTAGGAAAGTGTTCGTTCCCGATTTGAGTCATTTTACGCCCTAGTCAATTAGCTAATTAATGTGGCGTCGTAACGGGGCGTATATATCGTAATATGTTGTCTGCTACTAGATGCCTTATTAGAAGAATATATGACGCTTGTTAGATCATTAGATGTTAGAATAGGTGGATGTTCCAGCAACAGCGACCAAGAAAACAAAGGCAATGTTTTGGGTGTAAGAAACCAGGTCACTTTAAATGTTATTGTTATTAGTGGAAAAATCAGAGGAACAGTTCCTATAACGGAAAAGATCATAATAAATCTAATGTAATTTGGGCTTTTATGCCAACAAATAGAATAATAAGACTTCTTCTAGTTGCTTTTATATCGCCTTCGGTGCAACAAGTCACATAGTATCTGACAGAAATTTCTTTACAACACTGCGTCAAGTTGAATCAGCTAAAATAGCTGAGGAGGGTATGAAATATGGAGAAATTGGCGGAAGGGTAACCTAAATGCAAAATATCTCTTATGCAAACTAAAAATATACTTGTACAGAATGTATGTACCTCAATTAAAACAAGATATATACGGTGGTATTCTATGAAAATAGGTGTACAATATGGAAGAATGATATAGTATACCACGTTACAAGATCGGTGGGTGACTCAGAACAGGCCGATAAAGTAAGAAAACCACCTAACCATAGAATCTCGCATAACATATTTTGTGCTATCAACTAATAAAAATAAAAACACCATTGAATATGCTAAAATTTGTTTGCCTAAGTAAAGTGAGTGATCCTTGTTTCTATAGTAACTAAATACAAGGCAATGTTCCATAAGAGTCTTAGAACCGTTATATTCACAATGGGCTTATTATTTTATTGTTGTCATATCCACCAACAAGCATACGGAGAGTTGACCTTATCGTCACAGATAACGAACCCGAAAACCAGTAAAAATAGGTTGGTAGTGCAAAAAACCTAAAGCGATTGAACAGATATATGGGAATTTCTATAAGATATCGTGTGCTGAAACAGCAAACATAGTTAAAGAAATTGGGCATAATGACAGTTGTATTCACATGTTTGGGACATCGAAGTCCTGATGCCTTTAAGCAGTTGGTTCACGAAGAACTTGCCACAACAATAACATTAAATAAATGTGATAGTTTCATTATTATGTATTAGTACTAATAACAAACGTTTTCCAAGAAGTCATTTCCAAAAGAAAGCACATCGAGAGCACAACAGTAGCCTGACTTAATTCACACCAATGTATGCGGTCCAATACCTACTGCGACTCATGGATGGAAGCGATACTTGTTAACATTTATTGATGTCTATTCGCGATACACAACTATTTATGTGTTGCATTTGAAGAACGGAGTTGCAGATAAAGTAAAGGGATTTGTTGCAATGGTATGTAACAAATTTGAAAGAAAGCCTAAGGTAATAAGATCTGACAATGGGAGAGAATATATTAATGGGAGAATTCAAGACTTCCTCCAGAAATATGGAGAGAGCAAAATGAGGTTGCAGAACGTAGAATATTATGTACCTAGCTATGCAAGGTGTATGCTGTTCGAAGCAAAATTACCAAACAAGTATTGGGAGGAAGCAGCAATGAGAGCGAACTATTCACAAAACATATTACTTTAGATTGCTATTCAAAGAACACCATATAAATTATGGCATGGAATCGGATCTAATGTAAGTAACCTGGAAGTATTTAGAAGTAGTGCCCTGGCATGCATTACAAAAGAGAAAAAGGCATTTATTTTCTGCTTGCTTTTGTTATCCCAACCCGATCATGCAAAATTTTGAATGAAGTTGTTGTGGATATGATGGATGTTTTTGCACCTTACGTAGGTTTTATTTTAACTCCCACAAATTGAAAATCTACCGAAAGCCAATAAATAAATCTCGTATATGTAAATCTAATATGAGCATGGTTAATGACTTACATTTAAGTCTTAACATTACACTTAACTTAATCAAATTAATAGATTAGTATTTAAACGTAGGACATAAATTTACAAAACCGAAAATTAGGCGTAAGGTAAATCAACAATTTGAAGATAACGGAGGTATCTCATAAAATTTTAATTAAATGTTTAAGTAATGTAGCTGATGACAATGTAATAACTAATTAATATAATAATATAATATCAGCCAAACGTGTTTCCAAAATGTATTATTCATCTATATTATTTTTTCTTCTTATTTAGGCTAGGGTAGTCTTTCTTTGAGTGACCTATGGTTCCTATTTTATATTTTGGAGAAGATGAGAACCAGCTCTAATCCCATTTGTTGGGCAGTGGTTCTGGAAGTTTTCTTTCTGTTGGTGGTTCTTTTTTTATATATTATATACGCAATTTTTCTTCCCTCATTCTGTCGAAATTGGGATTATATTCTTTTCATCTGCGTTACTCTATTTTGAAATATCTCTGAATAGTACAGATTATGTGTGTAACGGGTAAGATAAAACATATATTTGGAATGTGCTAATTGAAAAAGAATTATAATGTTTTCCATTTTATATATTTGTATATAAGGTTCAACTATATAGATTTTCCAAGAAACTATTGTATATTCTATAATATTCTTAATGGCCTTCTGTCTATGTAATATACGTTACATATTGCTGAATTTTTAACAGGTTGGCTGTTTCTGATTTTATCATTCTTTTTATATCACTTAGTTTCCATGTTTCAAAAAGCACACATATGGATTGTTAAAAATCTGTTTTTTTCTTGATCCTTTGCACTTCAGTTAGACTGATAGCTGACTAAACAATTTATTTTACAGCATACATAAAGGGATCTCAAAAAATTGTTATTGAAATTTGAGGATATGCTGTATGTCATAAAATTATCTAAAATGTGTCAAGGAGCATGCAAACAGCTTCTTTGCATGAAGATAACGATTTAGTAACACATTTTGAAACAGTATCATGCTACCAAAATTTAGTAGTTCTATTGTAGTTGTTCAAAATGTAAGTAGCCTTATTTTAAAATAACAGTCATTACACTGTCAATATTAAAATTAAGCTTCGGCTTAGACCGCGTTGGCTTTCTAGCGAAACGCCCGGCATAATTTTTGGCGTTATGTGCCTTACACTTTGTAAACGTTTTTATAATTATTATTTTCGTTGATGGCTCGTGAACCCTTACAAGCTAGCCATAATTTGGTCCATGCTGTTGGAGTAGAACTGCGGACAAAAACTCAGTAAAGCGCTCTATTCAGAATTTCCCTCGGAAGTGGAAGTTGTGACACTAAAGATTTTGAAAAATCAAAATGGAAACACCAACGAATGCAATTTCACCGCTTGGCAGAAACCCGAACGCAACCCTTCGTCCCGTTCTGCCACGAATGGAATGGAAGAAATGCCTCGATTCTGCGCGATGCGGCTGGATTACAGCAACACGCTGATTGTTTCCCATTTTTATCTCATTTACAACACTTACCCAGTATCTCTTGGGTCGCATTTTCGTTAAGGGCAAACTGTAAGCTAAGCTCAAATTATTACTTTTATCTATATCTCAGTTAAAGCAAAAATAGACAAAATTATATTTTTTAAGGTGCTCACCCTCTGTATATTTAATCCAGGATATGTTCGCTTTCGTGATAGGTAGATAATAATTCGCATGCAAATTGTCGACTTTCTCCAACAAAGAGTTTTTGAGCTATACCGCTAACACACGGACAGACAGACATATGGAATTAAGACAACATGTTTCTCATCATCTAGAGACCCTAAATTGTAAATATCTAATTTTTATATTTCGTAAATACGTCTTTTTCATGTCATCGAATCATAGTCATCACTTCGCGGTTCTATTGTAATAGTCAATTGTCAATGTTACAATAAATTTATATCTAAAGTGAATATGTCCAGATATTTAAGTGAGAGGGAAAATACGAACAGTATCAAAACTAGAAGAAGGTTGGCTCTGAAATTGCTTTTATGGCATTTTCTGATTCATGCTGTTTTTTGGGTATTTCGTCAATAAACAGCTTGAATTAGAAAACAGGTTGCTGCTGGTTTAAATCTTAGTCACAGCTGCATCTCCAAAATTAAAGATTCTGTGAAGGGGTTTACACGTAACTTTCCTCGAGTTAGATAAATTTGCAAATAAAACAAAATGCAGTCCGCTGGGTTTCGAACTCCGCGCTTTTAGGCGAATATGTCTAGTCGAGCTTCTACTCCGCCGCTAGAATAACTGAGCCACGAGCGTGCCCGTATTGGACGAGTTTCTGCTGCCTTATAAAGATACCATATTGTTCTGTTCCAATTGTGATGTTTACCCTGTATTTGTTAGGTCTCATTTTCGCCAATGATAAAGCCTGAGCTATGTGCAAATTATTACTTTTATCTTTTGCAAATAAAACAAGTGGACGTTATGACACTAAATATTTTAAAAATTTAACATTCCTAATAATACTGAAACAATAAAAGGAAACACTTGGTAATTCAAATTAAATCAATTTGGGAATACAAAAGTACTCCAGGCGAGATTTGATTTCAGCGCCTACGGAAAGCATTTCAAAGGTAAATAAGCATGCCATGCGCGTCGCACCCTATGATCGCACTCCGCCAAAGAATTATAGAAAGTGATACAGCAAACGTGACATCAATTTGATGAAAATATGTCTTAATGATTAGTGTATATAGCATTTAGGATATTTCATCATAAATAAAACGTTTTTATTAACATAACAAAATGCTATCAAGTTCACTGATCAGTTTTTTTGACATTCGAAAAATTGTTGATAAGGAGTCTATGTGGACATACTGTCAACTGCCAGTCTTGATGTGACATTTTGAGTCGAGAGAAAATGTGAGGCGCAAATGGCCTGAGATATGGAGGAAAATATGCTATTATTGTAACTGTAAGGTCTTAGTGAGCCCACAGTCGATTATGAATTCCATTAAAAAATAGAAGTTCATGATGTAGTTGTAAAGTTAATTCTACCATGATTTTTTACATTAGCAAATTCTACATAAGAAGATTTATCAGAAAATATTTGAATTTCTAGTCTGAAGGTGGTGAGATTATTTAACATTAATTGGAACTCAACAGAATTTTCCGAATATTTATGTCAACAACGTAGCTCAAATTCGAAAACAGCTCAAGGTTCCGCTCTAAATTGTACCTAATTTTTCCAACTTAACTGACCTAGTGCCATCTATAATAAAAGCTCGCCCGAACAAAAGGCACCTTCTAATGTTTAAATATTATCATAGGAAAGGAGGCCTTTGAATATCATAAAATGTTACAACTCACTAATTACAAACATTGCAACAACTATTTCAAATTTTTATTAAAATCTGCGTTTCTCTCTTTCATTCATTCGTTGACATTAAGAGGCAAGCGCCGGAGCATCATTTATCTTCACCAGCTTCCATTATTTTTTATATTCTACGTTAGATTTTAATATCTTGCATTTTCTCATAATTAACTTTTAGTGGAATAATTGAAGATGCCTTGAGCTATTTTATTTTAGATAGTAGCCTGGTATTGCTGCAGAATTAGCTGGAAGAATCTTGTTTACAGCTGTTTCATGTTCTTATAGAATATTGCTTTTCTTAAGAATGACAAAAGTAAATTAAAATTCAAACCTTGTCTAAAGCCCTGGAATTCGTTACAGTTATTCTGATCTGTACAGTTTATAAAATTTAGAGCAGTAATTCCCACGGGAGTTCTTTAAGTAGCTGTCACATTTACAGATGGGTCTATTATACGGGGAAGTCTTAATCCTCAAGGGATTAGTTCAGCCAAAATGCATCGTCAGATGAGTACAGCTTATAATCGACGGCTATTTGCGAGAATGATGCAGAAAATTTAAGGAAAAAACTAAAAACTAAAGTGAGCAGTTGGCTGAGTGACCAGGCGCCAACCTTCTTTGAGGACGGCATACAAAACCCTGTGTCATGGTATGATAAGTGATTACATCGCAATGGGGATTATGTAGAAATGTAGCTGAAAGGTGTACCTATATTTTCTATACAATAAATGTTTGAGATTCATTTTTGTTTCTTATTCCTAGTGTATCGGAGGTTGAAATAGTAATTTATCGCATTTCATTTGGAAATGTAGTACATTTCTTCATTCAAAATCGATAACAAATGTAGTACTTTTATCATTAGCAACACTTTTATCCCTAGCAACGGCGATTCGTTTTACATTTGGCAATACTGAAGTGTGATGTTGGTGAGACTGTAAGTCTATGTCAAATTCGAGGTTAGTAGGTTAGGTCTTGCGTCAGTTTTGACATAGATGGACGCAAAACCTAACCTGCTAACCTCGTATTTGACATAGACTTACAGTGTCACCAACAACACAGTTCAGTACTGCCAAAAGCATAACATCAACTGGAGCTGCTTATTGTGCTTTAGTACATAGGAATGAGTCATGCTCATCTTGGTTATGTTTTGACAGTTAGTGTCACTTGTACGTAAAAATGTAATATTTTACATTCCTTATGAAATGCGATAAAATAGTATACTCAACACGTTAGAAAAGTGGTTTTTCTGAACTCGTATGGCCGTTTAAGTACTCGGTAACGGTCGTACTCAAACACGCCATACTTATTCAGAAAAACATCACTTTTCTCAACTTGTAGAGTAATATACTATTGTACAACTAGTTTTGAAAGTCATACTTTTTTCATGAATTTGCAGTTTGATAACGAGAGCGAAGCCCGAACTAATCAAGCAAATGAATGAAAAAGGGACTTTCAAAACGTATTGTACACATAGCTTCTTTGCATAGTGATCTCTTGGTCGAAATTTAGTCGAAAATGACTTCTGAATTGACAACTGTCAAATTGACATTTCAATAAAATAGTTAAAAAATCTGGTGTGATACACTCACACAACTTCCTTTTACAGTGAACTTATAATTAGTCAAAAATTTCATTTTTAATTTCTAAGCATTTGTCAAAAATTTTCAAAAAATACAAATTCTATAAAAACGGTACAAAATAGAGCGTTACTTGAAGGGATAAATTTTCTCTAAAATTTTAAGCTGAATTCAAAAATGTAATAATATACCGGGTGTTCTATTTAAAATAGGAGTTAATAAAAAAATAGAAAAAAAACAAGAGAAGCCCACTTTAGAAGTATTGAACTGGAAAATGACCTAGCTCACATCAATACACATTAAAAATTTAAACACCTACTTCCAGTTATGCGATTTTCTTCAAAAGCTTGCTGTCTCATCTACATACTACACAAAACTTATATATGAAGTTTCAACGCCATACCTCTTTTCATTTTTGAGATATTCTGTTCACAGACACACAGACAGACAGACAGACAGACAGACAAACCAATGAAAAAAATATGTTTTTTGGGATCAGGGGACTCTAAAACGTGAAGATCTGTTGAAAACTCAACTTCGAATTTTTGGGGTGAATCCAATACTTCCTTTATAGTAAAAGGAAGTAGAAAGTGTACTTTTTTCACGATTTTTGCGTTGAAAAAGTGGAACTTTCAATACGATTTCTCATTAAAAAAAGGACAACTTTAACGATCACTATGCAAAAAAAATTACCCTCGGATATTGGATTTCTTATTACACACGAATTACTAATCTAACCTGAATAACTAAACTTCGAGTTAAATTAACAGTTTAATGCAACTTGAAATAGGTTAAGACATCTGTTTTGCAATCTATAACCACGAGAGATCGAAAGGCTTTTTGATCACTTGTCATACGATAAACAATAAAAAAATTTTAAACTGCTACAGAATTGAAAAGGTCTATCAACCACAATAAAAAAATCGGTAAAGCGCTTTACCCCGAACTTCCCACACTAGTAGAAGTTTTGAAAGTACTACAAATTTCGCTACATCAATTTGAAAATAAATAAAAAACAACACAATGCCGGCGGTGGGATCCGAACTCTAGCACCCAGGCATGAGTCAGATGCCTCCGTAGCTTCAACCGCTGCACCACGATCGGGTGCTTACTATATTCACATCTGGCTACGTTATAAAGACGCTATAGATTTCTATCTCATTTGTGATAGTCACCATATATATGTGCAAATTATTACTTTTATGTTTTCCGTAGTTAAAAGAGAAATTGACACCAATCCGTTCGCAAAATATCATCTTCCTCCAACAAACAGTTTGAGCTATACTGCCAACAGGCAGACGGACAGACGGAATCGAGAAAATATGTTTTTTGTCATCCAGAGATCTGAAACGTGAAGATCGGAAGAAATCTGGCAATGTGATTTGTTTACGATTACAATACTTCCTTCATCTTTTAGACGAGGGAAGTAAAACTTGCTGCCAATAACTATTATTTAGTTGCAAAATAAATCTTAGAGAAAGACGATTTCCTTCCTAAAAGAAGTCGATAGGAGATGTTAACAACTATTTTGCATGGCCATAAAAATTTTAGAAAAGATTGCTTTACTAAGAAAACGCTAAGACAAGTGCATTGATATAAATGGAACTACTGCAGAAATACAATTTTACTTTGTTTTCATGCATTTGCGCAGACATTTGCTTACTTGTCAACTATTAAATTGAACAGAATCAAAGACGGTGAAAAATATTAGAATTGACTTTTTGATATTAATACATATCTACCTCCAAATATATAAATATTTAACTCAACCTGAAGCAGTTGTGGTTTACAAGTCATGGGTGTATCTAAACAGTTGATGTTGAATTATCTGACCCTTGTTATGCTGCGAATGATGTGAGGTAAGGATGTACCATTTGGCCAGTGTTATTTAAGACTTATGGCAAGTCTCGTATAATCTGAGAGATTGTGGATGACTTGGAAAAGGGAATAGCTATTAACCGAGTATCACTGAATATCTTCTGATGCAGAGATCCTCCTGCCATTCTCGTCACATCTGAATTAGATATCGTTTTGCTCTTAACACATTTGCGAGTATGGCTTGTTACTGGTCAAAAGCGTAATTAATATAAGACTTATGTTATGTATAATATATGGCCGTGTAAAAGCTCCTTCATTGGAACCCGGTCGTTGTATAAACGCAGCATTGGAGTTTGGGATGCTATCTGTCTTACCGGCAGTCGGGACAGCTGTTTCATAACAAGGTTTCTGTTTTACGTTGTTTTGCTAAAAAAATGTAGCGTAATTTTTAGGCAGGATTTTGTGAATTGTGCTCAAAGTTTAGCTCTTAGCATCAGATTTCGTAAATTATTATGTGAGAAAGTTTCGCTGATATGCGGGTTCGAGCATTGGGCACCGTTTCGGACGTTCGCGTCCTAGAACGGGTTATAAACACAGAATTTCCTCGACGTATTGGCCGTTCGCCTGTAATTGTACAGGGTGAGTGTAATTTCTCCTATTTCAAATTGTGATACAATCATTTCAATGAGCTGACTCTTGTCTGGGGTTTTTAGCGTAACCTACATGGTGAAATACCTCACTCACTTGGTACAATTTACCATCGATTCTGGTTGCTGGAGTATTCTACTACAAATGTCACCCGGGGCTTTGGAGGCTTCGGCGATCTTTCAGCACCAGGAGAGCCTAGTTTGCGTTTGGAGCGTCATCTTTAAAAGGCTTTATGAATGACGTTTGCTGGTGTTGACTGCCTGCAGCCGCAGCTGTAAGCTATTTGGGGCCCATCGGTTTACATCTTGAAACCGCAGCTTCGAGCCCATTTGGGGCCATGGATTATCACCTCCGGCATAAGCGTAAAGCTCTCAGTTAATTAGTGCAATCTAATAAGTTGTGTTTTAATGCTATTCGTATCACAAAACCGATAAAATAGCTGTAACATATCGAATGGCACATGTTATGGGCTCTATATTTGTTTATGTAGTTGTATAGTACTAATCACGCCTATGATAACATTAAATTGGGGTGCGCGTTTTGAGTAGGCAACGCCTAATAAAGATTTCTAATATTTCCGTTCTGGTTATTATATGCAACTTTGTTTAACACATCTAATGGGCGTACTTTTACTTTTCAGTGTTCGCGTTCGTTACTGCTAAATAATTTTAAAGATGAAATTGAGTTAGGAGTAAAACTATCTTCACGTTTCTAATAAACTTTCAAATAAAAAAAAACGTTACCGGTGGTCGAATTCCAAGAGCAGGCGGACCGCGTATGCAGTCCCAGCGGTTTGGGCTATTTCTACCTGAGCTACGGAGCACTGACTCTTCGAATTCCTGCGTTGCAGCTGTATTAAGTAACGCACTATATTGTTGCTCCTTTTTGTGTCGTACAACATTTATTCTGTATGTATTGGAGCCCATTTTTGGTAAGAATAAAGCCTGCGCTATGTACAAATTATTACTTGTATTTATTGCTAAGTTAAATAAAAAATACACAAAATTTTATATTTTAAGGTGCTCACCCTGTATCTATTTGTCTGAAATTTTCTCGGTTTCATGCCAGTTAGATATATAATGTGTATGCAAAATATTGTCTTCCTCCGACAAATAGTTTTTCAGTTATACCGCCAACAGACAGACAGACGGACGGAGTTGAGAAAACCTGTTTTTCGTCATCTAGGGACTCTGAAACGTGAAGATCTGAAGAAATCTCGAAAAGTGATTTTTTCGCGATTACAATACTTCGTCTTTTACACGAGGGAAGTAAAAATTAAGGTAAACGACCTAGAGAACGCTCTCCAATCCGCTGGTCACACCAAATTAAAACTATAACTAACAGATCTTTAACAACTACGACTAGATTAAGTAAAGACAGAAATCAGCGAATAGATGCAGCCAAAACCTTGGTTCGGCAACCGTCGATCATGCGATTGTGTCAGTTTTGTTATTATCGTATCTTTATTAGTCACTACTACTCTGCATAGGGGATCAAGAAGAAGTAGAAGCAGTTGTGATAATAACTTGTGTTTGATATATTGTAACATGTCTTGTATTTCCTCACTTAGACCTCATACAGTGAGTATTCATGCAATCCTATTTGTGTTCTTCTTCAGTGGTCCGAGTAAAATTATAATAGCATGCGTTTATTACAAAGAAAGTAAAATAGACTAAAGAAAATGCAAGAACTCATGTGCAATTTGTATTTTGAATGTCATTGTTAATAAGTAATCAGTTTTTTACGGCACCAAACCTCTAATATTCGGATATAAAACGATAGTTATAGGCATTTAACTTAAAAACTTGTTTCTGATTGAGTAAGATCACCGATACATTAATTATTACAATAAAGAGAACACAAAATTCTAAAACTGTAAAGAAGTTGCCAGTGACAATAAATTATAAATGTAATTTAAGGGTAGTTCAATTTCCAAAATGTAGGCTTTTATTGCTAGAGAATAATCTATAATTACAGTATTTTGGCTCCCCAAATCATTCTTATTTCAGCAACCTTTATGAATTCAGAATTAAATCGAATAGAATCCAGCATATTTACTATTAGTACAAAATATACCGAAAAAATGGGAGACTGCCTAGAAAAATACTATTCAAAATAGGGAGATAGAGCCAACTAAGCCTTAATAAAAAAAATTCACCCTTAAGAAATTACACTCTCAAGATGTTGAATTTCTATTTTTGGATTTTCTTCAGAACTCAGAAACTTCATGTGATAAAAGTTGATTAAGTTTATCAAATCCTTATATAACTGAATTGATATGTACATATTTATAAAAGGAAACGTCTATTCTAATTCTATGGAACCCATCCATGTCAAAATTAAATTTAGCCATAACAAGTATAAAATGGCTCCCTCTTTCGGTTGAAATAATAAGAAACTAAATATTATAGAATTAGTGAAACAAATTAGATGGAAGTATGAATTACATTTTGAAAATTTAGTTTCATATCGCAACATAGAATGCAGAGTACTTTAGCTTACAAAAGTATAATATTTTGTTCTTTAGATTTACTTCTACAGTTGACAGATGCAAACAACAAAAGTCCAACAGTAGCAAGTAGCAATAAGTATATCGGAATCAAATTCAAATATTTAATAAATTGCTGTTGCTTGCTAGACTTAAAATAAACACTTTGTCGATATTTAAAATTTAATTAATAGTAATGATAATGTAAAGCCATTACGTTACACTAGAATACTTCCAAAAAGCTCGGGGAAACTAAAGATGCTCGATTTTAAGGTTAGGTGCTAACTATAAAAAATAATAAAATTTTAATTTAAATGTCTGTAGATACTGATTTTGATAAATAGAACGATCGAAATAGTTTTGAAAAAGACTATTTTCAATAAACAAAAGTAACCCAGATTAAATTTCAGACAAAAAAGGGAAACACGAATTTTATAGATTGTAAATACGTCTTCTACATGTCATTAGATAATAGTTAATTGTCACTATGTCGGTGGGACATAAATGATGTAATTAAAACGTCTGAAAACACCAAAAACAAGCACTAGATTAATGTTGATATTTCCATTTTGCGGCAATAGTACATATTATCAAGCAACACAGAAGCTGTTAACACACGATATGTTTGCTTCGGTGCGCTGTAACATCAGTTTATGAAATATTGCCTTATCATAGATCTCAAAAAATTTGAGTTTTAGCTAACCGATAAGAACAGATTACTTGCAGCTGTACACATTAAAATTATTTCGGTGAAAATAGGTACAACGGCGAAGAAGCTACGAGACAGTGGCGTAGCTAGAAGCCCGCAAGACCCCACAGTGCGGGGTAACCCCACAGTGCGGGGGTAGCCCAGGAGTGGGACCCTAACCGAAAGAAATCTTTTTTAAAACGGTTTTTGATGTTACAAGCTTTCAGGCAACATTTACTCGTGCCAAGGTTTGCTTGGGTTATCCACGATATTATTCATAACATTTCTGTGGTGAAAATACTAAAGAGTATAAGTCAAAAATGGTCATTTTACAGGAACACCAAAAAACTATTTTGCTGGAGATTTTAGAACATTTAATTCTTTCGCTGGTAATCAAAAGAATCAAGTCGATTTATTGACTACAGCTTGCTTTGCTATTGATTCTAAAACTATTTCTACTAGAAAATAAATAAATGCGGAACTTATACCTTATCGCATTTCCTTTTATTCATTTTATGATATAGCAAAAGGGTATAAGTTGACATATAGCTTTTTGCAATATCCCGGAATATGTATTTTCTGATAAATAATTACTATGACAAAACAGCATATGTAGACATAAACTAAACAAGAATATGTGGTTTCGAGTTCGAATAATGGGACGTTATGTGTAAACTTACCGGTTAAGTTCTTGTTACAGCACTTCTGCAAAACTTTGTACGCACGAGAGCGTGTGTTCATTTTGGCACTTATTCGTTAAACTACACTATAATAACGAATAATAACACTGGACCGCTAAAACACATATTGCACCTGCATGTAAATGCACTCGTAGTATGAATGTACATAAGTTATTTGTTTTCAACAAAAACGGAAAGTTATGAAACGGCAAAAGGGTATAAGTTAACATATGCTGTTCTGGGGTTGCAGATCACTTTACGAAAAGCTTTGACTCGGGGTATTAGTACACATGTATCT
The DNA here is from genome assembly GCA_940337035.1 of Agriotes lineatus. Classification (NCBI taxonomy): domain Eukaryota; kingdom Metazoa; phylum Arthropoda; class Insecta; order Coleoptera; family Elateridae; genus Agriotes; species Agriotes lineatus. The sequence goes on along the minus strand of OW679195.1, from coordinate 58,274,448 downwards.
ATTTTCCATTGACTACATTTGTTTTTTATCAATTTTTAGTGAATTTTCAGGAAATAAGTCTACATATCCCATTTAGAAAACTTGCTGTAAAATGCGGTTATGGTATGTAGACTTATATCCTCTTGTATTTAGATGCCCGATATTGCTCCGGACACGAGGCATCAATAAAATGAAAAATGAGATAAGTCGACTTATACCCTTTTGCCTCTTTTGCCACAGATTTATGAAAGGAATGTGATAGTGAAAGGGGTTGAACAGTCACGACTTCACTTTCGAGCAAATTTTGACGTGGTATTTACGTTTTCAAAATCACTGCTTTAAAAGTAGCCCTTATCGACAAATATATTAAGGTTTAAAGAATATCGAAGATCAAGTTTGCCGTCGTCCCATACAGTTATAAGAAATATTTAAAAAGTTTCTTACCCAGAAACGGAAACTTTTCTTCTAAATTTTTAAAGAATTTAAATTTAATAGGGTCTTATTAAATTTTTAGACACAATTGAAATTCCTAGTACTGGAAGACGATGAATTATGGGAAATGGGGTGTCAACTGTCATTCAGGGCCTACTAACTCAATAATTACTACAATAAAAAAACACTGGTGACTTACCAAATTACAGACGCGAGATCAAAGAATCACTGAAAAGTACTGATTTTTAAATATGAAACTAAAGTGACAGCGATGGTAAAGAAATGGACACATAATTACAGAAGCTCCATACAAAATTGAAAATAATTTTAAATATCTCAGGTACAGTTCCTCTCAAAGATGAGGAGAATAACGATTCAAAAATATACATATATAAAGCAATCCATTCCTTTACAGAAATACTAGCAAGAAAAATCATTTTTGTATTGTAATTTACTATTTTAATAAAGTTTTTTTTTTTTTTATTAAGAAATTTTGCTTGTGCCTTAACTACTAGGTCTTATGGCACTACATTTTACAGTGGATGTTAAATGTAATTAAAAACTTGTATTTCTTTAAGGTAACTAATTAAGTCTAGTATCTTAAGTAATGCTTCTTGAAGTGATGTTCCAATAGCGTATTTAGACCGGGCTGCTGTAAATTTAGGGCACTCACACAGTATATGTTTCACTGTAATGCTCACTTCACATGTGTCACAGGTGGGTTGAGTGGTTCGTTGAAGCAGGTAATCGTGTGTGATTTTTGTATGGCCGATTTTGAGGCGATTTATCACGGTCTCTTCTTTTCTGTTGAGATTCGTATTTTCTATCCATTTGAGGGGGAGTGGTAGTTTGAAGTATGCCTTTGTTTCTGCTATGTCTGTCCATTCTTTATGCCACTCAGTGATTATTCGTTGTTTTGCGTGGGTTTTTATGTCTACTTTTGTGGCAAGTTCTGAACTGTAGGTGTCCATTTGGGTGGCTTCTTTTGCATATTTGTCTGCTGTTTCGTTTCCATATATATCCATGTGTGATGGGATCCATAGATATTGTACGTGTTTGTTCTCTGATTCTATGTGGTGTGTTATGTTCTGAATTTCTTTAATGTACTCATTTGGTGAATACATATTTTGTAAGCTTTGAAGGGCGCTAAGAGAATCTGTAATGATGGTGAACTTATTCGCCTTACAGCTCAGGATGTGTACCAGGGCTTCTTTTATTGCGTACAATTCTGCACTGTAGACGGTTGCCATATCGTGTATTCTGAATTTCTTATTCACTTGGTCGCATAAGAATGCACATCCGACGGAGTTGTTAAGTTTGGAGCCATCGGTAAATATTTCTTTGGTTTTAGTGCGCGAGAGTATTTCAAAGAAATGGGTTTTGAATATGCTGGAACAGGTAGTAGTTTTGCAGAATCTTGTCAGTTCGAAGTTGATTTTTGGAGGATTGATGGTCCAGGGAGGAGGACGTTTAGATACTGGGGTAATTGATAGCTTTATCTGGTATTCAAGGAGCAGCTGACGGGCTCGAATGTTAAAGGGAGGTGATATTCTTTGAGATCGGGAGTAAAGATTTTGTAATTGGGGTTGAATTATGGAGTTATGCTGAGGGTGGTTTGAGTTGCCGGCGATTTGAATGGTGTATGCTATTAATTGTGTTGAAAGTCTATGCTTTAGGGGAAGTTGTCCAGTTAATGCATAAAGGTATGCAGTTGGGCTTGTTCGATGTGCACCTGTAGCAAGTCGAAGGCCGTGGTGGTATATGGCATATAGTGATGCCATCAGTTTTTTGTTGCTGGATCCATAAATACACAAACAGTATTCGATTTTTGATCTAATGAGTGCGTTGACTATCGTCAATATTGTCTGTGTATTTGTTCCCCAGTCTTGATGAGATATGCATTTTATAACATTGAGTGATGTTCTGCAATTGTCTATCGTTTTCTTGATGTGTGGTAGCCAAGTCATTCTTCTATCCAGAATAATACCTAGGTATTTAATTTTTGTTTCATATTTAAGAGCTACATTATGGAGTTTTAGAGTGGGCGTGTCAGGCTTATGTTTTCTTGTAAAGTTGATACATTTTGTTTTTTCTGTTGAAAAACGAAGACCATTTTCTTTGCTCCATTGTTGAAGTTTTTTCAAAGCTGTTTGTAAGAGTTGTTTTGTGACGTTGATATTATTATGAGAAACAAAGATTACGAGGTCGTCAGCAAATAGCGATGCTTGAATGCCTTTAGGTAATGTATCTAAGACGTCGTTTATTGCGATGAGAAAGAGAGTTGGACTGATTACTGAGCCTTGTGGTATTCCATTTTCTTGCATTTGTTCTTTTGATAAGGTGTTGTTTATACGGACCCTGAATATTCTATTTTTAAGAAAATTTTGTATGAATTTGAGTATTCGTCCCCTAAATCCCCATTTGATTAAATTTAAGATTATTTTGTGTTTCCATGTAGTATCATAAGCTTTCTTGAGGTCGAAAAAAATAGCTATTAGTTGTTCCTTTTTTAGGAAAGTATTTTTGGCTTCTGTTTCTAGTAGACTTATGCAGTCTATAGTAGAATGATTGTTTCTAAATCCGTGTTGGTGTGGATTGATTAGGTTGTATTCATCTAGGCATGTATTTAATCTGTTATTAATTATCCGTTCGAGTATTTTGCATAGGACTGATGTTAGAGAGATAGGGCGATAGCTGTCTGCATCATCTTTCGGTTTCGGAGGTTTTAATATAGGGATGATGATAGATTTTCTCCATAGCCCTGGGAATGCATTCTCTGTCCATATGTAGTTAAATAGGTTCAACAGTTCTTCTTTTAGTTGGTCTGTGGAGTTGTTTATCATTGAGCAGTGGATGTTGTCAATTCCTGGGCTTGACTCTCTTGTTTGTGTTAGTGCATATTCGAGTTCCTGTTTGGTGAGAATTTTGTTGTAAGGTTCATCTATAGTATCTGGGATGGTGATTTCTGTTTTTTCTGTTTCTTCTTTTAGGATTTGAAAATCTGGATCATAGTTCTCGGAACTTGAATTTTTCTTGTATTGAGTTGCTAGTATATTAGATATATCTTCGGGTGAGGTGAAGGTTCCGTTGGCAGTTTTCATTCCAGTTATATTAAACGATGATGTCGAGCCGTTCATTTTCTTAACTTTTGACCACATTTCTTTTGTACTCATGTTTGAGCTTATGGTTTTGACATAAGTTATCCATGATTCTTTTTTATTGTTTTTGAGTGTTCTTCTTGCAATAGCTCTCGTTTTTTTATAGAGAATAAGGTTTTCTGTCGTTCTATGCCGTTTGTATTTTTTGAGAGCTTTGTTTTTTTCTCGTACCGCTAGTTTGCATTGCTCGTTCCACCAAGGGACACTGAATTTTTGGCTGCGAGGGTTTGAGATTGGGATGGATTTTATGGCAGCTTGGATGATTATGGTGTTGAGTTCATGTACATTTGTATCAATGTCTTTGGTAGGAGAGAATACATATGGGTTTTTAGTTAGTTCCCCTCTAAAAACATCCCATTTAGCGTTAGCGATTTTCCATCTCTGTATTGATCTTTGTTCCGCCGAAGGTGTCTGTTGGATGGTTATGGATACTGGAAAATGGTCACTATCATAATTATCCGTAATTACCGTCCACGCTAATTTAGGACTTTGTTTGGGATCGCTAAAGGATAGATCGATAGCTGAAAAGTTATTTGTTTTAGAGTCGAGGTGGGTCATTGTTCCTGTATTAAGTATGGAGATGTTTTGTTGGTCTAGGGCTTTTTCTATAATTTTCCCCTTGTTGTTAACTTTAGTGCATCCCCACATTGTGCTATGAGCATTAAAGTCTCCGACTATTAGGAATGGCGGTTGAAGTTGTTTTATAAGATCTTCTATCTCGATTAGGGTAAGCTGATAATTTGGGGGAATGTATACGTTACATATTGTGAGTTTGTATGGTGAGTGTATTTTTATTGCAACTGCTTCCAGATCAGTATTTAAGTTTATTGTTTCTGTGTATATGTTTTCTTTGACAAAAGTACTAACACCTCCGCTTGCATGATCTCTTGGCCGATTTTTGTTGAAAGATATATATCCTTTTAGATAAGGTTTATCGTCAATTTTCAGATGGGTTTCTTGTAGGCATAGTACTTGGGGTTGATGGTGCATTAGTAACGTTTGTATACTTTCTAGATGGAAGTAAAACCCATTGCAGTTAAAGTGAATAGTGTTGTGCGTATTGAGTGTTGTGGGCAAAAGATTAATATTCGGGTAGCTCATCGAGTAGGTTGTCGTATTAATAGAAGTCTTCATTGTCCGTGTCGGGATTCTCTATTAACATTTGTTGTTGCATTTTCTTTATCAGTCTAGTGAATCTGGACTTTATGCCTCGTGCTCCTAGACTGGGGTATAGATCTTTCATCATATTTATTAGGTTAGGAGTATTTTTAGTGTATCTTTTTGATATTGATAAGGGATCAGGGGAGCCAAGGGTGTTTTCGATGAAGTCTTTGAAGTTGGCATAATTTAAAGGGTAACTATTTGGTGATTCATCCAGCAGTTTTTGAATGGGGGCTAGGTGTTCTTCTAAGGTCACACTTTCTCCATCTGATTCTTTGTCTGAGCCTTTTTTGATTCGTTTGTTTTTTTCGGATTGTTTTGTTTTGTGTAGTGTGTCCTGAGGTGTTCCAGTTTGGGTACAGGTTGGTGGTGTTGGAATAAGTAGAGGTGGTATGTTGGGTGTATTCTCTTTCGTGGTTGTTTGTTGAATGTCGGGAGAATCATTTGATGACGTAATTGTGGTTTGCGATAAGGTACGTTTGTTTTGAGTTATAGGGAGTATAGTGATATTTGGTAAAGGAGTTTGGTTAGGACATTTTTCTGCTATGTGTCCCGGTTGGCGACAAACGAAACATGTTGTGGTTGTGGATAGGAATATTCTGTAATCTGTACCCTCGAATGTAATGATTAGGGATTCGGGAATCGACGTTTCGATAAGTGGTTTTATATAAATTTGTCGTCTAAAGCTTAATATGTGGCTGTACTCTTTTTCTTCGAGTCCCGCTTTTAGGAAGGATACTGTTGATAAGGTTTTTATTCCTATATTTTGTAAGGCGATTTTTATATGTTCGTGTGGTATGGACGGGCATACATTGGATATAACTACTCTTTGAGCTGGTGATATTAATGGTCGTAGGGTGGTTTGGAATCCTTCAATCGTGATCATTTTATGTTTACTAGTGATTTCATCGGCTAGTACTTTGCTTCTTAAGTAGATACATATTCTATTGTTTGACATTTTGGAGGCGAAGATTATGTTGATGGGACCAACAATGTTGCCAATCGTTTTTATGTATTCCTTCAGGTTTATACCTTCTATTCCATTAATAATGATTGCTTGTTCTTTTTTCGGAAAGTTTATATCTTGTTCGCTTGTTACATTAGCGTAGGTTTTTGTCGTGAGGTTATCTGTGTTGGGTTGTGCAGTCTGTGGTGAATTGATTGGTGTGCTGTTTGTGTTATTCATTGCGTATTAGTTTGTAAACCCCTGTAGTCAGGGGTTTAGCTACTATGATTTGATGAAATATTTGTTACCTGATTTTATTTAAATTCACTTTGTTTATTTACACTTTATATTAAATTTCCGCCTGGCCGCGGTCACACGATTAAGATAAATAGCACTGGCGCGTTTGATATCGACCTCGCGCTGTTGCGGTTAGCCGGAGACTCTTTAATAAAGTTGAAAAATACAGTTTGTAGATATTTGTATGTCCCTGATGTGTTGGTACACTTGTGTGTAATTTTTTATTATTATAGTTGGTAATACACTAATCTTGTATTTATCGACTGGTTTTTGTGCCATGTGTAAGTATTTCGTTATAAAAATGTCTTATTTCTCATAACTTTGTTTTCAAATTATATTTGCGTAATACACATTATATTCTATAGTTACGCCACTGTAAAGAGAAAAAAAACTACAAAAACTATATAAATGATTCCCAATGCCAATTCACATGAAAATGGAAGGACATCTGTGTTTTTTGGGTTTAGAGAAGTCTCCTCTATAATACATATAAGGATACTAGATACTACCAGTATTATCACGATAAAAAATGGTTAACTTATATCAAAACAAAAAGTGGACCAGAAAGGGCCATTAAACTTTTTGTTTTATAAAATACAAATCTAGTTAAATGACAATACGAATATGTACCTCAGTTTTAATATGAGGAGAGGCAAATATCTACAAGTAGTAGAGGCAGCAGAAAAAAGTAATTACGAATCAGAACCATTATAAGCGAGAAATTAGGATCTTCAGGTGTAACGAATATAGAATGAACAATAATTAAAGATAATTGGAAAGTAAGAGCAACTATAAGATGAATAATAGCATTCCTCGACAGCAAAGATATGAATAACTTTTAATGTTGAAATTACACTATTGTCTTCTCTAATACAGAAGTCATTCTCACTATCTGAGTAAATGTGTTTAGTGCAGAAAAACTATGCATGTTTGAAGAGCGTAGTTTTTTCATTTCTCTAGTTTTTGCCCAAACGTGGTAATCAACCGGCTAATTTATTTGAGCGCACTTCGAAAGAAATTAAATGTGTTTTCGTGACACTCAACCATTCATCAAAGCTTGACGAAGTGGAAATTTCGTAGTTTCCTAAAGTTATGAATAAGCATATAATAATTAACGGTTGATTTGAACATAAGGGAATTCCTAATACGTGGGTGAAACCTCGCAAATTTAATTTTTACCTACTTCCAATTCGTCTAATTTTCTCAAACAAGTCTTGAATATAAGATTACAGTGTTATATTTTTTATGTATGTGCGTAATATCGTTTCTTGTAATGAAACTGTAGCGAACTCTGGATATCCATTATCTTTTAAAACCTTTTAACAAATTATTTCTTTTTTTAAGTTTCATTAGTAAAACAAACCATGTTGACTCTGTTGTAATAGTTATTTACGTATAGAAGGCCGGAAGAGTAAGATTACGCCCGCAGCTAAAATTTGAGGCCCCACGGAGGAGGGCCTTTATTTGCCTAAGGGCGTAATCTACTTTCGGCCTGAGGTAGGTACAATGTTTTACGCAGAACTGCATGGAACAAACACTTAGAATAAATTTAGGTTTTTTTAATGCCAAAAATTACTGCCACGGTTACGGTGTCGGGAGATAAAGTCTTTTGCGGGCAGCAAAGTTATTTTACCGCCCGCGTTTTTACCGCCCGCCGGGCGTAAAGTTGTACTTGCGGTCGCGTAACTAAGATATAAACTGAAACTTTCGGCCCGATTATGCTTAAAGACTTTTTACAATACCTGTATTTATATTTTTGTGATGGTTGAAGATAAAATGCCGGTACCTATTGCTGTGGGTTTTCTTACGGTGTATTGGTGTGACAAAAGTATTGCGTGTTTATTGTGTGTTTATGATTAGTTTATCAAGAAAAGGCAACTAATTGTGTTGGCTGTTTCTAAGAGCCCAGAATCAAATCATTTGGCCCAGATACGTAAAGCTCCTATATTTGCTGGTGTAATATTTAGAGCTAGTTCCAAATTTGTCTTTTCTGCTATGAATCCTGTTCTTTTAGCGTTTCACAATATTTCATAGACTATAATACGATAATTGCAATTGTTTGGAAATTTTTCCACCGGAATTACCAGAATTAAGAAAATTGACAATAGCTTTACCAAGTACCATGTTATTAAACAACAAGCAGCTTGTTTCACTTCAACAAAACATGCTACGGTGACCGAAATTATATTGTGATCAGATGGGCCAAATGAAATGAATCGATAATTTATTTTTAATTTCGTGTTTTCAGACTATTTTTTGTAATTTGTTATTTCTAAAGCTGCCTAAAACTCCTAAAATTATGATGTAAGAATATTGCCCAAAAAGATTTTCTTTTGTGGTACAATACAAAGATACTGGAAAAATCTTAACTGGGCCAAATTATGTGATTCTGGGCTCATAATGTAAATTTGGTGGACGTTTCTTGAATGTTCAAGAAATTTGGTCACCTCGTCCATATCATGAGGCCAAATTGCGAAAACATCATCAACATACCTCCACCAAACTACTGGTTTGTTTCTGTATGTGTAAACATTTTGTTGCTCAAAGTCTTCCATCGAAGTGAGAAAGAGAAACCCATTGTCACCCAGAACTCTTATTCGTAAAATTCGTTGTTTAGTTCAAAATGTTTTGGTTTAATGCATGGTATTAATGTTTAATATTGTTTGTGTGTGTAACGTGTTACCGTTTTGTAACCATGTTTTAGGGTGTTAGTGTTTTGTCTACCAGAACGTTGGGGAAAAGACTAATTACGTCAGAACTAACCATTAAGTGTTGTGTGTTTATGTTTCCATCTTGAAGTTTTTCGAATAAATGCTGCGTGTTCTTAATGTGCGTATCAGTATTTTAAGTAAAATTTAGCTAAACTGTGACAATGTGAAGCTATAGAACTAACTATTAACCTAAGTGGTGCATTTGGCTTGTGTATTATTGGTAATCTATAAAAATGTGGACGTTTACTGTAGTTTGATATTAGGGTTCATCTTGCGACATCTGAGAATAGGTCTTTGTTTTTGTAAAGAGTTTTATCACATTTCTTATGAAATGCGATAAAATAGTATACAGAACGCGTTGGACAAGTGGTTCTACTGAACTCATATGACCATCAACCAGTCATATTTATTCATCACTTTTCTAAACTGGTTGCGTAATGTACCTACTATTGTATATTTTTATTTCTATTGTAGGTATTCGCCCTTTATTTAGCCTAGTGTATTGTCCCTCACTAATTAATGTTAGAAGTTTTTCATTGCATATGGCTAAGTCAAGTACTAGATTCATGTTGCCTTTGCCTGGAGGTAGAATTTTAATTGTGTTATCGGTTTTTAGTGTCTGTAATGACTGTTTCTATTGTTTGTATATGTTTTGTTTGATTGTGTAACATCGTTCTAGTATTTTGCTTCTAATTCTGTATTCCATCATAAAAGATCTTCTAAAGAATCAATCTCAACTAGACGTAAAATTAAAGAAACTGCATATATTTTACTTAACCTTTCTCGATATTATTAAAAAAAAAACTTTGGCTGTCGATTCTTAAAGATCAGATCAAGTAGGTGGTCAACCGTCATCCATTTGCTGGAGTTTGCTCGCTTTTCAGTCCCAGTAAAAAACTAAGTTTTTCATTTTTAGTTTTAATTGTTAATTCGTTGATATCGAGCACAAATTGTTTCTCAAAACGTTCGATTTTTAATAATTTAAATTTTGCAGGGTGGCGATATATCAATAAACATCGTGAATTATATCACGCCACAAAAAGGCTTTAGAGACTATCTACCCATCTTCGGCAAATCGCAATCACACGCATATCGGCACATCTGTAAAGAACCCTTCCGAACATTGCGTGTTTATAGATTCACGCTGATCGCTTGTAATATTTGAACTACCGTTGTCCATTCTTCTAACAAAGCTCTGGAGGATTAACCCCAGTTTCTCCCTGGATACATGGGAGTTGTTAATTTTGCTTTCCTCTTCGAGCCTGCGTTTATTGTTTAAATTTTGGCGATTATAATCACCCGGTCAATATTTTGCGCGACGCCATGGTCATGTGACTTTCCTTGATTTTTTGCATATGGCGGATTTAGCGAAGTCTGATTTATGTCATTATTATTTTATGTTGCGTGTGTAATTTACGGCTACTTTAAAATGCACTAGGATAAGAGGTTGTACGTCCAAATGATCGTTATTAATCTGCTTGTTGCAAAATAAGTTTTTGTAATACCTACTTGTTGCAAAATTTATATTAAGGACTGTTTACTACTATGTAAGCAACCTCTTTACTGGCTATCCTAACGGACGTCTACTGTAAAATACTATTTTGGGCATATCCCAGTTTGTAGTGCACTAATGCTTTTAGTGCTCTTCACGGGTGTATCAATATTGGTTTCTTCCGTGCAATACTTTCGAAAGCGAGCATAATAGCTAGTCCTGCTAGGTAGGATGAGCATGTAGAATTGTTAGGGATTGTTTTGGAAACCTTTCGTTACGGTCACCGCTGAAGGCCTGATGCGCTTAAATACGATATTATGATTGTTATCGTAACACAATCTTTGGAAGTTGGTGTATTTTCAGAGATTCAAAAACAAGGTAAGGTTCAAATTTCTCAGGTGAGTAGCGCACACTGTTTCCCATCGCGTAGGAGGTTTGCTATGATGGAACTTCCACTCCATCACATGCATCTCAAACACCATGTTGGCGCCCTAAAATAACACGAATATACTCTGCATTTTCCAAGAAGGTACAATTGTTTACAAATATCGCAAGTGAGCCCCCTTTTATTTCAGTTCCATATCGCTGAGCTGCTGGCCACTCCTTAGGAGGGTTACATGTCGTTAACTGGGATTTATCGGTAACAGAGAGGATTTTAACAATTACCACATAGACCTACGTTGATAGTACTAAATCAAAGAGAATAAAGGATAAACATATAATTCCGCTAACTTTAATCAATGGGAAAATATATTTGAGAAATTTACAGTAAATGAACCAGATGTTAGTAGTCAAATCTAAGAATCTAAGTGATTATTGTTAGGCTGTGGTCTTTATTTACCTTTTGTCACCTTAGAATATCTTTGAGTTTCAAACCCCTCATTTCGTTTCCGCAGGGTCATTGCAAAGAAACTACCGATAATACTACCTATAAATTAAGAATTCCCAAACAGTGCTGCCTACTGCATGTACCTCAAATCTGCTGTTTTGAGACAATGGGCTATCATCGATATCGACATTGTTTGAGGAACTACCGCGAACTGTTTACAAGGCTCTAGATCCCGGATGGCGGAATTCTTTAAGGTATTAAGATAGTCAATGAACTGCTACAAGCCTGTTGCTACAATATGTTTGAAGTTAGAAAGTTTTAGAAACACCACTTATATGATAAATTAGTGAAATAAATACGATCGTAGAGAGTAATTGTAGGAGTTAACTAAGAACATAGAAAGAAAAGAAGTTTATATGTAGATCTAAACATATGTACAAGAAGGTAGACTCTGAAAAAAGGAGAAAAAGATGAGATGATAAGTTTGTTAGTGCCTAACCTGTAGATAGATGTTTATGATCAGATTTCAGTAAATTTAATTGTTTCTTCTAATTTTGTTCCGTTACAATATGAGGCTACATACTATAGCCATAACACAAATAAGGCTAAACTTAAAATGTAATTATTAGCATATTAATAACTTTAGTTTTTTTACAGTTTGAATTTTAAAGGTAAGGCTGTCTACTAGCGTTACTTCTATTGCACGATGCTCAATTAATTAATTTACAATATATTATTTTAGATGCTACACGCTCAATTGAGTAGATCCTGCACTTATCATTTAGATGCAGGAAAAATTAATTAAATTCTTTAAATGGATATCAATGAATGATCTGGTAATTAATGAAATACGTATTTATCATACTGTCTTTAATTAGTATCCGTAGGTTAGTATGGATGACGTTTTTGTAAGGAAAGGTTTTAATACTTTATTAAACAATGATCTTCAATGTGTAAGTACTAGAGCAGGTAAAAAGCTGAGTAGGAGGCGACCTGCGAGAAATTTCAGCATTTTAGATTGTGTTACATTACTTGATTACTTTTTGTTGATTCTTATAGTGGCAAGGAGTCTGACTGACCCTCTGTGCGTTCAAATTAAACTCTAATTAGTTGAGTCGACACTGTTTCGTTCTTAAATGAAAATGTATTAGTTTCGGCAGGCCAACGTTCTGTTGTATTAGTGGAAGAGCGGCATCGAACTTTGAACAAAGCTGCGAACTTTATCTATGTTCCCTTTTCTGCAAGCGTAAAGAAAGGAACTGCACGAAGGACGCTGTTTCGGAACAAGGACGGTTTACTTACTTGTAAATATAACGGAGTTAAAGGAAATCAGTCGCCTTAATCGTGAGAGGAGGGTGTCCGGTCACGTGGTGCGGCGTGTGACTTCGAACCACGGAGCAGTGACAATTCAGATGGCAATATCCGGTTAACAGTGTCATTTAATCAGCCGCTCCGGGATATTGATCCGGGCCGCATTTCATTACGTGCCCACTTACACACCACTGCCTGATGTAGTCGCTCGCTCGTCCCTTTTTATTCGTCCGTCTTTTGTAGTTGTCCTCTGGTTGCACTTGGAGCGCTCTGCCGAAATCTGAAACTTAAAGAACGCCGGCTGGAGCGTCCCGTAATCCGACCTGTACGGGCAAAGTTCAACGACGATTTTTGATTAGCTCAGAAATTACAATCGCGAGTAATTAATGCGGCGAAGGGTAAGAAGTTTGGTAAGGCTATATAATGTGGGGTGATTGATGCAGCGGCGTTAGCGTCGCTTCACTTCATCGCTGGTTCACCGCGGACCGATAACCGACTGATGATGGATCGTGCCAAGTCACCCTCGTCATCTCTTATATATGCTTTCAACAAGTAATTGGCTCTTTTGCACGCTCTTCTCGTGCAGACATACACTTCGCACATTGTGCGTGCTATTTCTACGTATCGTTGAACCAAGTGCACAGTTCAACCTATATTCACTGTGTAAACGCCGCCTTTGAGATTTCTATCTACCATCTACTGTGCTGATGTTTTAAATACTATGATGCAGTAGAATTACAGAGTCGTGTTAATGCACATTATTTCCATATTTAAGTCGTTCTTTACGAACAGCATTGCTAGTCTTGCACAAGTGACTGTCAATGTTTTCTTAAACCGGACATCTACATTCTACGGAGGGACATTCGTAGGCAGGAACCGGTATTAAGGTCAAATATCGATCTGATAATACATACATTCTTTGGTTTCTTATTCGTAGTTTCATAACAAATTCTGAACTGATTTGGATTCCAAGTGTCAGTGACTTTGTAGTAGATGTTAATAATAGGAGATCGCCCGTCTCCAGCCTCAGAGACCAAGTAATTATGGCTAGAAAAGCGATTTCCTGGTGAAGTGTAGAGAGTATGCCGATCTCCACCTTCAAAGACCAACTAATTATGGCTTGGAAAGCATACTCTTGTAGGGGTTTGAGTAGTAATCGTTAAGACTAATACTGAATTAATTGATTGAACTTACTCGTATTATATAAGCTTATACATACTTATCGTAAATAAATATGAACAAACACCTAATAACCTAGTACTACTTGTTGGCTCAATTATTAAAATCAAATCGAAATTAAGTATTGGAAAACTGCATTTACACGTTGTCGGTAGAATTTGCTGAATAGTGTTGTATAATACTAGGAGGCAATTCAGTGCCCGTACCGACTAGAAATTCTTACTTGATATTGCAGCACATTCTTGAACTAGTTGAATGAAATCATTTAGCCATAAATTATTTAAAAATGCTAAACATTAGGATTAATATTAACAAGATTATACAAATCCTATGTTCAAAACTCAAGCCAGTTTCTTCAATCGACCTATATCTTCTTCGATAACATACGTCGTCTCTCCCTTGGATTACTAACTTTTCTAAGTCATTGATTCTCCCTGTTATTATATGAACCAAGTCTATTCAATATTATTCATAAATGCTTTGAAATGTTGATAGATCTACGGTATTAATTTGATTTGACAGATGGATGCATGGCCGCTTATTTCGAATCGAATCAAACGACCTCGTGACTTGAATTTTAATCAATGCAAGGTCCGGCTGGCACTTGGATGGGCGTTCGACGTATAGTAATAGTAAAATCGCAGTCAGTCGTGCTTCGAAGGGCTCGGTCAGCTATTATGTTACATCAGAAGTGCGAGCACAACTTGCAACTCTTATTACACAAGATTTCTTCAAGCCACATAATATTATCATCATAATTATTATTATAGCTTCGACGTCATGTCTGATCGTCACGTTTAGACTTTCTTCTTTAACTATATTCAACTGTTCTAGTAATTGTTTCATCATTAGTTGTAAATGTGAATAATGGTAATTTATTGAAAATAGGGGTGTAGAGCTAGTTCACATCCGTAGTTTATAACACCAGACGTCCACCACGGGAAACGTTAAAGAACTAGTACAGTCTAGCAGCCAGACAATCATCGCAGTCTCCTGGCTAATAAAACACACGATCACCATCATCTCTAGCACTATTACATACGGAAACTCAAAAGGCTCTTCTCAAAGCTAGTCGACAAGAAATCTCGGACCAATTATAAAGAGTTGCCAGATAAACCTAGAAGGCAGAAGTAGATCCGATTGTCAAATAATATGATAATAACATCAGCATGATCACTGCACAAGATACCCAAACCAAAACAGAAGACCAACTCAAAAAGAGAGGAAAGATTCCGGGCTACGACTTACTAGGAGCAACATACCACCACAGTTTTCAGCGTAACAACCTACGTGACACCTACCATTAGAAAAGCCCATATGTGCTCAACTGTCAGCTTTGGCAATATCCGCGAAGTAGTTGTTAAAATCGGAAAACTAACAGTTTGTAATATACCGGGTGTCCATTCTCAAAGTCGAACATAAGCAATTAACATTAGTGCATTCACTCGTTCTTCATTAAAATAATTCATTTTTCTGTAAATAATTTTATTTGTTCCTCACTTGTAAACATCAATTTATCAAGTCACTGTATTCACCTTGAAAATGTTTCTTAACTGGCTAGCCAGTAAATTTTTTACTGGCTAGCCAGTTATATTTTACAAGCGTGCTCATAGATAAATGATAGCGTGCAAAGCTAAAGTTGTCTTTCTTAGTATGTGTCATATTGATGAATTTAGTTGCTTGTCAGTTTGACATTTTGAATAAATGGTAAATTTCTAGTTATTTACAAGTGAGAAACAAATAAAATATTCAACAATACACGCCAGGTAACCATTTTTACTGGCTCAAGGATATGACAGGCTCGCCTAACGGCTCTCCGGTCACCCCAATCCTATCGCCAGTAAAAACTGTTTTACCTGGCTTGTAATGTTAAATACTATTAACAGACGTTGACGGAAAATACCTGATTTACGATAAATAATAAATTACCAATTTTTTTTGACAAATGCTATCGAACTTGAAAAGCAAGGCATGACATATTTAAAAATTCCCAAGTTTTAAAGTAGTATTTTAAAATAAAAATCGCACATTGAATATTATTATTGGTATCATTTGATGCGTAATAATTTTATCTTTCCATTGATACCATTACCTTCCCTGTAAGTTAAATTGACGAGCAGGAATCGGCAAAAACGTTCAATACAATGTTAATCGCCTATGTTCGACTTTGAGAACGGACACCCGGTATACAAACCAGCCACCATATGACCACTACACGTCATACCCGTTCAGTAACACCCAGGAGTCCACCTGGGCGACATTAACAGCTACCATGCACTGTGGATATATAAGGAAAACGACAAAAAAAGGGAAGCACTGGTTAACTGGGCGGATAATAACAATACATGTCTTTCACGAAAAGGATGATCATTCAAATCAGCAGCCTGGAAACAGAAGTACAACCCTGACCTCTACTTCGTGACTACAAACGAAAACAACGTATAATTTTTCACAGACATAATGAGTTCCGGCAGCATCCCTCACCTTCTAGAACGCTGGAAGATCACTACTAAAACCAGATGCACCAGGCCATTAACCAAATAGCTACAGACGTATTGTAGTACTGAACACAATCTATAAACTTTTGAAACGACTAATCTACAACCGTATCAGCGCCAGAATAAGATTCCAATAGAGCAAGCATGGCTTTACCCAAAACGTACTGCGCGGACCAAGTTATCTCTCTAACGTCCTTTACAGAGACGGGATACCAGAGGAAGCTTAAAAACCTTAGCTGTCTTTATAGACTTATCTGCAATAGACGATAATGTATGCAGGAACTTTTTAATCTATAAGCTGCTGACAGCAGTCCCCCGTTAGAAAACCTACACACTCTTTCACGTGTGCATTAATAATTCCATAAGCAAACAAAAAATCCTAAACAACGGAGTGACAAATTTTGTCAGAGTGCCATAAACTAACGTCCAGACTGATTTAATGATAAGAATTTTCAAGCAAATACTTAGCGCAAACTGAATATTTTTGAAAAGATCAAAATTTAGTAAAGATTGTCGTCACTAACATCAATTGTCCTTTGACCTTTTCAGTTTCTAGAGTGATTATAATAAATACATATGCCTTCTTGCTTATCAATAATGTTTGCGATGATTTTGTTAGCTTCAAATCGCTTCGTCGGTTAATTCTCTCAAAGAAAACACACTTTATGACTACTTGGACACAATTCCCGGCCGGCCAGTTCAGGAAGACGGCATGCAGCTCTTTAAGTATTAACAAATGATTAAAAACCAAAAAGGCGTCAACGAATCTTGACCAATTAACGATTAGTGTATCCAGGCATTCAACTGACAATTCTTAAACTCAAGTAGCACATAATTTCCTGAAAGAAGAGTTCAAATCACGCACAGGCAGCAGTAATAAATCATAACACCAAAATGCTAATATCACAGTATATAATTACAAATTAAAATGGTATTTAGTACAAAGTAATTATTAATTAAAATGTGATTGGGGAGTACCAAGGAGGGTTCCGGAATAATAGATCGGTTGTTGATCAGGTACACACACTTCGACATATTCAAGCGAAATCTTATGAATATGAAATAGAAATGCATGTACTGTACATAGATTTCAAACAGGCATACGATTCTGTAAATAGAGCTCAACTATACAATGCAATGCAAGAACTCGGATTTCCGACGAAGTTAACGAACCTGGTAAAGATGACACTCAGCACAACTGAAAGTATAGTGAGAATACATGGCGAAGAAACAGATGCGTTTCCAGTAAACAAAGGACTAAGACAAGGCGACCCACTGTCAGCATTATTGTTTAACGTAATACTGGAGAAAGTCTTAAGGGAAAGTGATATCAATAGGAATAGTACAATATTTTATAAAGAACATCAATGTTTAGCATACGCCGATGACGTAACACTCATAGCTAGAACAAAGAACGAGCTGATAAAAATTACAAAAAACCTGATCAAAACTGCGAAACGTGTAGGACTCGAGATCAATGAGGGCAAAACCAAATACATGAAGTGGGAGAGTAAGAGACAGGCACAACCAACCCAGGATTTAACAATAGGAATAGAACAAGACAGGAGATACACATTTGAACACGTGAAGAATTTTACATACTTAGGCACACTTATAAATGAGCACGGCAGCGGTAGTGAGGAGGTTCGAGCAAGGATAAATAAAGGAAATAAAAGTGCGGGAAGTTTAATACCAGTGTTGAAATCCAAGACAGTGTCGCGAAAATTGAAAATACGCGTGTACCAAACAGTAATAAGACCAACAGTGCTATACGCGTTTGAAACGTGGATAATAAACAAACAAGAACAGAAAAATTTTGAAATTTGGGAAAGGAAAATGCTACGGAGAATATATGGAGGAAAGAAGATAAATGGGGAATGGAAAAGAAGAACCAATGAGGAAATATACAATCTATATGGAGAACCAAGTATAGTGAATGTAATTAAAGCACAAAGAATAAGGTGGATAGGGCATATAGAAAGACTGTCAGAGGAAAGAATAACAAAGAGAATAGTGGGAGGAGATACGGAGGGTAACAGGAGAAGAGGGAAGCCAAGAAACAAATGGCGAAATCAAGTGACGAAGGACTTGGAAAAACTTGGTGTGGAGAGATGGACGGAAAAGGCAAAAGATAGAAAACAGTGGAAACAGATAGTGAAACAAGCCTTAGGCCTTCACGGCCTGTAGTGCTACAATATATATATATTGCTATAGCCCCTATTTATAGGAAACTATGCCTTCAAAATAATTCTGTTATATTTTTAATGACTTTTAATATAATCAAGACCTCTTATCTCATTGGGCTGGGTTCATCGAATCTAGCATGCTATCTAATATTGCAATGAAATATTATAACCTCAAATTAGCTTTATATTTGAATGTCAAAATTTACTTTTCAACTCTTCACACTAAGGTGTACTGACAACTATGCTTTTACATTTGACATTTAAAATTTGTTGACTTTTCTAGATAATTTTGCTTCAGTTTCCGTTAATTAATTTCAACATTTGACAGTATTCAAAACCTTAATCTAAACTTAATTTAACAAACCTGTTTCTGTTACTTACGTCCTCACTATGCACAACACTCACCACCAACAGCCTTCTCGAACAGGTAACACCTTCAAAACCTCCAACAGCTAATCCTTCCCTGTTCCTATGAACCGATACAAGCTCCAACCTCCTGCAGCTGCCAATGTCAGACGTCACAACCAGCTCCTACCTTTAGCCCTGTAAGTTACTGAAAAGAACACTTTTTTTCAGCAGCTACCGCTTCCTCTAATCCAATCACCACAGCCACCAGTTCCTGTTGTATGCCTGTACCATCAATCCAATTTCTGTCACTATCCTGCTCACTCGCTCACATGCAACCAACTCAACTGCCTCCAAAACCTCGTCCTAGTTACTGCTACAGTCCACAATCCTGCTATCACACGATCTATTTGTCCAGGTAAGTTATTCTCCTTCTGTTATTTTCAACTATTAACTTTGTCCAATTATTTTCAGGTACGATGACAGCTCAAACTTGATGTTCCAAGTATCGATACAATTCTTCACATAATCAATATAAAATTACTTCCCATCACTTGTAGTTCAATGCAATAAATCCACTTTCAATCGATGATGATTATTTTTGTTTACCAATATTTCAATAACTGTTTTTCTTTGCTTTTAATCTTACTATTCATAATACCATATTAAATAAATAATTATTGCTGTTATTCCCATTAATTTTTAATATTTAATTTTCCATAAATTTTCTTACAACTGCCTTTAATGAGTACTTATTTGGTAACTGTTTTATAAACAACTTTTTTTTATATACTAGTAACGATTATTTATGCACACTATTTAATTAATTTAAAATAATACTAACAATACATCATTTTCTTAACAAACACAATTGTCGATGTAACCTTAGTTTGAATTTTTTTTTTCGTTAATTATTTATTTTAATGCATTCAAATCAGCCTACCAGTATTTTATGAATCCCAATGAATAATGCAATCAAAGTTGATCTTCATCAATTAATATTAAATTTTTTTATTTTATCTATTTAGACTCAATTTCTGTAACTGTTCAAATTTACTCGTTCAATTTTCAACATTCCTTTATTATAATCTCTGTCCATATCATGTATCATAACAATATATATAATTATTAATACACATTTCAGGTGATTATTGGCCAATTTAAGGTGCCCTTCAACAAACTAGGCTTGCGAGAACAATAGCTTACAAAACAGGTTAACCAAAGGTACAATTATAAACTGCAACAGTTTAAACAAATGCGGTGACGATCAATATCGGCTCCGTGGTTGGAAAATCATAACTTAGGTACGCAGCTCGTGAAGCGAACTGTACACAACGGCCGGGGTCCGATATTCTGACTGAATATGATAGCAATCGGGTGAAGTATTCAGCACCGATTTACTGCGCGCAGCATCGCATAACTTCACTTAGAAAAGTAAAACAAAACCTGTTCTTAGTTTTGATTGAGCCCCTTTTGCACGCTAGGAGAGGTTATGTGTTGCCCAGAAAAGCGAGAGCTGTATGTCGCCCAAACACCCGAAGGTCGGGATTGCAAGTGTAATTTTCGGAAAGCTTCATACTTACGATTTTCAGTGGCTCCAGACTGACTGCTAAAGAAAGAGAAGAACCTAAAATAGAATCATGGATGCTTTCGCTAAAACATGGCGCGAACAGCTTCGAAAGGCTTACCCTAGATGAATTTAGGCCACGTGTAGATAACTATTGGTGAAGCGCTTTCAAATCCGCTAACTCGGCGTGAGAAAGTAGCTCTCAATACAACTGCCAGGGCCGCATCGTCCGCACAAAAACCAAAAACCATAACTTGCATGCCCGCAAAAACCACTGGACAATTTTTAAAGACGCTAAACCAAAGTCATCATCACGACGTCAGCAAGGCAAACCAAATGCGCTGAGAGCAACCATTTCGAGAGTCGCTGTCCGATCGGAATCCAAAAAGCAAGTAGGCGGGGAGAGAGAGAGCCCATAATTCAAAATCTGCACTACAGACATGGAAAACATAAACGGTGCGCACAGAACTTGGAACATTGTAGATCCGCAACCTAAACGTAACAATTTCTTTATAATAATTATTAAAATAACTCCAACTTGCCTGTATGTAATAGTTAATTGAATAATTATTTTTCCCTCACTGTACTGCAATTTATATTTATTTCTGTGAGAACTTTATGGATAATAAAATCCTGCTCGTAATTATTATCTCATTTTAAAAAGTCGATTTAACAGCTAACCGAGGATGTGCTTTAAATAGTGTAAACAGCGACAATACTAAAATAACAAACCAAAGTAATACTAGTTCGGACAGAGGTACTGAGAAACATGCCAGTATCATTTTCCCAAATATAAATAACTCGAGGGCTTGTTAAACATAAATATTTAGTTCAAAAGGTAGAAATGATGTAATAAGTGTAGAAAACCTATGATTTTGTGTTATATAGAATTAACTAACAAGATCAAACAATAAAAATTTAAATTCTCATCAAGAATCCTTTTCTGCAGCGATTATTCAAAATCATCAAGACAACTCGGATGTAACAGAACAAATTAATAAAGTTGGATACACTTGACGTTAGAATCGCTGACACAGCCCCAAAGCTGAATACCGTATAGCTATATCAGTTTCAAGAGTTGGTTGTACATTAGTCATTTGTTGAAGATTCAAAGTTTGGAGTTACTTCCAATCAGCCAATAGTGCTGTCTATATTTTAGGCTTAGTTCAGCTCTTTTCTTCTTAGCGTGTTCTTTCCACCTAACTTTCGCGTCCAGATTCATGCCAAGATATTTTACATTCATCGAATACGGTATAATTGTTCCATTAATAAATATCTAGAGGATATGGGTCTGTTATTCGTTTATTGGTGTAATTTACCTGAATAGATTTAAGTTCGTTGAGCTTATTGTTCCATTGCCTAGTCCAGTCTACTACTACATTGCTTGCTACCTGTAGTTTTCTAACAGAGCTTTCTTGGTCTTCATTTATTGCAAGAAGAGCAGTGTTATCAGCAAATGTGGCAATAACTGCATCTTCTAGCTCGGGTAAATAGCTCATGTACAACAAATATAGGATTCATCTTCTTGTTTGGCTCTAAACAATCTGTCAGATATATATGATTTTAAAATGTCTGCATGTTGTTTTGGTAACATTTTATTTAGTTTACATATCAAGCCTTCATGCCAAACTTTATCGAAGGCCTGAGCAACGTCTAGGAAGATTGCAGAGCAGACTTGTTTTTCTTCTAGAGCACTTTCGATTATGTCAGTTATTCTATGCACTTGATCTATTGTCGAGTGCTTTTGCCTGCATCCAAATTGATAATCTAGGATTAAGTTATTATTTTCTATTATTGGCCGTAGTCTCTTAAAGAGTAGTTTTACAAAGAGTTCGTTACGTTTCAATTACGCCGCCTTTCAATTTAGCATTCGATGGTATTTAGTCCGCGCGTTCGCGCGATCTGTGATCGCGTCTGCTGCGACGACCTTGTTAGGCATTTATCTTTAGGCGCAGGCTTTTGTCTTTGAGCGCGTTCTTTCCGCTCACGTCCGTCAAACCGACATGGTGATTTAGCAATTTCTGAAGAGCTTACGTAGGTTTTTATTAAGGCTGCTGTTAGTTTCGTTTGATGGTGAAATGCAAGCCTACACAATTAAGTGGTTCTGATGCCCCCCAAGCTCACGTTAAGGAAGTTTATATCCTACGCATTTTGCGGATTTTGAATGCGACCACGAGTCGTCACACATGGCCTGGAGTTTTCCAGGGTGAGTATTCTAAACGCCCTAGATTCCCTTTAGTTCTGTTATGTTATCGTTGGACCTTTATTTAACCTTTACAGAAATTAGTGCCAGTTAACTAGCGCTAGACAGCCAAGCATTTTTGGGCCAAAAACCCGATCTGAGGCAGGTGCTGCAGTTGTTCATTTATCGCGTCCACGGCCACCGCTTTAGGCGATTTTGAGCCGGCGTATTGTTGGACCTTCGGAGCCGTTTTCCTCTTGCTGCAGGCGTTAAAGTAGAGCGCTAGAAAGGATCCGATACGGAGGCTTTTCTCCTGGTTTGACTGCTACCCTTGCCGTCGTGGTGCTGATCGCGTTGCGCCACCAGCTTGCGGCCGTGCGAATTTAAGAACAAACGCTCTGGAATCGCGTTTTGCGTTTCCTCCGAAACCGAGCCCAAAACATCTGCTCGCCGAGCGGCCTGCTATTCATCCATTTTAATGTGTGCAAGTGTATTATTGCAGAACTGTATGTAAAACTGTGGGTATTATATCTGTATAATTTATTAATTGTAATAACCTACGATTCTGATTTCTGCGAACTATTGTGATAAATATGTATATTATTGTGCTGTGATATTTTCTGAAATTACATGATCTTTATGCCAGATATAAAGGATTGAATTTGGTTACGGTTATTTATTTTGTTTTGAGCTCTCTTTCAGGAATTGGTGTTTGTGCATTCGGTATTGAGTTTACATATTCTCGCTGGAACACCGGGGTGCACTCGCCGTTATTTGAAAAATTTGTTGGCGCGCTGGGCTTTCTTTGTTCTACCGATTAATCTCTTAAAGAGCTGCACGCCTTCTACGACTGAGCTGGCGGCCGGTTTTTGCACCCGAGTGTACCTTGAATTTAATTTCTTTGGAAGATTGGCCAAAAAGTAATAATTTGCTAACAAGTTTTGAAACTATCGGCAGCAGGAAAATCGGTCAATAGGATTTGACGTCATTAGGTTGTTTTCCTGGCTCTGGCAACATGATTACTGCTGCTACTTTCCAGCATGCAGGAACATGTTTTATTCTGAAAGCTGCATTGAAGAGGTATGTCAACATGACTATACCTTTTCTGGGTAGATGCTTTAAGATTTCTTCAGTGATTAAATCAAATCTGGGTGCTTTATTTGGGTTCAGATTAGTTATTATTTCCTCAGCCACTTCTTTTGGGATAACTGGAGTTATATTTTCGGATTTTGGGTTACCAGTGATACTTACACCTTGAATTGTCTGCCCTTGGTTAGGTGTGAATATTTCCGCCAGGTGTTCGGCAAACAAGTATGCTTTGTGCTCATTCTCTTATCCCATGCATTATTGCTTCTAATAGGCGGACAATAAGTTATGGGTGTCTTATTCTTCTTGGTCGCTTTCCATAGTGAATTATCGGTTTCTTCATATGCAGATAAGTCTTGTAAATATGACTCGTGTTTAAGTTTCAGGATTTCTCTTCTGAGTTTCTGAGTTTTGTTATTAAGTATAGCCTTGTCTGCAGAATCTTTTGATTGCTGCCATCTTCTTCTAGCTCTTCTTTTTTCTTTGAGTAGATCTCTGATTTCAGCGGGGTTGTTTGCACCTTTGGATATAGGAGAACTAGAGGAGCAAGACATAACCTTATGGAGAACCAGCCGATGGATTTTTAAATATTCTGTTTCTGTATACACTATAAACATACATAATGCGATTTACGGCTCTGATAAAGACTACTTTCAGAAAATATTTACTGCGGAACTGATCGACCAACAGCTATAGGGGGGCTCAGAGAAGATTGTTTACAATAGCCGATACAGCTTCTGCATAAAGCAGGCAGACAATACAAACCCAGCCAGTTACAGACCGATACGTCTTCTATCGTCTCTTAAGATAATAATTCAGTACCTACTGTCTAAGCGAACATCTAATGGCTGCAAATAGTGTCCCTCCCAACCAGGTTTAAAACAAATAATTCAACCAACCATCAACTATGAAGAATAGTACCGACTATCCATACAGGATTCGCTTAGCTACAACAAATTTATGCAGAGCGAAGTTCCAATCTATCTCTTAGAAATACTCAAATCGTTTTTGGAATTGTGTACATTCAAAATCCGAGTGGGAACAGAGTACTCTATAATCAGACCAATACTAGCGGCCGCACCACTAGGATCTCTCTTAAACGCAGTCCTCAATGATTATTCAGCCACTATATATGCTGACGACCCAGCAATAATTTCACACTATCGCGATATTAATACTGCCAGGGAGCACCTACATTACCTACAAGAACAAGTAAACTCAGTAAACACATGGTGCAACAAGTGGCGACTATAATTACTTAAATACCACTAAATGCGAATCTAAAATCTTTACACTTATAAGACCAAAAGATCCAAAAGAATCAGAATTAACCATAAGAAGTAGAAAGGAATCCACCCAATTTGGCAATCATATACCGAGAGCTATGATGCATCGAAAATTCGCTTGAAAATACACATAAATAAAAATCCACATGGAGGTTATGTTCGGATATCTACGATTGTACCCAATCATAAATCAAAAATTACGTCTTAAAATTAAATGGGGACTGTGCGTATAGTGCTGTAGTATGGAGCGCTCCTTCCAAAACAAATTAAAAAAAATTACGACTTCAAAATAAAATGTTACGCATAATCACTCCACACCGTTGTTCGTTCGAAACTTTGTAAAATAAGCGGCTAAAAACTTCTTTAATAATCTGTCAGAGTGTACCGGTATCACCCTTTACACGATTGTGGAAAAGCTGAAACGCTAGTTATGACGTACTATTTTCTTCGCCAGAAGACAGTGATACAAGTATGAATAATGTTACTTATAAATTGGCAATGTAACATAAACTTATCTTGTATTATTAAAACAGTAATCACAGATCTATTAGTTATTGAAGAACTCTACCCCCTAGTGCGATCATTCTTACATCTATGCTATGTATAGCGCAAATCGCGCTAAGCAAGCTATATTAATCAAAAAAAAGTGTATGTTTGTTCAGACCTAGGCAGGGGTTCTATATAGTTTCATACTTGCCGAGGGTCGTGGAGTAAGAAAAATGCTGCCACATGCGATAAAAATTAAAATATCGTTGAAAAGTAATTGCGCGAAAAACAATAATATCGCAGATAAGCTCGAGATCGAAAGCGTCCGTGGAGCCGAGCGGTCTCATTTTGTGTCTCGAGACATTTTCGTTTGTATGTATGTACTGAAATTAGACAAAATAAGTCAATGGTCTCAAGCTGTGTTTGATACGAGAGTGATACCGGAAGGCAAGGTAGGTAGCAAATCATTTCTAGTTAGCTAAAAATTGCATTCTCGCCAATAATAATGGTTAATTCCGATTGTTGTTCAATGTAAAAATACAGTCCATTGCTGCTATCGTTATCAATATTCTTATGTTTTGGACAAAAGCTTTTTTAGTTATATATAAAAACGAGGCCACCTAGGTAGTGGGTCAGCGGCCTGTTTAGCAACCAGGTGGAAATGGGTTCAAATCTGGGAGAAGGAATGGATTTGAACTCATTAGTTAAGTGCAGGTTAGGTTCACGGTTGTTGAGTGTGCGGTATGTTTGGATGCGGAGAGCATAATGTAAGTTGCATACGACCCGTTACCTCCGTTGCACTTCCAGCATGGTAGGGATGGAGTTCGACAACGGAAGGTAAAGGTGGCCAAAGAAAATGATGAACGAACGAATAGAAAACTAGTAAGGATGATTAAGTGGATTAAAGTGGCCAAATATAAAATTGTGTAATATCGGTTCAATATTCTACTGAGCACTGCAATCAAATTCCTTTTCGTTACCGATTTCTAGATAGTGACAACCAAGAAGGAATATACAGAGTCATTATGTAAGGATTTAGTAAATTTAATGTTCTAATGAAGAGAGCGTGTGGCCGGCTAGTAGAGTGCTTTCGCCAGCAGTCGGCAGGTAGTGGGTTCAAGCCCCACACCCGTACATTGGAAACATCGAATGCTCTCCGGCCATCATACACGAACATCTTTGCTGGTCGTTACCCCTGTGAGGGCATTCTTCCCTAATTCAAGGGTTTAGGCTCGCCACCTACCCCGGCCGCGGCTTAAGATGGCTTATAAAACCGCACTCAATGTGTGGAAATAACAGGCTCTCAGCCTATATTAAGAGGAAGAAGAAGAATGTTCTAATGTTGCATGCCAGCTGAAAATGTAAAGGCAATGGGGGAAATAAGAAATAACATTTTGTTTGCCATTCTGAATTTATGCTATTTCTTAAAAAGGATCACCTCTTGATTGTGGCAATTGTAGAAATATTGCAATAATTTAATATCCGAGTCTTCTTCTTCAAGTGCCATCTTCATTCCGAAGGTTGGCGATCATCAAGGCAATTTGAAGCTTTGCGGCCGCTGATCTAAAAAGTCGGTTGTTGGAGCAGTTATACCAATCTCTGAGATTCTTTAGCCATGCATGTCTTCTTCCTATACTTCTTTTCCCCATAATCTTTATAATGAGCGGTAGTATGTGATATTTTTCTCCTCTCATGATGTGTCCCAGGTACTGAATCTTCCTCTTTTTAATAGTTAGTATAGTCTCTTTTTCTTTCATCATCCATGCTAGGACCGTGACGTTTGTTATTCTGTCCACCCATGATATTCTCAAGATCCATCAGTACATCCATAATTCGAAACTCTCGATCCGCTTAATGTCTATTTTTGTCATCGTCCTTGTTTCCATTCCATAGTAGAGTACTGGCAGTAGATAGCATCTCATTATTCTGATTTTCATCTCTAGACTTAAGTCTCGGCCACATAGCGCTTTTTTCATTTTCATGAATGTACTTCTAGCCTTTTCTATTCTTATTTTTATTTCGACAGAGCTATCGTTGTTCTCGTTTGCGCATGTTCTTAGATAATTATATTTTCACACTCTTTCCACTACCTGTTCGTGGATTATAGTCGATAGAATTCACAGCGTAAACACTGTAGAAAAGTGCTCCGTGTTTAAAATCGCATTCAAGGTGTTTAACGCCAGTGCTTGATTGTGAAAATCGGAGTGCTACTAGCAAAATACCTGAACAAAAGAACTGTAGTGTTTATAGTGAAGTTACGAAATCAGCTTCTGTGAAATATAAGAAATTTGTTGAAACTGAATGGAATATTAACTGTAGGCTCACATATTGCAGTTCTTGACCTCTGATCCTTGCACATTTAAGGTGATTGCAGTTATTGGGTATTGTAGATAATTTCAACTTTAATAAAAACAACAAATAGAAACACAAGATGCCTAGTAACTGCGGGAAGTGTAGTAGGAGCATGTCGAGACAAGATGTAGATAATATTAAATGTACTCATTGCAAAATTATGTTTCATACTGCTTGTGTTAATTTAACCGAAGAAACTACTTCAAAGGATGCATGGAAATGTAGTAATTGCGCTTTTGAGGGTAAAGATCCTACCTTAGCAGATATTTTAAAAGAACTGAAATCTATTAGATCGGAACAAGCCGAAATTCGTGATTCCGTGAATCTTTGTCACGAAAAAATTGATGAATCCTTAAACCGTCAAGAAAAAATATTGAATGAATATCTGCAAAGGATTGAAAATCTAGAGATCAAGAATGCTATTCTGGAAAAGGAGAATTTGGGGCTACATCAAAGGTTAAATGATATGGAGCAGTATTCCCGAAAAAACTGTGTGGAGATCCAGGGTGTTCCAGAAGCTAAAGACGAGAACACGTTGATGATGGTCCAGGCAGTAGGAGCAGCTGTAGGATTCAATATCTATCCCGAGATGATCGACGCCTGTCATCGCCTGAGGGTGAATCCAGCACGACCTACACAACCTAAAGGAATAATAGTAAAGTTTACTAGACGTATGGTAAAGGACGATTTTATGAAGGCTAAGAGAGTTAAAAGGAATCTGCAAGTCAGCGATCTTCGAGACGACATTCGGAAACTGTCACCGACCAACTATCCTATTTACATCAACGAGTCACTCACCCAACAAAACAGGCAACTGATGGCTAAAGCGCGAGAATATAAGAAGAACAACAATATTCGTTACCTATGGACTCGGAATGGCAAAATATTTATGAGAGCAAAGGATGAGAGTAAGGTATTTGTGATAAAGTCTGTAGCCGATTTCAAGGATGTCCATTAACAATAGAAGAATTACATTTTACTATCAAAATGTACTAGGGCTGAAGACTAAATTACGTGCTTTATACAACAACGCTCTCAGTGAAAACTATGACATTGTGTTTTTAACAGAGACTTGGTTAGACAATAGTGTTTGTGATAATGAATTGCTTGATGACCGATATATCATATATCGCAAGGATCGGGACTTCGTGCAGAGTGAGAAATCTAAAGGGGGTGGTGTGCTGATTGCAGTCAAAAAGGATTTTCCATCTCGTAAACTAGACCATTTGGATTCCCAATTAGAAAGTGTGTGGGTTCATGTAAGAATATGCTTAACTGATATATACTTTTGTTTAGTTTATTTCCCACCAGCAAGCGATTTAAATATTTTTGAGATACTATTTCGAACAGTTGAAGGAAATGTGGAACTTACTCAAAAACATTTAGTAATATTAGGCGACTTTAATTTACCACATTTAGATCCGGAGCTGATTGTTCCTGCAAATCCTCTACTGGCCGCATTTATTGAATTTGCAAACTTTAACGGATTAGTGCAGTATAACAAAATCATAAATAATAGAAATAGAGTTCTAGACTTAATTTTGCCAAACAAATTCACTACTGTTGCGAAATCTGAATCACCTCTTATACCAGTGGATGCATATCATCCTCCCTTAGAATGTGAATTTATTTATTATCAAAAACCAAATAAAAATGAATCCCAGCGCGAACAATACAACTACTCAAAAGGTAATTTTTTAGATCTCTATTACAGACTTAGAGATACGAACTGGTCGCTACTTGAAGATATTAAAGATGCAAACTTGGCGGTGGATACATTTTATAGACTTATTACAGACGCGCTTGATGTAACAATTCCTAAAATTAAACGTATATACAGCAAGTTTCCTTCTTGGTTCCCTGTCAATATTATAAAGGATATAAAAAAGAAAAATCGCTTATTTAAACAAATGAAAACGCATGCAAATAATGAAACCAAAGATAAATATAAGCGGCTTAGGAATAAAATCAAACATGATATTAATGTTGCATATCAAGAATATGTAAGAAAAGTGGAAGAGGGAATGCAGGAAGAACCGGCTCTGTTCTGGTCATTTGTTAAAAATAAGAAAAAGTCCAATGTTACTACCAATATGCATTATCACGGAACTTTCTTGTGTGATAATCAATCTACGGCCAACGCCTTTGCAAATAATTTCCAATCTACCTACATCAATCTGCAACGTGGCGCTACGAGTATCTCTAGCGAACCAGGCAATTTTCATATTGTGCCAATTACATCTGACGATGTAGATAAAGCTCTTAAAGCAATAAAACCGAAAAGGTCGGTTGGTGTTGATAATATACCTGTATATATTTATAAAGGTTGCTCAGAAATTATGTCGTACCCATTACAGATATTATTCAATTTAATTTTAGAAACGGCCGTTTTCCCGGATAAGTGGAAAATAGCAAAAATTTGTCCTATTTATAAAAGTGGCGATAAAAATGACGTTGCTAATTATCGACCCGTAGCCATACTACCTGCTGTTTCAAAAATTTTTGAATTCGTCTTGCATAACAAATTATTTTCATTTGTTAAAAATAAAATTTCAAATTTTCAGCAAGGTTTTATGCCAAATCGTTCAACTATCACTAATTTATTATTATTTACACAAGATGTAGTTACTGCTGTAGATAACAATTTACAAGTAAGTAGATGTTGTCTACACAGATTTTGCGAAGGCGTTTGACCGGGTGAATCACAATTTATTAATAGCGAAGCTAGGTAATTTTGAATTTTCACAATCTTTAGTTGATTTTTTTGTGTCTTATCTTTCCGACAGATGGCAGTATGTTGTTTTTCTTGGCTCTAAATCTGATAAATATAAGGCTCTGTCGGGTGTACCGCAAGGTTCAAACCTAAGTCCCCTTCTTTTTTTAATGTTTATAAACGACATATCCGACGTTTTGCAAAACTCCGAACATGTTTTATTTGCTGATGATCTAAAAATTTCGAAAATTGTTCAAGATAAACAAGACTCTGCTTTGCTGCAACAAGATATTGATGCTATTTTTAAATGGAGTGAAGCTAACCTTTTACCTCTGAACGTAAAGAAATGCAGTAGTATGTCATACACGCGTGGTAAAAATCCCATAAAGTTTCAGTATAAAATAAATGATTTGCCTTTAGTTCAAAATTCAGAAATAACCGACTTAGGGGTTGTATTTGATTCAAAATTAACGTTTATACCTCACATTACTAAAATGGTAGCTAATTCCTTAAAAATGGTTGGGTTTATAATGAGGACTACAAGCGGATTTTTAAATTCAAAATCTGTATTACGAATTTATAACGCATACGTTCGGAGCAGGTTGGAATTTTCATCAATAATTTGGGGTCCTTATTATAATATCCATATATCGACAATTGAACGTGTACAAAAGCGGTTTTTAAAACGTTTGTATTATAAGGAATCCGGAGAATATCCTCAATTCTCATCCTACATTAGTATGTTGCAGAATTTCGACATGATGTCCTTGGAACATCGGAGAATTATATCAAATTTGTTACTTATGCATAAAATAGTAAATTCTCACGTAGATGTGGATTCTAAAATATTAAGGCAGCTGAATTTTTTAGTTCCAAGGGTATCATCGCGAAACGAATTAGTATTTTATTTATCCCGCTCTAAGACAAATATGCTTCTAAACTCACCGATATACCGAATGTGCAACCTGAGCAACAGATTCGCCGGAAGACTGGATTTTTACATGCCTTCTGTCGCAAAGTTTAAGCGAATATGTTTAACATTATTTTGAAATCAACGATTTTATCCTTTCTTTTCTATTCATTACTAATTAATTGATATTTTTTTTTCTGTGCTTTAATTTTAGAAAACCCATTTTGGTTGCTATATGATAAATACTTTTGTTGTTTTAGAATAACTACTTTTAAATTATTTAGTTGATTGTGTGGATTTGTTTTGTGGTACTATGGTTTTTTTTATATTCTATTATTTTCGTTGTGAATGATATATTTATTTAAATGTATGTAACTGTGTCCTTAATTAGTTTTAACTGTTGGACGCAGTATAAACTCTCTAAAATAAATAAATAAATAAATATATAAGTTTTCGTTGTTTTGCACTGATTTTGTTATTAACATGAACTTTGTTTTCTCTATATTCATTGATAGTCCATATTCCTCGCTGATTTCTACTACTTTATTTAGTAAGGTTTGTAGGTCTTTGAGAGTTTCCGCCAAAAGAACCGTGTCATCAGCGTATCTTAGATTATTTATTGGTGTGCCATTTATTTTAATGCCAATATTCCGATCTTCTAATGTGTCTAGTGCTTTGCTGATTATGTCTTCTGAATATATGTTGAATAGGGTCGGCGCTAGGAGGCAACCTTGCCTTACGCCCCTTTCTATTTCTATTTCTTTAGATGTACTTTGATCTATTCGTATAGTGGCTTTTTGATTATAGTATAACCTTGAGATTATCCTTATATATCTGTGATCCAAATTATTTTCTTTTAGTAGTTTCATCAACTGGTCATGTCTAACTTTATCGAAGGCTTTATTATAATCTATAAAGCACGTGTCAACTTCTTGATTTATATCTAAGCATCTCTGTGATATCACATTAAAAGCAAGGAGTGCCTCTCTAGTGCATAATTCGTTCCTGAATCCGAATTGGTTATTATTTATATCTTGTTCAAGTTTCCTGTATATTCTATTATGTATGATCTTTAGAAAGGATTTTAGTGTGTGGCTCATTAAGCTAATTGTACGGTAATCAACGCATTTTCTGGCATTTACTTTCTTGGGGAGTGTCACAAAAGTTGATAGCAACCATTCGTTAGGTATTATTCCGATCGAATATATTTCTTTGTATAAATCTACTAATATATGGAAATGATTTTTTTCTATGAGTTTGAGAGTTTCGGCAGGTAGGTCATCTGGCCCCGCTGTCTTTCTATTCTTCATTTTTTTAATTGCATATAAGACTTCTTCTTTCGTTATGTCTATAATATCCGAATAAAGTTATTTTAAATATAGTAAATGAAAGACTAAAGAACTATGTCTACCTGAAATATCAGAGGAACAAGCCGGTTTCGTACTTGGTAAAGGTACACGTGAACACATTTTAAATACTTGTCTATTAATTGAAATGGCTCATATAACGTTCCCATCTATATGTGCTTTGTCGACTACTCCAGGGCCTTCAACAACATCCTATGGAATGAATTATGGTCAATATTAGAACAAATGTACACTCATCAAGCAACTATATAACCATGCCAATGATGTCAACAAGTCTAAGTCGCTTATTGACGAATTATTAAGTACTTAATATCAATTTTATTTTATTTAATTTTGTTACTGTATAAATTTAGTTCATTCTGTATATGTTTTCAGTCACACACCTTGTATTCATCTTTGAGCAATGATAGATTCACTCTCTGCTCTGTATGTTATCTAATAATAATAATAATAATAATAACAATACAGCGACAGTAGAGGTGGGAAAAGTTACTTCGCAGAAATTTAAAGTATTTAAGGGTACAAGACAGGGATGCAAACTCTCGCCGTTACTGTTCAATGTATACAGTGAGTGGAAGGTTTTTAAAAAATGGTCAGGAGGAGTTATCGTCGGTGCCATGAGGATCAGCAATTTCAGATATGATGCCACAAATGGAGAAAACTAAGAACCATTATGATAAAATTTGTTATTATAATTCATCAGTACGGACTTGAATGCACGTAAAACTAAAGACATGATCATAGACCGAGCTAATAACAACCAGATATACATGCAATGTTTGAAGCATATAGTCAATTTGAATATCTAGGATCTATTGTCACCAGCGAAGGAGGAATCAGTCTTGAAATTCCAAGAAGGAATGCTATTGCAAGATCTGCAATGCGGAAACTAACTTGTCTCTGGCGAGACCAGAACATAAGTACACTCACGAACTTACCCCTGCTTTATTTTTTCCTACTGCTACGTATGCCGCCAAAACCTGGACTATCAAGAAATGAGACAGTAATATGATAAGAAATAACTAAACTGGCAAAGAAGTAAATTAGAAAAGATATTCGAACGTACAATACCAAGGCGGTCTATATTGTTCCATGCCATGACACTAGGCCTATAAAGTTACCTTTGTAATGGCCTACCACAATCTGGCAACATAGCAGCACCAACCTTTAACAAAAAATTACTAGTTTTGGTCACTAAATGAACAATCTGTCAGTGTACTATCCCTGTTATCGTAATGCATCCCAGTTGAAAAAAAAATAAAATCACTGCTATTTACATCGCAGTGCGTCACTTTGCCGTAATATTTGATTTAAAAACAATTTATAATGGGTAGGTACCTAATTTGCCATTGCAAGTAAATCGTTACTAATTTTGATATCATCTAAAACAGTAATTTCTACAAAGTAACTTGCCTGGAAGCTAGTGATATTGCAGTCGAAACAAGTCTCTACGTCTTATTACCCTTTATATCTGCTCTTTTAAAGTGCTTTTCACACAGAACACTAGCCTGTCCATTCTGCAAGATATTTAAATGCATAATTTCTTTCTATTTTTGTGCCACCGTTCCATTAGATGGAAACCTGAACAAGCTAACATATGAAGCAACTGTTGAAGCGTAAGTTGACTTGCAGCTTGGTACGTAACACTTCAAAGGCAGTTTTGTAACTTATATCTACTGCCTTGTAAAAATAGTTTTTAATGTCAAATATATTTCAAACAAACAAAACTCAGTGTGTCTTGGAATGGCCTAGCACACAATCTGGCAACAGAGCCAGTGTCATGGCCTGGAACAATATAAACTGCCTTGACAATACCGAACCAATAAAAAACTTCATTGAGGAAAATAATGGTACGAAAGTTTTGCGAAAACAATTATCACGAGGAAGGACCAAAATATTGAAAATAAAGGATAATGGGGGAACTATAGTCACAAACAGAATGGAAATAAATTCAGGACTTCTATCAAATACTGTACTCTACAACAATGCCAGAACAACCCATACCACCAGAAAACATAATAAATGTAGGATCAGAAGAAATACTGCAAATAACAACCGATGAAATAAATAAAGCACTAAATCAAATTAAAATAAAAAAGATTCTGATGAAGCCCGCATTGCAATTGAAATGATCAAAATAGGTGGAAATATGTTTGAGTGTGCAATGAAGGCTCTTAAATTGCTGCCTAGTGAAGGGGAAAATATTGAGTACTTGGAAAAATGCGGAGGTGATTCTATTGTTTAAGAAAGAAGATAACACAAATGTGGAAAACTACCAACCTATAAGTTCTCTCTCCTACCTCTACAAGCTCTTCTCAAGGATACTAATAAATATACTAACACAGAATCTATATTCATAGCAACCGAATGAACAAACCGGCTTCCGAAGAGGATACAGTACGATGGATCACCTAAAGGCACTTTGAACATTAATAGAGAAAGCTACGGAATATAACGTTCCATTTCATATTGCATTTGTCGAATATCATAAGGCTTTCCACACAATAGAAAAATGGTATATCTTAACAGCTATGAACAACGCACGGATTAATTCTAGGTACTCTATAATAGTCAAGGATATATAGGAAAACCCTACCATGCATATTAAGATCGACGATAATTTGATGACGCAACAAATTAAATTGGAGAAAGGGGTTCGACAGGGGGTGTTATATTTCCTAAATTGTTCACATTGGCCCTAGAAGACATCTTCAAAACACTAAACTGGGAAAACTATGGAATAATCATCGATGGGAACTACCTAAGTCATCTCTGGTTTGCCGACGATGTGATTCTGTTCAGTAGCGATGTTAAACAACTAAAAACTATGCTGGAACAACTTAGTAACGCATCTCAAGAGATGGGTTTGAACACGAATTTCACAGAAACAAAACCAATGAGTGAGAGCGAAGAAGTAATTACGATACAAAATCACAAAATAAAATATGTAAAAAATACTTCTACTTAGGACATACCATCACACTTGGAAAAGGAAACCAATTCTTGGAAGTTAAGAGAAGAAAAGCAGAAACATGGGCAGCATTTGGGAAGTTAAGACGCATATAAGGAAATAAAGACAATTCCAATCAATCTGAAGAAAAATGTTTACAATGGGATGGAAACAATGATTCTTACACAAAAAAAGTGCCGAAAAACTACGACTAACACATATAGCTATAAAAAAAGCAATGTTGGGTATAAGTCTTCGAAATAGAATAAAAAATTCGACGAAGAATAAAAGTAACAAATGTTATGAAGGAAATGACACACCTAAAATGGCAATGGGCGGGCCATGTTGCACGACAAGAAGCAAACAGGTGGACATCTAGAGTGATAAAGTGGAGACCGAGACAAACCAAAAGGAGCGTTGGCAGACCTCAAAAAAGATGGGTCGACGACACAAGGACAGCTGCTAGAAATAAGTCGATTAGGTCGGCGCAGAACCGACAAGCATGGGGACTTATTGGAGAGACCTATATCCAGGAGTGGATTAATCTGGGCTAATAAAGAAGTAGAAGAAGAATATGATAACTGCCTTTGAAGTGTGGAGCTATATGAGGATGTTGCGAGTGCTTTGGACAGCACATTGAACACGTGCTTTTATACTAGAAAAACATAGTATAACAAAACGACAGTATCATACGTACTTTGGCTATGTTGCCCTAAAACAAAGTAAAATAGAGAACTTCATAGTTCAAGACAAAATGGAAAGTCGCCGGTCGAGAGAAAGATTCATCCGAGGCAGTAAAACAAGCTCACCATAGAGAACGATGGAAACAACTTATAATAGCATAGAATAATTTACGTCATAGTGTCACCACACCCTTCAAGAGTTAAGGATAGAGGAAGAGTTGCGTGCCAGTACCGATTTGACATTCTTGAGATTTGACCTTCGTGGTGTATGTAGATGTGCATTCTCACGTTGCGTTAATTTACAACAGTTTATTGTCTTTCAACGTTAGTTCTATTCCGAACTAAATTACTTACTTTTGGATTGTTTCTTATAATATTTTAACTGTTCAATATAAAACATATAGTTTTCCAAACATGGTTGTCAATAGAGTTAAATTAGTTGCATATATTACCTAGTCAAGCAATTTTTAATCTTTTTCCATGTCTCTATATACAGTCAAGTACAAACAAATTCTCATTCACTCGCAAGCAAATACTTTCAATGAACGGCACGTTAGAAAAGAACAACAAACAAAACTATTTTCATGGTATCCAGCACTAAGTAAAAATCTTATTAGCTGCTCTACAAGGCAGAAAAGTAATCCATATAAAGGACGTGAAGTAGTGATTTTTTTGTCTCCGATTTTGAATATTGATCTACATGTAGAGAAGAGTATTTTAATCCAAGACTGAATTTAGAAATTCGAGGAAGATTATGACTTAGCTGTTCAAATATGTATCTGGAAAAGATAATAGTTGCATTAAGAATTTTACAACAAAACGTGTATTGTCACTTTGTCACAATGAAACGAAATATGAAATTACCACTAGAAGGAAAAACCTTTTTAATTTTTAATACGTTAACAGTGTCAAACTATTGCTTTGCTTTTATAATATTTTTACCCTTTAACATGCCGTTGGACTGTAGCTGGTCGTCGTGGATATAGAAGTAGGAGGGCCCCAATCCTTGAAAGTGTTTATCTTTTACAACTGTGAAATACTTCCCGGATTTTTAAAGAATGAACAGCTTTCCATCTGAGGTCAGATTGCGGATATATTAATTTATTGAGTACAAGTTAGTTTTTACACTTCCAGTTCTGTCCTTTGATAGTTTTCAAGATAAATGTTATTATAAATTTTTGTGTATTATAATGAAATGTTAGCACTTAGATATTTTCCAAGTAATAATCTTGAATTACGGCTCATCTTCAATGAGTAGTTTATTACCGGAAAGCTTTTAGCAGTTCATTTCGGTTCCAATTCTGAATTCTTGTTTGTGTTCACAACATATAAATGCAACAACTGAACTTTTTTTGCAAAAATGGTGCAGTCCACGAGGAAATTCAAATTGAACTAGGAATGGGATAAACCAATAATTATACTTAGTGTCGACGTTTAAATTTATTTAATAATTATTAAGGAAACTTGGTAAGAATAATTCATACATAATCGTTAGCCTCTTTTACTTTACAACGTCAAGGACTATATGAGGGTCTTATATCAGGGAGGGTCAGGGAAGCGTGTGCCCTAAAATTGAAGAATTTATTATTTGGAGTATTGTATAGAGCTAAATAAGCACCAGGGCGTATTTAAAAACTGTGTAACGTTGGAAACTGCAAAAAGAAAAGAGCTTATCAGCCATAATTATTACAAAATTAGATAATATTGGACTGACCTACATACGCCCCATGATTCTAATGTTTGCAGCAGGGGGATAGCTTGCTCCTCTAACAACCTATTATTTTTGTTATTGCCATAACAGTGTAGACGTATCAAGTGTGTCACAAAATAATACATAAATATACATGAGTAATCACAATATAGTTATTTATGTACCTAGGGCATTATGAAGGTATTTATGCCAGCGGGCTAAAATATCAAATAATGCCGTGGTGCACACAAACTACTGTCTTACTAGTGTTTTTTAATAATTTAAATAATGAATCAGAAAGTGGAAGATCAATCATTGCTCTGTACGTATCGACACATTGAGGTACGTGATTGGTCGCTAAAGATAAGCGAGCGTTATAAATTATAATGCCCGTTCATGATGCCCCGGTATTATGGACTTGTTTATATATTCCGTATCACAGGAATAAACAACAAATAATGTACTAGTAAGACATAAAATTATTAGTGGCGTTAAGAAAAGCGGCTTTTGATAATCTGTTAATATCCCAAAGAGACGACAATTCTAGATTTTGTCCAAGTACGTACTTAAATTTGTTGCTGTTAATAATACCTAACCTACAACTTGTAGCTAGCAGCTGTATTTAAATTAAAGTTCTTGTTTTTAACTTGCTAACCTATGATTTAGATGCCCAAGAACCTGCAAAAATCCACAAATTCTTAAACCGACCGAATTAGATAATAAATTTGACAATCTAAGCGAAAATTTAATTCAGTTGCAAAATGTTTATTTCGAAGTCCTCCTCCTTATAACAAGTCCTACGCATTGGAAGGAGATTGTTCGCATATTGACTCTAATCCCCAAAAAAAAAGACGCTGAAGCCGAGGAAGAAAATGAAGTTTCGGCAGCAGAAGAAGATGAAGGGAAAATCGAAAAAGAAAATGAAGTCCAAGCTCCAGAAAAAATAAAACTGAAGCAAAAAAAGAAAATTATTTTCCAAAGGAAACTTTAGCAGCTTCCACGAGAGAAGAGAAGAACGCCTAACATTCAACGACCAAAGTAGCTCATTTAACAAGTTTTCTAAAAAAATATAATTTTTTCAACATTATATCAACAATAGTAAAAAATTGCAACAGCTAATTATATTGTTTATAGCATAGGTATATTAAGACGTACAGTAGAAAATCTACACCCCACCCGCTTTTACGCAAAAATGTTTATGATTATACCATATAATACGACATTATATAAACGTGTCATTTATTCAATTCTCTAAACCGAATTGTATAGGGCAAATTAAGGAGTACCATGTGAATAATTACATTCTAAATTTCTAAGTAAATACTTTTATCTAGTCCAGTGGGATAAGTAACTCATTATGTCACTCATTTGACCTATTTTCGTTAGGTTATTGAATTCATTACACAACTCAGTTATGTAATGCCTTCATGGCCTCATTACCTAACTGAGCGGTGTGAGGTGTAATGAGGCCATGAAGGCATTACATAACTGAGTAGTGTAATGGCTTCATTATCTAACTGAAATAGTGTCAAATGAATGACATAATGACATTTACCTACTAAAATATTTTTGAAAATGACAGATCTGACAGTTCCCTTCATGCCCTTTTCTCAATTTTAGGCAGTTGTAGATAAAATTTTGTACGATACATGTTTGATAATGCATCATTCATATATTTGTGTGCTTACATAACTCGTGCTACGCACTTGTTTGTAACTTACACACACGTATATTAATTATGATGTATCCCATTTGTATAGTAAATAACTACTATGGCATTGTTCGTTATTACCTAACTGAGTGGTGTGAGGTGTAATGAGGCCATGAAGGTATTACATAACTGAGTGGTGTAATGGCTTCATTATCTAACTGAAATAGTGTCAAATGAATGACATAATGGCATTTACCTACTAAAATATTTTTGAAAATGACAGATCTGACAGTTCTCTTAATGCACTTTTCTCAATTTTAGGCAGTTGTAGATAAAAAATTTTATCCGGAGTCGGTAGCTCAGTGGTAAGCATCCTGACTACTGATCTAAGGGTAGCGAGTTCGATTCCCGGTCCCGGTGAGGTGTTCAAAAATAAAAAAATGCAGATGAAAGCTTCTACAGAATGCCATCATTCGGAAGTGATGTAAAACCGTGGGTAAAAGATCCCCTTGCTAGGGTTGGAACTCCTTAGTCTCGACAAAAGTCTAAGTAGGACTTTGACCATATGACCAAAGCAGTCGGTGTCTAAAGTACCTGGTACTCTGCATCCCTAGACCTTGTCCATTAACAAACAAACAAACAAGGTAAAATTTTGTACAATACATGTGTGATAATGCATCATTAATATACTTGTGTGCTTACATAACTCGTGCTACGCACTCGTTTGTAACTTACACACACGTATATTGAAGATGCTGTTGTCCCATTTGTATAGTAAATAACTATTATGGCATTGTTTGTTATTAATAAAAAAGTATAATTTCTTCACGTTTCACATAATGTCACATGTCAATAAAAAAATTAAATGCATTTTACCGCTAATATTAATTACATGACTAACCGATCTATAGGCGAACTTCAGTTTATTTCAAGAAACCGGCTTAAAGCTTCATGCGTGCAGGTTTCCAAGCAAAGTTTCCTTAAACTTCCCATGTTAGATCGATCTAATTACTTCATTTCATGTGAAACCTGAGAGGAACTGCGTAGTTCGTAAACAAATCTGCAACAGTTTTGTAGTTTAGAATGTTACTTAATTTAAAGAATCCAAACACTGTCCATAGATGAACTTACAGTAATGAGAACATCAATGCGCTACAAGCTTGCACAACTTCATCCAATCCAAACAGAACTAAATGAGTGTACATGCCAACTACTATTAGCAGTGTATTTTGTTAAAGAATTTGCTTCCTGTATTTTTGAATGATATGAAAGAGTTTATGGAATCAAATGAAAAAGAGCAACTGTAGGCTCTGCATAGGCAGTTTTAGAGTAAATTGACGTTCTGTGTCATCGTCGTCGTCAGTCATGTTCAGACAGTTTTGCATAAAGTTTCTTCCATTGACCATCAGTTATTTAGGAGAAGAAAATGTAATATCTTTTAAATTTCTAATTTATAAACTTTTCAATGGCATTAGTTCATTTATTTTGAACTTTTTATTTCTTATAACTTCGTTTGCCTTTCAAATTATTGTATTAATTATAACTTATTACCAACCAGTTATATAAATTGTATGAAAATATGTTTCCATTTAATCCTAATCATCATCAATCTCATAGATTACATCATCCCAACGTTCCTTTCATTTCCATATTCAGCTATTATATTTTTGAAAATCATATTTTCGTGAAATCATTGTACCTACAGCAATTATTGAATTGTTAATAAAGTATTTCTGTCGGGCAGCAGGAAAAAAATATCTGAAATTATAAATCTTTAATTAAAATTTGCGTGTGCTCTAGTAGTTGGTTTCAACCTATTGTATACATAGTGTATTTATTTGTATTAAAATAGTTATTTATCGTGTTAGAAAGACGCATCTCGGCCTCGTGCCCGGGAGGGCTCAATTCTTCTCACATACGCGTGCCATATATTTTTTCCAACTCAATAAATACCAAATAAACATCAATATTGTATTCGAAGCCATGAAAAGTCAAATTGACAAATTAATTAGCAATAAGCTAAACTAAGAGAGATCAGATGCATTTATAATTATATTGTTGGTAACACTGTCAGTCTATGTCAAATTTGAGGTTTTGTTTGTTATTTGACACAGGCTGACTTAAAACCTAACCTGTTAACCTCGATTTTTCTGTTGGTAGCACTACCTACAACGATTTATGTCACACGTGTCTCACGTATATAATTCAACTGAAATCGGCGTAATGATATCGTCATAATAATGTGGTGTTGGATATAGTATATTACAATACAAGTGCATTTTATCAAAGCGAGAAAATGTTAGAAAAGCGAGACCCGCAAGGTCGAGTCTTTTAATTTTCGAGACCTGGTACAAGGATATTCTCAAAATTTTTAATTATTTTATTATATATTTTTTACTTACCGCACTAGTTGTGTTATAGAATGTACTTACCGCGAGCTATTTTCTAATTTCTATGTAAGTATATGAAAATAAAAACCATTGCGCAAAATAATGACTTACATTATGAAGCAATAAAATCCTTTAGTATTCTCCACAAGTTTATTATACATAATTTAGTAAGTAGCGACATGCTTCGGAACCACACTGGTTTCACCATCAGACGCAAACATTAATCTACAGAGGTATAATATTAACATAGGTATTCGTAATAAAGGGTTACACTTACGTGAATTATCATAGCTAAAATAGCACATGGTAGAAATGAGGTTAAAATTTAAAGATAAACATAATAAGTCAAACAAGCTGTAAAACACCATGAAAGTGAAAAAGGGAAATAATTAAGCAGTAAACTACATTATAAAATTCATCGTTATACTAGCTAAAACATGACTATTAAACAAACCAGTTAATAAGTGATTGACATTGAAGATGCCAAAATTTAGAATGTAGTGAATTCAATTGTGTATCTAAACATAAAATAAAAACATGCCTAGATTCAATGACAGTGAAATTGCCAGAGCGGTTCACTCAGTTTTAGCATTTACATGAAGCCCAGTTGTACTGACCAGACCATCACTTGCTCGGCCATTCGTCCTTTATCCCTTTAACTTGCTAATTTTCAATTTTTATTTCGACATCTACTTTCTATCCCTATGTCACTCACAGATTTCAACATAGAATTCAACATCATTAGATTCGTTGCTAATAACAACGGTTATCCTATTAAACTAATTTTACTTTTTTATTATAAACTCCGAATAAAACTTTCCATAGATTTAACGCCTATTAGTAATTCCGAAAAAACATTTTACGCAAATGCAACTTTCAAATTTGTTTTTCTCCTACTAATTCCATTCAGAAATTAATAGTTTGCAATAAAGATCCTACACTTTTATTAGAAAAATCTGATGTCTAGGTGTCTCTATATTGGTCAAACCGGACGTACTTTCAAAAAAGAATTAAAGGACATTTTGGTTGCATCAGAAATAACTTCATTATTGATCAACCTAATAAATCCACTTTTGTCAATCACATTTAGCAGTTTAACCACAGCTTCGATCCTAACAAAGACTAGAAAATTTTATATACTACTAAGAAAGGTATTCTTTTGAATTTTCTTTAGACTTTTGAAATTATATCTAATACTAATGAATTCAGACTCAATGAGATCACAGATTTTTGTAGTAATTATATTTTTATGAATATTGAATCATTTGG
>OW679195.1:58072859-58231242 GCA_940337035.1 Agriotes lineatus | reverse complement strand
GTGCTGTATACAAAATATTGACAATCTTTCTGCTTATTCTAAAATGTGATTGGAATGTTTTATCATCATAATGGGGCACGATCAGTTAGACAAAATTCTCAATTTTCATTATTTTCATCAGCTGACTTTCACTGAATGAATTCGAGTCTGAAGATTCAAAAATTCTCAAGCTACCCGCAGTATCAGCTAAATTTCCTGTAATTAACAGATTTTTTTAAAATTTAATTATTAATTATATTTCAATGAACCTTTTGCTACGAATTAAGTTCTTTAAATCCATTTTGAGCGTGTCTGCATATACCGCCCTTATTTTAAACGTTCAATTCAAAAGCAAATTAGTTAGGTTATGTATTTTACCCGAGAGTAACGCAACGTCTGTTCGAATTACAAAGCAACTCACCCCAGAGTAAT
Source organism: Agriotes lineatus (assembly GCA_940337035.1). NCBI lineage: Eukaryota > Metazoa > Arthropoda > Insecta > Coleoptera > Elateridae > Agriotes > Agriotes lineatus. The sequence goes on along the minus strand of OW679195.1, from coordinate 58,230,831 downwards.
TCACCCCAGAGTCAATTGCACCAGTGCTAGTTGCACTCAATTCGAAAGCAGCTATTATCTATTCTCGCTGTTTCTAGCTTCTAACCTCGTGTTTGAGTTGCCAGCTGTCTTCGTTTTCCTGTGTTTTTTGCCTTTTATGCTTTGCATCAAATGTATACACATTAACGTATTTTCATTTTCTGAAAAGTAACTAGTTTTTTGAATTTGCCGCTTTTGTGATGTGATTTAAAATGGCTGACAAGCATGCTCGTATTATAGAGGTGCTTTAGATAATGTCAGTATAAAACAATTGTTTATAAAGTTAACAAATAGTATTAAATTTTGCAAGTAAAACTGCACTATGCACTCACCTCAGAGGTCGATGCACAACTCGCGAAAAACTTAAGGGGCTGATTCCTTGTTCAAAATAAAGGATAGTTTATTATATAAACATTGGGTCAAGTCAACCATTCGGGAGATATTGCACTGCAAATATGGCGGAAAAATAATGTTTCTATTTGTTATCTTAAAAACGAAAAGAGGTAGAACAATAAAATTTTATGGAATTATTACTATTATAAAAACACACTTTCTGCATATTTCTAAACTTTTTTAAAAAAAAGTAGAGGGGATTGAATTAGACTACCGCTATCATTCTTCTTAACTAAATTTAAGAAAAACTTACGCAATGACATGGAAAAATATCAATTGATAGCCTGGTTTATTTAGAAACTTTTTTGTCTCTCGCAATTTTTTCATAAAACTTACTGTTTCCAAATAAAAAAATAAAACGTAAAGCATTGCATGTCGAGAAAAAGAAATTTATTTTAGAAAAATAATCTAGTTAGCTGTTATCACTTTTTAAGGCGTTTCTTATTGTTGTTTTATTTGACATTGCTCACTTAGTTTGAATACAAAATACGACTAATTTAATCAAAAATTTATTATCTGATCATTTAATTATTCAGCCATATTTGCAGTGCGATATCTCCCTAATGGTTGACTTTTGACCCAATGTTTATATAATAAACTATCCTTTATTTTGAACAAGGAATCAGCCCCTTAAGTTTTTCGCATTTGTTTTGAAACACCCTGTATACGAGCGCACATATATTTAAAAAACTCCTATTCGACCGCGTCGATTTCATTAAGCGTGGTTTTTGCCACTTCTGATCCGTTGGTGGAGTGACGTCAAGTAAATTGCAAACTGGCAACCTTGACTCGCGAACAAATTTACTTACAACGAAAGTACGACCTTTAAAAAACGGTGAACAGTGAAAGAGGACGAAGTAAAGTGTGAAGTTTGGAGTTAGTGTAAAGTTCGGGCGCCGCGTAAACAAACAGCGACGAAATTACCGTAAATTGGTGAGAAGTCAGTGCTGATAAGGTGTCTACCACTTAACAGCTGGCGTGCACGTCATCGTAAACGTCACGAGACACGTCATAACGTAGCGGCCGTGATTGGTGCATTTTGTAGAAACATTATAAAAGCAGTGGCGTAGAGTGCAAGGGGGCAATAGTTGGGTTTTTAGAGGAATTGAAAGGAGGAATGTGTCGATTGTGATACAGAGCTAAAGAAGTGCTAAGTAAAGTGTATAAAGTGGGTTAAAAAGATAAGATAGGGGTGAAGAGGTAAACAAAAATCTTCACAAATGAGCGATAAGGAAATACTGGACCGGTGCATAGCGGAACTAGAACAGCAAAGGGCGCAAATAAGTGAAATAAGAGAGAATTATACGAGGGAACTAAAATATAGTACAGGAAAGTTAGCGGAGCAAAGAGCGCTGATAAGAGAGCGAAGAGAGGAAGTGGCAAGAGCAGAAGAAACGAGGAACAAGGAAAGGAAAGCACTTTACAAGGAGCTAGAGGATCTTGTGGAAAAATCACGCAAGCAAGAGGCAAATACGAACAGGACAAACAAAGTGAAATACTCCCTTGAGAGACAACTGTCCAACGCAGAAATATGTCTAAAGGAATTAGAAAATTGGTTAGAGAAAAAATTAGGGGAATTGGGGATCGGAACAAAACGAAAACACAAGAAATACGTAACACATATTAAAACAAACACAAATAACCTCAGGGAAAATAACAAAAACCGACTAAAGAACAAACTGGAGGTTGGGGCTTTGGAACGTAACAGGAGTAAACTATGAAAGGGCACTATTACAACTACAGGATCAATGTAAAGCATACCAAATTGACATATTAGCAGTACAGGAAACCAACATAAAAGGGGAAAGCATAACAAAGCTCAGAGACTACACCTTCTTCAAGAGAGGGGCTCAACAAAAAAAAACTGGGCACAGGATTTCTGATTCTAAACTCAACGGTGGAAAATGTAATAGATTTAGAAGTTACGAGCAAAAAAATTAGCTATATTAGAATGAAAGGCATGAGAAAATATACGGTACCCCCCACCCAAGAAAAGCGCCCTTCCGTGCTTTCCAAGAATACTTCGACACTCAACATCACTCCGTTTCGCTAATATAATGAAATGTTATAAACCAGTTATTTATAAAACAAAAACCTTAAAAAAAAATTTTTTTGCCGACGACCATTCCTCAAAAGTTGATGTTGCCTTCATTTTCGGATGACCTATCCTATGAAAACGATCCAAGACTTCAGGAAGGTTTCTGGCGACCGGAATCGTGTACACATATGAACATACGTACCCCGTACAGCACGTTTAGGCACCCCCCAATACGGGGGAGAGATCTAGTGAGCTGTGGTCTTCACCAAAAGATCTGCACAGCCGAGACGGAGATTTGATATAGTGGGTTCATTAGTCGGTTGGCACGAATTTTAGAGATATTTGACTCAGAGTGGTTTTCGATATGAGGGAATTTCAATACTTCGTACACTTCGTGTCGAAGTAAAACTAGCATAATTAATGTCCATGCCCCGACAGAGGAGACGGAAGATGAAATTAAGGACAAGTTTTACGAAGAATTGGAACAGCTGTATGACTCTATACCAAGGTATGATGTAAAACTGGTAGTAGGAGACTATAATGCCAAAATTGGAAAGGAAGATAGTAACTACCCAGTAGCAAGTAAGCATAGCTTACATCATAAAACCAATGAAAACGGACAGAGAGTAATTAATTTTGCAGCTATAAGAGACCTGAGAGTAATATCTACATTCAAAAAGAACAAGGACATCTATAAAGGCACCTGGGAACACCCAAATAGAAGGACAGTAAATCAAATTGACCACATACTCGTAGAGGCAAAACACCAACACCTAGTCATGGATATTAAAAGCAGCAGGGGCCGGAAATCTCATCCAATCACTATTTAGTGAGAGCAGTAATAAAAGGAGAAGTAAGACACAAACCTACAGGGAGCAGAAAACAAAAGAGAAAACTACACTTAAGTCAACTAAGTAACAAGGAAGTAAGAGGTAAGTACATAAATCAACTGGAACAGGAGCTGAGAAAGATAGATGACGACACATCGATAGAATGGGAATATCTTAAAAACATAAAGCAAGTAGCGGAGGAAAGAATCCCTAAAGAAATAAAACAAAAGAATAATTGGTTTGACGAAGAGTGCAGAGAAGCATGGAAAAGTCTGAAGAAAGCTAAAATGGAAATGATGAACTATAAATCCGAACAAAACAAAGAAAAGCTAAAAGGAAAGAGAAGAAAACTTAAAAGCCTTTGCAGGAGGAAGAAGAGGAGAATGCAGGAAAAAAACAATTGAAATTATAGAAGAACACTATAGTAAAAAGAACATGAAATTATTTTACAAACAAGTAAGCTTTACAAAAAAAGAACACCTACATGAACCATCCTTTTCTAAAGATAAACTCGGCAATTTGATAGTTGCTACCGAAAAAGTGGCGCAAAGGTGGCTGGAATTCTATGAAGAGCTACTTGCTGAGCACGCAGAGGAAGCAGAAGAAGAAAATGCACGGAACCAATCGCGAATAACCGACAAAATCTTCCCAACACTGGAAGAGATAAAAATAACCATACACAAAATGAAGAACAACAAAAGCCCAGGTATAGACGAAATCCAACCAGAATTAATAAGGCGGTAAAACTCTAGAAAAGAAAATGTATGAGCTCATATTGCAAATCTGGACCACCTGTAAAATGCCAAAAGAATGGAGTGAAGCCATAATAATTCCGATTTATAAAAAGGGCAATAAGCTGGACTGTGAAAATTATAGGCCTATTTCCTTGATAAGTGCCGTGTATAAAATTTTAGCATCACTAATAAACGACAAGCTAAAGGATCTTATGGAGGATGAGCTAGGTGAATACCAAGCGGAATTCCGGAAGCAGAGATCAGTAACAGACCATATCTTCACCCTTAAAACTATACAAGAAAAAATGAAAAGGAAAGGAAAGCAAGTCCACATATTGTATGTCGACTTTAAAAAAGCGTACGACAATATATGCAGAAAGGAACTATTAATCGCACTTAGTGAAATGTAATTACCAGAATGGATTATACAACTGATAACAATGACATTAGAAGGGACAGAGAGTAGGGTGAGGATTGAAGGAGAAAGGTCAAACAAATTCAGGATACAGCAAGGACTAAGACAAGGGGACCCCTTGTCACCCTTACTATTCAATCTGGCCCTGGAAACAATAATCAGAAGAAGTGGAGTGAAGGTCAATAAGAGTATTATAAATAGCCCTTACCAGATACTAGCCTACGCTGATGATCTCACAATTATGGCACGGACACAAGAGGAGTTAAGACTGGTATTCTAACGCCTGGAAAAGGAAGCAAGAAAATTCGGATTAATGATAAATGAGAGTAAAACAAAGTACATGATCCTCAACTCCAACGATCCCAGAGCTAATGGGCTTGCTATACTGGACAACCAACAAAACCTAAAATACAACTTTGAAAAAGTGCAGAACTTTACATATCTTGGTGTAAATATAAGCAGCAACAAAGACAGAAATCAGGAAATACAACGAAGAATTGCGGCAGGATCAAGGTGCGCGGCAATGCTGAATTCAGTGCTAAACAACAAGAAATTATCAAGGGAAGTTAAAGTTCGGATCTATAAAACGGTGATACGACCAGTAGTGACGTACGGGAGTGAAGTGTGGGTGTTGACAGAGGAAGTGCGTGGTAAAATAGCAAGGTGGGAGAGGAAAATGCTAAGAAAGATATTTGGAGGAGTGAAAACACAGGGAGAGTGGAGGAGAAGAACCAATTATGAGGTCTACGAACTCTACCGAGAACCCGAAATTGAGATTATAATCAAACAAGGAAGGTTACGCTGGCTGGGCCACCTATTGAGAATGGAGGAGACAAGAGTGCCAAAGAGGGTTCTAAAAGAGGAACCAGAGGGCAGAAACAGAAAGGGCAGACCACCAAAAACGTGGATGCAGGACGTAATGGAAGACCTAGCACCCATGGACATAGCCGATAATTGGGAGACACGAGCCGGAAATAGGAAGGAAGGGAGGAAGATTGTAGCCACGGGCCTTCAATGCGTTTTGAGCTGATAGATGATGATCCGTTGAAACAACGGGTTGAGAGCAGCTGACTTGCAGAACCATGGCGCTTGCGCGAAGACTGGGGACGCTATATTGAAGTTTAGCCTTGTTTTCATAGCCAACCTTGTCCAAAAAGTTTTATGATTACGTTGTAATGTGTAGCAGTGTGTAATACTTTTATGTTTAGGAATTCTATTTGCCCCACAAGCTACTAGAGGAACAGAAATCAACTTCGGCGGTTCAGCACCAGCAACAGAGTTAACCTTTAGAACTCTAACTGCGCCTTCCAGATTAAATTTTGGTACCTCCACTGCTCCAGTGTCGTCGACGTTTGGTACCAGTGCAGCACCACCGACTAGCACAGTTCCACCAAACGTTGGAACCAGCACAGCTGCGATGACACATCCTGGCTTTGGTACACCTATACCTTCGACGGCTTTAGCAGTAGCTAGAAGGGCTGAAGCCTCCAAACCGCCAGAAACCTCTGCCATTACCACTACTTCTGGTACAGCTTTAAGTGCTGCTACCTCCATAACTTCTCAAGGTTTATTATTTGGTGAGTAGTTTTTGTCTGTGTTGTTTTTAGTAATAATTCTTGGAATTTTGTTATAAAATGATATGCCGAGTGCCGAATAGTATTATATTGAAAAATGTGCAGGTATGACTATAATATGCCTGGTTTGTAAAGTGTCTTATCGGTGATGAAAATGAAATATACTATTTTCTGATATCTTCTGTATTGTGTCCATTCCTGAAATGTTTTGGATCACGAAAGTAGATTTTCCCTGCTTCAGTACCAGGGCTGGCATGATTTTCCCCACCTGAAAAAACCGTATATTTAATAACTACTATATTGCTAGCGGCTATGAGTTGGGAGGAGGGGAGGTCACGAAGTAAATGAGACAGACAACCAACTCTCAATGTATATGGTGAGCTGTGCGCAAGCGCGGCGGCGTCGTCCGCGCTGTGGGGAAGTGGTCAAGTTTAAAATTCGCTTCTAAAGGCGGAGTTCGAATTATCACGCATTAGCACGAGACGCGTAATACTAAGAGTGAGACTATGTCGGCATTGTAATGTTTTCGGCCGTTCCCAGGCCCTATTAGCAATATATGTATAATACATATATGGAAAAACCCGAGGGTTTCAGACTAAATGTGGGGTTTGCAAAAATTGACAAAAAAACTATTCTAAAGCTGTAAGAGGTATAGAATCTTCAATTAATAACAATTTCAATCATTTTACTTTCTTTTACTTCATAAAATAAAGTACTATAGTAAATCATGATTTTTTCAAATTAGAGATTGCGAGTCTATGAGTTTTTTCTTTAATTTCTTCTTTCCATTCCCATAGCATTTTTTTGAATTTCTCCATCTTTTCTTTTTGTGATTCTATTTCGTCTTGCTTTCTTTTTCTTGCTTTTTGGCGGTTGTAGTTGTTTTCGGTGATCTACTAATTTTTTTGGATTTCTGGAAAGCCAGCTTCTGCAATTCCCAATTTTTGAAATCTTCCGGCGATTTGCTTTGCTCCGGTGATTCCGACACTCTCTTCCTTTTTGGATCCAGGTATTCTGCTACACTTGAGCCAAGTTACGAAGGGGAGTGATGTAAACAAAGATTCTGACAGTTCTCGGTGCACGCTAAACCAGTTTCTGACGGTGCGCATTTTACGTAAACTTCCGTCGCATGTTGCCGTAATAGTAATTTTTGTATTAAGTGGGCGAAATGAGTGTTTTTTTATGGCGCGTGAGAATGTCAATTTTCGCCGAGACCGTTAGGTCGAGGCAGAAAAGTAGTTCAAACGCGCCATAAAAACACGAATTTTGCCACGAAATACAAACGTTTTTTCTACAGCCGTCAAAGAAGAATAAAAGATTATCTGCAACAAAATCATACGTATATAGCAAATAAGTAGAGTAGTATGATTATGTACGTAACGTTTTATATGTGTTGTAACTAAGGAAATGGTGTTTGTAATAATAAATTTAAAATCTAGGGCGTAAAATTTTTTATTTACGATCTAGTGTGTGAAACGCAATTTCACGCACACTTACTGAAACGTTAATGTCACTTTTATGTGTCAGTTGTAGAAAATAGTATATTATGGGACAAGTGGTTGAAATAAAATTTCAACGTTGAGAGTGGTTTTTTCAACGAGCGAAGCGAGTTGAAAAAAGTAACTCGAGACGTTGAAATTTTATCAGCCACGAGTTACATATACAATTTTTTCTACGAATTTTCACTAATTTTAACAAATTAATGCACTTTAGAAAAAATTAAACATAAAGTGACATTTCTCTTGTCATCAATTGAATGTCAAACAGTTTGAAATCCCGGTAGTCCGAGCATTTCAATCTCTAGTGGTTGAAATGCAACTTCAACCACCGGAATCAATGTCAAAATGACTGATTTCAATGTTATGAGTAGAAAATAGTATATTATGCAACGAGCATTTAATGATAGCTATTAAGACACGAGTATGAGAGTTGCATACAGTTTTTTTTCTACGACTAGTCGTAATAGTGAAAAATAAGCACTTTATTTTCAAAATTTTTTAAAATTATAATGGAATTATGAGTTGTAACTAAGGAAATATTATGGAAAAACTTTTATTATAAACAAAACGCAAAAATGTCACAAAATCAAGGTTTAACAAAAAAAAAGGAAATTTTAGAATTATTTTTGATTTACAGTTATATTTGTGATGGTACAGTTATTAAAATGCAACTGCGGCGCTTCTGGTAGTTTTGTGATAATATTGGTGGATGCCATTGTTGATGTTGATGGAGTAGTAATGTTTATTGAATTGTTGGTTTGGTTATATTCAATTGAATTCATAATTTGATTGGCTACGCTGACTTTATTTTGAATTAATTCGTCAATGTAGTTTTCGGCCACTGTTGTGGATTTCCATCCTCCGTGACGTTTTAGTGACGTGATATCACCACCAGCATCAACCAATATTGTGGCAGAACTGCGGCGAAAGCAGTGTCCGGTATATAAATTGGGATCTGGAAGATTTAAGTAAGTAGCAATTTCTTTTCCCATGTTTCCAAATTTGTTTATTCCTACATTTTGTACAGTGCATTTTCCGTTTACGTAATTGATAAAAAAAGATGGGGTCGTACAATTGTTTGGACGAAGATTCATGTACTTCTTGCATATTTCATAATACTTTCCCGTTACTGTGAATTTTCGTGTTGTTTTAGTTTTTGTATCTTTAATTGTGATTATTTCCTTCATATCCATAATAATGCGTAATCACCATGGTTTCTGTCAGTTTAATAATGACTAAAATTCAAACGTCAAAATTTAACCGCGGTTAAATTTATGTCAGAATTTAATCGCTTGTGCATAATTTTAACATGATTGTTAAAGGTGCTTCACCAACTGAATTTTATCTATTTATTCAGGAAATAATCACGCCGAACATCCCGCGTGCATGTAAACTAGCCTGAATAAATTTTGACGATTTTCTGTCAGAATGTTTTGCTAAGAAATATATCTCGTAAATTTTCCGCTTCAAAATCCCTCGTGCTGCGCACTCGGGATTCTTGTTGAGCGGCAAATTTACTTGACAAATTTCTTAGCAAAACATTCTGACAGAAAACGTCAAAATTTAATCGGCTATTTTAATGCACTTGGGATATTACTGTTGATTAAAAGGGTTGATGTATAATCATTTAGATCTCTAAATTCCAATTTGTGTAGCTCATTCCTTCAACAAGCTCCCATAATACCAAAGATACATGCCACCTATGAAAAAAAAAGTTTTTCATGTACATTTGATTGCAAACTAAGATTTACTTACCTTGGACAATAAGTATTTAACATCTGGGGCTTCTCCAATAAATTGCTTTATGTCATTTGTGGAAAAAGTTTTTGATTTTTTTGGTTTATAGCCTTCAGATTTTCTTTTCAATAAGGCGTGCAATTTGGGATATTTGGTTATGTCCACTTTTTGTTTAATAGATAATGTAGATTTCAAAATTGAATAATATGTCCATAAACTTGTGGATTTTTTCTTTTTTGATAACTCATCAAAATAAACAATTAAGAAGTTTTTTGAAAAGCTGCTAACCTTATTTTTGTCCCTCCAATCCATAAACTGAGAATATAATTTTTCGTATGCCTTTGCTGATTTTACGGGTAATAAATTGTTTGCGACATTTGTGGCCTGTTCCACAATTTCTGGTTGGGTTAAATTCTCAATTTCACTCTCATTATCACTCATTTTTACCCCTTTTATTTGCAACAATCACAAATTTTAGGAATTTACTAGGTAAACAGTGACTATCAATTGTTAAAATTGATAAATTTTAGATCTGTCAGATGGTCATGGCACTCTTTGATATTAACCGAATATTGGTTATAAACTTGTATCTTAATGAAAAATTTGAATCTTAATGGATATCATTAAAGTACAGGTAGGAAATATATAATAAATCAAATGAAGTATAGGAGTAGAAAAAAGAAATTACCGCACAACAAAACAACGCTCATTCCTCCTCTAGTGTAACTAGGCGTATAAACGGTGTTCAACTTTCTCTTCGAAACGGCCAATCACAGAACGCCTTTCTATCACATGATATTCACCGACCACGTGCGTTTGTTTACTTGGCTCAGCTTCGTATCTTGGCTCAAGTGTAGTGTGTTTCTGTTGTTGGCGTTTGATTCATTTGCACCTAAATTTTAATCATTTAACTTGCAGTTATTGCGCTATGATTTTAATGTTATCGCAGTAGAATTTCACTTGCCGTATCGCGCTGGAATATTACGTTGCGCACCGGTCTGTGCTTGTGATGGCCTTGCGGCGTTAGCTACGACTATCGCCTAGATGTTCTCAGCGACCGAATTAGTAGCTATTGTAATTACACTTTAGTTTTAGCCTAATCGCGTGTTTTATTGACCGCTGCTGATCACTCGCGACGTCGCGACTCGCGCCTTTAAGATCAATAAAATTGTTGTTGTTCGTTATGTTTTGTTCTCTAACTTTGCGATTTTTTTCGTAAACTGCACTTTATCGTTTACTACAAACGTTGGGTTTACCTAAAATGGTTTTTTCACTACTTACTTCCTGTCGATTTAACCGAAAGCTTTATTTAATAGTTATTTAAGCAACAAGTGTGTTAATGAAGGCGATTAATAATCGAAACTGTTTAAAGCACGAACGAGCGATAGCGAGTGAGTGCCTTTAATAGTTGAGATTATTAATCGCCCATTAACAAACGAGTTGATTACAAAATTTTTTCGTTGACCGCAAAATCTTTTTTTGTGGCGAAAATTTTGATTAATACAGCTAACCTCCATGCAAAATATCATCAAAACGTCAAAATCACAAAAACAGTTAATTAATGAAAAATAGTGTATTAATCAAAAACAGTGTATTAATAGATCTATTAATCCATCATTTTAAAAAAAACAGTTAATTAATGAAAAAGAGTGTATTAATCAAAAACAGTGTATTAATGACGTCTATTAATCCATCCTTTTTTAGGAAAAATAATTCATTAATATTAAAATTAACAAGCGGTCAACGAAAAACTATATTAGTGGACGGGCCGTGACACGGCTATCGCGTCGCACAATGTCGTGAAAATTCAAAGTTTTCCGAATCCGTACTGTTTAATCTTGTCTTTAACAGATTAACCAGATATAAATTTATAATTATTCATTTAAATTTTACGAAACATTCTAAAAGTTAAAAGCCACCAAAAACGCAATACTGCATTATGCAAGCGCGGCGACCTACTCACAGTCAAGTTTAAACACCTCGCAGTCGCCGCTCAGCATTTTTACACGGCTTCGCGTACACAATTACGCAAGGCCGTGACAAGGTTTAAATGCCTACAATCGCAGCTCAGCATAAAAGACGCTCGAGTTCATGGAGTCCATATCATATCACGGAAGCAAAACCGCTGAGTATTGTTTTGCAAGACTAGTAAATTAACCTACTGAATATAATACATTGCACCTGTTATTAGAAATGAACTTTGTATATTACTATGATCTAAGCAAATTTGTTTGTATATATAGAACAATTATTTTTGTAATAAACCAGTCTGCATTTACTTGTTAGATTCACTTACTGCGTCGCTGTGGGTCCAAGCCTATAAATAATTAAGGGATGTGAGGCTGCATCTCACACAGTGACGAATTATCATCCCGTTAAGTGGCATGACTAAGCTGTCTTAAAGCGGAAACTGCTGTCTCAGTTCTGCGCTTAACATAAGGGATGGAACCAGCAAAATAACGTAACGGACGCCTGATTTCTACAGCCTCCAGGCGAATCTGTTCATGGTCCTTCGAGCCGGATCTGTCTACAACTAAGAAGAGGTACATCCCGAGAAGAAAACAACATCTACCAACCCACCCGGTTCCCCGAAAATGGCAAACAATATGGAGGAATTCAATCAGCTAGCTGTCGCCCAAGAAGAACTCGGCCAGAAGATCACGCAGGTATTTTCCAACAGCAAAAAGGACCCTGCCAGCCGAAAAACAGAAGCTTACATCGCCAGCCGAAACAAGACGCTGGACGAAACTTGGAACGCCGTGACCAAAAATCACGCCAAAATGGTGCAGCTAAGTATTCCTACACATAATTATTTTACCACAGGGTATTACGAACAAATTAAAGCCATCTACTGCGAAGCAAAAAGTTATTTGCAGAGCTGTTTAAAGGCAACTGAAAATCCCGACCCCTCTGAAACTAGGAGGCGAGAGGAAACAGTTGTAAATCCCGAGCAAAAGGTTCGTATCCGAAAACTGCAGATTCGGATGCAGAATTTTAAGCAATCTTTGGACGACGCCGAACTGGAACAAGCACTCGGAAGGCCCGCCATCACAAAGAGGGAATTAAAGGAAGAATGGGACCGGGTGATCGAGATGGACGAAGAAGTCATGTCTAACGAGATGGATTCAAACCAGACGCACTTCAGTCCTGAATTTACTACGTTGAAAGACAGGTACCGAAATTTAATTAATTTGTTACAAGCACCAACAAGGAACGAGCAAGCATCAGCCATCTCGCTTCCTCAAGTTAAAATCCCCATATACGAGGGAAATTATGAGGAATGGGCCACTTTTAAGGACCTATTCACCAAATTAGTAGATGACAACCAAAACATGGATGATGTCATCAAAATGCAGTATTTAAAAACGCATGTCAAGGGAGAGCCCAGCCGACTAATCCAGCATCTCGCAGTGACTCAAGCCAACTACAACACCGCTTGGAATTTGCTGCAACAAAGGTATCAAAATGATCGCCTTATTCTAACCAAATTGCTAGACACCATCTTCGATCAGCCGGTCCTCTCCAAGGAATCAGCCCAAGGGTTGAAAAGATTGCATGACTCCACTAAGGAATGTGTGGAAGCAATCAAAAATTTGGGCATTTCCACCGACAGCTGGGGTCCGTGGATTAACCGAGTTATTACTCGAAAATGGGATCCTGAAACTAACAAATTATATGAGCAATCGCTTCAGTGCCCAAATGAAGTTCAGGATCACCAAACTCTAATGGCCTTCTTACAAATGCGGTTCCAATCCTTGGAATCCATTGATGGAGCTCGAAAACCAACTCAGGACAAGCCACAGAAAAATTACGCTGCCGGATATCTCAACTGCAAGATGTGCAATGGGGACCATTACATCGATAACTGTGGTCAATTCCAGAGGCTCTCCACCCACGAAAAGCAAGAAGTGGTAAGAACCTACCGATTGTGCTTTCGATGTTTGCGACACGATTCTAATATACAATGTCGTTCGTATTATAACTGCAAAATCTGCCGCTTTCCACACCATACTCTGCTTCACAAGGCACAGCCGCCATCAAAGCCGATACCTGCTCCGAAGATGAAGACGTTTTCTCACGCAGCAGCCATGCAGACCTCCAACGCTCCAGAGAAGAAGCCAAAACCCACAATCATTGCCGCCAACCTAGGCGCAAAGAAGAGCCAAGTGCTACTGGCCACAGCAACGGTTCAAGTTAAGGCAGCATCCGGGATGACTCATCTCTTGAGGGTCTTGATAGATCCAGGGTCTCAAGGTTCCTTCATCACCGAAGCCGCAGCCGAATTATTAGCGTTACCCAGGACCAAGGTTCGAGCAGAAATCTCCGGAATTGGGAACAGCGAAACAAAAGTCGCAAAATGGAAAATCACAGGTTTGATTACGCCAAGATTTCCAAGTAAATTTTCCTTACCTGTTACTTTACTGGTACTTCCCAAACTTACAAAAACCATGCCTTCATCACCCATTCCGAACATAAAAATGGATGCCTGGAAACATGTCTTCATCGCCGATCCAACCTTCAACCGACCTGGCCCCATAGATATACTTCTAGGCGCTGAAGAATATTCCCAAATAATTCTCGAAGGAATCAAGAAATCCAAAGATGGCATCCTAGGACAGAATACCGAATTGGGATGGATCTTATCAGGAACCATGGGAAGACGACCTCCCACCAGCCTTAAGGTCAACACCATGGTTGCCAAAATTGAAGAGGATGAGCAGTTGCAGAAATTCTGGAACATTGAAGAGGCTTCTCCTCAAAGGAAACTTTCCCCAGATGATCAGGTATGTGAAAATAAATTCACAGACACAGTCCAGCGAGACGTAGATGGAAGATACGTAGTAAGGATTCCATTCAAACAAACTCCAGTACACATGGGAAGGTCCAAACCCTCAGCATTGGCACGATTCATACATCTGGAGAAGAAATTAGGACAAGATCAAGATCTAGCAGTCCAATACAAGAAATTCATGCAAGAATACTTGGATTTAGGACATATGGAAAAGGTGGCAAGGGAAGATGAGAATAACGGCAAGTATTACATTCCCCACCATGGCGTCATCCGAGAAGCAAGTTCATCAACCAGGCTTCGTGTCGTTTTCGATGCCTCTAGCAAGGCCTCTCACGGAAAATCCTTAAATGAGATGATGTACGCTGGACCTAAACTTCAGCAAGAACTGGTCGACATTCTACTTCGATGGAGGACACACAGGATTGTTTTTTCTGCAGACATTGAAAAAATGTACCGACAAATCAGAATGAACAACCAAGACCAGGAGTACCAAAGAGTCCTATGGAGATTCGACAAATCACAGCCAATCAGGGAATATAAGCTGTGCACCGTCACTTATGGAACCGCATCAGCTCCCTATCTTGCCATTCGAACCTTGCATCAACTCGCACAGGACGAAAAGGTCTCATTTCCATTAGCTTCAGAAGCAGTGAAGAAAGATTTCTACGTGGACGACGTGCTTTCTGGGGCCGACACTGTGGAAGAAGCGATCCAACAACAAGGTCAGCTCATTTCCTTACTAAAGCGTGGAGGCTTTACTCTACATAAATGGTGCAGTAATGAGTCAGCCATCATTCAAGAACTCCCAGAAGAGTTAAAGGAACAAACATACCTCGAAATAAGTGAAGACGGCGTAAAAAAGTCCTTGGGCATTCACTGGTCTCCATATGAAGATGTTTTCTGTTTTAAGGTAGACGTTAAGCAACAGGAATCCACCAAACGCACCATACTATCCGAAGTTGCCAAAATTTTCGACCCATTGGGATGGTTAGCACCCGTCATCATCACTGCCAAGCTACTCATCCAAGAACTATGGCTCGAAAATATCAAATGGGATGACCCAGTGTCTGAAAATATCCAAGGCAAATGGGAGACGCTCAGGTCTCAACTCAAGGCAGTGGAAGAAATTACCTTACCAAGGTGGTTGTTTATCAAAAGGGAATCTCTAGTAGAGCTGCATGGATTCTGTGACGCCTCCGAAAGAGCTTTCGGGGCCGCGATTTATACCAGAGTCACCACATCATCCGGCTCGAAGGACCATGAACAGATTCGCCTGGAGGCTGTAGAAATCAGGCGTCCGTTACGTTATTTTGCTGGTTCCATCCCTTATGTTAAGCGCAGAACTGAGACAGCAGTTTCCGCTTTAAGACAGCTTAGTCATGCCACTTAACGGGATGATAATGCGTCGCTGTGGGTCCAAGCCTATAAATAATTAAGGGATGTGAGGCTGCATCTCACACAGTGACGAATTATCATCCCGTTAAGTGGCATGACTAAGCTGTCTTAAAGCGGAAACTGCTGTCTCAGTTCTGCGCTTAACATAAGGGATGGAACCAGCAAAATAACGTAACGGACGCCTGATTTCTACAGCCTCCAGGCGAATCTGTTCTTCTTCGATCTTCCCCCTCTCGAACTGGATTTCGATCCGGAATGTTCCTCTCTCAATCTTCACGTGTCCAATGTGTTCTACATAGTACCCGCTGTCTGGTTTTTGGATATTAAATTCTGCTTTACTTAATGTATTGGTGGTAAGAAGGGTAAAGATGAGTAACAGCAGTTTCCATTTGGACGCGACAGATTTCCTTGGTGCTGGGGATGATCGTGTCTGGATAATGTTAGTTGAAATTTTATCTTCTGCCTCTGGTTCCTGCGATTCCTCGGTAGTTAAAGGAATTGAAAACAACCCAAACTGCATCATTGACGATATATATCACCGAGTAGAAACCAGTCAATGTCTCCTACGAAGACATCGCATCCAGTCCATTATTTGGAAACAATTGTACATGGAAAACACCTGGCTATTTGTAGTCAGTAAACCAACCCGCATAGCAATCACTTGTAG
The DNA here is from genome assembly GCA_940337035.1 of Agriotes lineatus. Lineage (NCBI taxonomy): Eukaryota > Metazoa > Arthropoda > Insecta > Coleoptera > Elateridae > Agriotes > Agriotes lineatus. Next base: position 58,214,739 of record OW679195.1, on the reverse strand, counting down.
TGGAAACAGGGAAGAAGTCACCGTCAACACTACAGGTGTCATTCAAATTTCATCGGATTGCATCATCCAAACTGCGAGGAATACATTAACCCCAAGGCACAACAGAAAATACAAGATCCTGGCTGGATACTCCAAGGCTATCAGTATCAATATTACCAACCCAATCACAACAAACTCATTTTCAGAAATCGCAGAGGAACCTGTACTAACTCAGTCAGACCACTTCGAAGACCTACAAGCATCGCAGTTAGATTTCCAGGAGCATATAAAAAACTTCACCTGGAAAGCCATCCGACATCATTCTCACCTGTCTATTGGGGTCACAGGCAGCCTTTTGGGAACCGCTGCCCTACTAGGAGCTATCTACTACATTCGGCAACGAATAACACGAAGGAAGCCACCACCCGCACAACCCCAGGCAGAAGAATATCCTCTCAAAACGCTCAATCTCGAAGAAACAATATAATTTATCGGTTTGCTTTTTTGTGGCTTAAAATTGGCAATATGTTTAATCTTGTCTTTAACAGATTAACCAGATATAAATTTATAATTATTCATTTAAATTTTACGAAACATTCTAAAAGTTAAAAGCCACCAAAAACGCAATATTGCATTATGCAAGCGCGGCGACCTACTCACAGTCAAGTTTAAACACCTCGCAGTCGCCGCTCAGCATTTTTACACGGCTTCGCGTACACAATTACGCAAGGCCGTGACAAGGTTTAAATGCCTACAATCGCAGCTCAGCATAAAAGACGCTCGAGTTCATGGAGTCCATATCATATCACGGAAGCAAAACCGCTGAGTATTGTTTTGCAAGACTAGTAAATTAACCTACTGAATATAATACATTGCACCTGTTATTAGAAATGAACTTTGTATATTACTATGATCTAAGCAAATTTGTTTGTATATATAGAACAATTATTTTTGTAATAAACCAGTCTGCATTTACTTGTTAGATTCACTTACTGCGTCGCTGTGGGTCCAAGCCTATAAATAATTAAGGGATGTGAGGCTGCATCTCACACAGTGACGAATTATCATCCCGTTAAGTGGCATGACTAAGCTGTCTTAAAGCGGAAACTGCTGTCTCAGTTCTGCGCTTAACATAAGGGATGGAACCAGCAAAATAACGTAACGGACGCCTGATTTCTACAGCCTCCAGGCGAATCTGTTCAGTACTTACATTTAATTATCGCTGCTACCAGTTTACGTTATCACTCAATTGATTAATGCACTTCAAAACAATAACAATGTTTAATTTTTCTATGCGATTGCGCTTTACACGAAATTTATCACCGCACTTGAAGACCGTGAATTAAATGCACCATTTAGATGTGTCTATTTCGCCGTGTGCGCTTACGCAATTGTTCGCTGCCTTGTCGCGAGTTGGGATTTTCGCCCGTATGCTGTCAACCACATGTTCAAATTAAACTCGAACGGTAACGTACCGACACTAATGCCCCTAATTAACTATGTAACTATAACATATTACACAAGGTAAACTCGGATTCGATCTTATTCTGCTGGTACGAAGTCTACAGTCAAGTAAAAATAACGGGTCCATATCATATCGGCCAACGTTCACATCGGCCAACGATCATATCGGCCAATCTTGGGTGGTCATATCTGCCAACTTGTTCATATCGGCCAACATCAGACTTTGTTCATATCGGCCAACTTGTTCATATCGGCCACTTTTATTTTTGTTCATATCGGCCAACGCGATCATATCGGCCAACGCTGGCAGAATATCTAAGAAAGGGGAGAAATCATATCGGCCAACGTTCATATCGGCTAACGATCACATCCGCCAATTATGGGCGTTCACATCGGCCAACTTGTTCATATTGGTCATTTTTATATTTGATCATATCGGCCAATGCAGTCGGTAACCGTAAGGAATACCGATACTAGCCGAAGAGCAACTTCTACCGCTACGGTAACGTAAACCGATCGCCGGCGCCGGACGCGCAATGTCTTATTTCTTATTATGCCTGTTCAGAACGCCCATCTATTCGATCGAGTGGCGGAATAAAAAACCGTGGAAAAAAAGCTGGGGTATAAAAATCCGGGAAAAAAGCCGAGGAAAAAAAACAGGCGAAAAAATAAACCGGCTAAAAAAAAGCCGGTAACAAAAAAGCCGTCGAAAAAAACCGATGGCATACATATATTTAATACGTAAATACTTCGAGCAATTGAATTCCTTGTTTGTGTGTATTTTATCTGTAGAATTTACAAAATATAAATGACGGAGATATGTACAGAAAACGCAACCAGATTAACGTTGTCAACTTTTTAGGGGGGTGGAAGGCACTTACTGGAAAAAATGTAGGGTTTTTAAAGAGTTGTAGTCATTTTCCTTGGCATTCTTTCAAGGTCGATCAATTCTGGATAAACTTCCCAAGGATTTACTTTCTCTTGGCAGAATTTCGAGATCGATAAGCTCTGTATGGACTTTCAAAGGATTTTTCTTTTCCCCTTCGCTTGATTTCACGATCGATAAGCTATGGATGGATTTTCCCTTTCCACTGCATGATTGCAAGATTTATAAATTTGAAGAGTTTATTTTCACAAATGTAATAACATTTTAAAAAAACAAATAATTTGGAGTGCTAAATTTTACAAAAATAGCACTGTACTTTTGTTAAGTAAATGCTGCTGAAGTAAATTACTTATCTTTCCCATTTAAAGTTAATAACCGCCTGGTTGCTATCTCATATGCATAATGCCTTTCCCTCCTATAACAAAACTTCGGGAGTCTGATCGTGTTTCCAGTATTTACGATCTACAATTTTACTTAGCTTTGAATCGTTTGCATTTACATTAATTTTTAAAGCATAGTTTAAAATATTTAGTGCTATATTTTAACTTTTATCACAAAAACTCACAGGCGCAAGATCACTTCTTGTTCATTTGAATCTCTATACCCTGTATATCGACGCGGCTGCCCCGCTTCGATCATCATCTTGGGCCACCCTTTATCACCGTTTGCGCTAGTAAATCCAGTTATTTCCGCCGAAGCTTACGTATCTTGATTCGCTAAGGCTCCGCGTGGGTACGCGGTTGTTAGAGCTTCGCATGTTTTGCAAGCAGAGGGGAGTCGGCTGAAAGCTATCGAGTGCGACGCACGTGGTTGTGGAGTGTCTTTTTCCTGGGGTTTTCCGAGGGCCGCGTCCAGCGATGTCGTTATTAAGTGTTCCTTCATTCCCCACTGGTCTTGGGGGATTTGTTAGCAGGACGCGCAGAGTGCCCGTAGGTAATTCTCTCGTTGTACCCAGTCGCATGCGTATGACCAATTCAAAATAAACGCCGTCGTCCGGCGAATTCGTTACCAAAGGAAATGCTCTCGTACCGCTCCCGCAATTAACCTTAGGCGCTGCTAGCCTGCCGTACTGCACCGCACCGCTCAGGAGACGTCAAACAAACACAGGTACCATTTTAAGATATTGTGTAACAAAGTAGCTATTTTGCTTACGATCTGAACTTACTAGCATGTGTGTGTTAATGATTCTGTGTGTAACTTGTCGCTCGCAGAGTGACTGAATTGTCATGCATGTAGCAACCTATGAAAGTACCATATTTTCGGCCGCCATTGTTGTAAATCGAAACGCTTCGGCCGTTTGTGATTCATAGCTTTTTCTGCAAAATCAAGTGAGTTTGTCGTTGTGGTCTGCGCCGTGTCGCAGGCTCACTTGCGCGAGCAATCAGCTGTGTAGTGCGTGACCCAATTACGCGAGTTTGTCGTTGTGGGCGATGGACTTTGATCGCTCTTACCTGCAAATCAATCGTGGTTTGTATCTGAACTAAAAGTAACCATTACTGTGTTGTAAATTTATGTGTTTCTGTTAACATTGAACCTTTGCTTTGTGTATGTCCAGTTAAGCGATGCAATTACTGCCAATTTATGTGCTCCGGGCACTTTCACCGATAATTAACTATTTGTTCTGCGTTTGGCTTCACCCCGCGACACACGGTCGCTGTAAAGTAGTGGACCTCGGCCGTATTTATTATTCATATTTAACCAATAACGTTCGGCAGTTCGCTCAACGGGTCGACCAAGGTCTGTTGTTTTGGTATTGAACGTTTGATGGATTTGTGTGTTCTAGTATTAGCGCGCGAACTCCAGCTGGGGGCACTAATTTAAGCCCTACGTTTATTTAAGGCGACATACTCGTTGCCCCCTTTGATTCTTTGTTGTAACGTCAGTCAATAGATACCTATGTGATTAAGAGATTTATTATTGTGTACGACCTCTGCATGCTCTTTCCAGATTAAACAACTAGTGTCAAGATCGATGTACAGCGGAACTTGAGCGTTGGAGTGAGCAGGTAGGTCTGGCAACGCCCCCGCAGTGGCAGTACCTACCCGAATTAGTAACGCAAGCACCTATTTCTCGAATTTGTAATCTGAGCTCGAGTACTATCATGAAGTAGTACCCAGTGTACTTCTCGTCCCGTCTAACCGTCCAGGTCCGGTTACACGAGTATACTTAAAGACAGACTTGGTGGCGCCCTTTTATTTTTGATTTACCCCGTTCATGTCACGCCACGCTTGCCCAGTGACGTACCGTTTGAACCACGCCCAACTCCCTGAGCGCTTCAGCCGAGGCCTTTAGCCTGTTTTAACGAATCTCAGGGCGAGCGTGCCATCCTTTCCCGGACTTAACCAGTCGTGCGATACTCACGTCACGCGGGGGTCGATAAGTCATTTTAATACAGTAACACGTACTCTGTGTCTCCGTAATGTAGAGGACCAGCGCAGCGTACATTTTCTCTAGCCATAACTTCACCACATTCGCACGACCAAAATTTGTATATTCGGAAACGAAATTCCAATCTTGAGCCACTTGCTTTGACGGGATTTTTCAATTTATAACTGCTCAGTAAATAATGGCAGACAAATAAAAAAACAAACCACTTATGAGCCTTTTATTCAAAAACTTAACAAGCAAAAACTATGAATGTATAAGTGAAAAATTAATAAATCTAACCTAAAATATGGCTTTTTTAAATCAAAAAATTTTTAAGTTTTGTGGATAATGCACATTTTTACTGAAAACGTGTTAAATACATTTATATATTTCAGTCATTAATTTTCCTGTAGCTATGTGGAAGTAAGCCGTACGTAAAATGGTCTTGTCTACTTTAATGCCATTTTGGAGCTTACTTTTGGAACTGTAGAATTTCTTCCACGGGCGCTTTTTCTTGTTGCATTTTTTCGTTGACTTTCATCTAAAAAAAATTTTTCTGTGGGCATTTTTCCGGGAAATTTTTTCCGGGAATGTGTTTTCCTAATTTCAAATTGATTACATGCAGTGGAATAACGGCGATTACTATAAATTAAAATTGTAAATGTGCTGTTCCGACAAACCCTGAAAGATTATCAACAATTATCAGACATTTGTGCGAGAATTTTCAACAAGGATCATATTCACTTTACAGTTCCACATTAGTATTTCAGTAACTTCAATAATCTTAAATTCGTGTCAATTTTATATTTTTTAGTAGATTATAAGTAGAACTTGTTGTTCTGCAGTTCCATAAAAAAACTGTACATTTTCCCGATTAAGCATATAGTCCAAGAGCCAGCAAAGAATTTCTTACAGTATTTTTAACAAGTCTGTAACTGTTATGGAAGGTTCCTTTGAATATAGTGAGAAAGGAACCCGAAGTCTGGCAAGCCTGCGGTGGTGGTTTTAACCCCCTTGCGTCCTTGAAGGGCGGACAAAAATAATGTGTCAAAAGTGACACAGAACCTAGGAATAATATGTTGGTAACACTGTAGGTCTATGTGAAATTCGAGGTTAGCAGGTTAGATTTTGCGTCAGTCTGTGTCAAAACTGACAGAAAGCATAACCTGGTAACCTCGAATTTGACAGACTTACAGTGCCACCAACTTATTATTTACACGTCTGAATTTCCACAGCCCGCTGAAGATCAGTCTTTTTGGATCTCTGTCTGTTAATCTTTTTACTTACATAAAATATGATTACCTTTAACATAGCAAAGAGCCAGACTTATTATTATACTTTTTTCTTATTATTTTTTTCCATTCTTCAAGGACGCAAGAGGGCCAAAACTACCACCACAGGCTTGCCAGACTTTGGGTTTACTTCTCAGTATATGCAAAGGGACCTTCCATAACAGTTACACGTTTGTTAAAAATACTGTAAGCAAACCCGTTGCTGGCTCTTGGACTAATAATAGTACATTGTGTATCTAGGACGAAAAGCGTAACATTCCCAGACGACTGCGAATATTGTTGGGCGAGGTGAATGCCGAGCCCAACAACACAGGTGTCTGGGAATGTTACTTTTTATCCAAGATAAACATACTATGTTTCCGCCGATCGATACGAGTAATTTAAAAAAAATAGGAAATAGTACTCGAATATTCCCTGCCTAGGACGGGAATATTATTCCTGTGCAGTTTTATTGTAAATTACCTAGCAACGGCTGATGTAGTGAAATGTTTGAATTATTCCTGTACAGTTTTATTGTCAAATACCTAGCAACGGCTGATGTAATGGAATGTTTGATGATTTCTGAGGCTTTCACGGCCATTGTCATTGTCATACTGGAATGTTTGACTTTGCTCAACAAAATTGGCGGAAAAAATAATTTGTATTGTGTTGTTTGGCCCATCAGTCGTAATTATATTGTTAAGCTTGAGGTAGAATCTCCATCTAATTTTAATCCCGTCTAATGACTTTTCTAAAACGGACTGGACCTGGAATTTTTTTAATATATTTTGACAATGGTTATATAAGCTCCACTTTAAACTAGCCCTATATTATACAATGCCTTTTCTAATTAAATAATAATTCCTTTTTAAAACCAAGTTCTCTTATCTCAGGTGGTTCGCCAAATCAAGATCTCTATTAATTGAATTTTAATATTACAGTTAATGACATTTGCTGTCAAACCGATTTTCAAAACTCATCAAGCCAGGTATTGACAATTGTATATTATCTTGACACACATATTAATCAATTCTCCTAAGTAAGTAATAAATCAAGTCTATTAGAACACCTTCTTGTACTAATTGTTATTAAAAAAACTTTCATTAACTCTTTACACAAACCTTAATACTTTCTCTTGCTTTTTCTGCCAAACTCCAACCAACAACGGATCCCAATATCGTCAGACTGCAAAACTTACTGCTCACTCCTCAAACAGTGGCACCCAGGATGGCACGTGAACCCCTTTGACTGCATCCATCCAGAATATCACCCGCACTGCTTACAGAATCCAATCCTCCCTCCTTGCAAACGTCACCATCAAAGCATTCAAGTTCCAATATTATGAAGTTCCAAATCTAACCTGTTTCTTTTTATAGCTATTCCGATGTCTACAGCAACACTTACAACTTATCCAAATCAATTAGTTACTTGTAAGAATCTCCAATAATATCTTGTATACTCTAACCAATCTAAATGTATTCAATTAATATAACCTTCTGTATGTTTATTTCCAATTGACTGTACTTGTATAATCTCTTGACCGATTATGTACTTATCTCCATAAGTTCCAATTAACATTTTAATTTTTTCTCACCACGCAGATTTGTTGAAGACCCTTTTAATACATGTATTTACCAAAATAATACAAATTTAGGCATAACTTTCTAGTTTTATTTTACAAAATGCTTTAATTCAGAAAATACATGTCTGTTTTTATGAGTTGTTTATATAACTAACTTAAATAAAATTTTCATTTACGTTAGATACAATTCTTATTGCACACTTATTTATTTTAAAAATCCTATTATTACATGCTATTAATTATTATCATTTAACAAATACATTTGTCAATTGTAACCTTGGCTTGAACTTTATCAAAATTTTCTGTAACCATTAAATTAGTATTCAATTAATATCAAAATCTCCTCTCTCATTGTCTCAATTAAATTTATTTATAATGTTTAAAATTTAACACCCATCAAGATTTAATTATAGCAATCTTCCAAATTTATTCGTTTTAAATATTTCTTTATTGTATTTGATTACACTGCCTCATGTATCATAACAATATATACCCGCATAATCCCAGCAGTAATGTTATTATAGAACCTTTAAAGTTAATAAATGTTTAATTTTTCTCTGTTCCCAAAACTTGGAAACTGTAAATTTTTGTTTTAACCCTCAAATTACACTCTTAACTTTCATTTTTTTAAATTTATATTAAACAGGCTAATACACAAGAAGCTGCTATTCTGCAGATAGCTATTTGATTAACAGTTCAATTGTGTAGATTGTTGACAACAAATTTTCAACGTGTTTGCAGCATTTATTTAGCAAGTTTTCTATAAAAAAGTAAAATCATGGTAAGTCGTTAGGCACCGAAATACAATTTCTTCTTCTATAAGTCCTGTAAAAAGTACATATTCTTGTCAAGCAACAACAATTATATAGAGTAATTACAAATTTATGTTTTATTAATGTTTTGTAGTCAATAATTTAATAGAATATCCAACAACAAAATTCCAAGAAATTTTTAATTGCTGGGCTAGTTGTTACGACGTGAATGGAAAAGTAGCCGCCGGAAAAATCCCCCCGAAAAAGAAGTAAATTCCCCTGGAAACCCCAGGAAAACGAAATGTAAACTACAAAATGACATTTACAATTGTCATTTAAGTTCTGCTTTAACATTATTGTTTTGTTAAAAAAAAGCTATACTATTGAATCTAGGACGAAAAAACCTCGGACAAAATTCCCCGGACTAAAACCTCCCGACAAAGAACCCGCGGACAAAAAAAACCCCGAAACAAAAAACTCCCGTACAAAAAACCTGCGTAAAAAACCCTCCTAACAAAAAAACGGCTAAACGTCAAATTAATTTTAAATTGTTTTCATTTCTGACCAATCCCGTACCTCAATGCGTACACAGCAATAGTGGATCCCTCTATAATTTCTTAATGTTAATTTTCATATATCTGATACTGTACGAGACCACACCGTATATTTGAAAGGATCCCTACATTGTTTTAATATTTTGACAAACACATGAACTGTGACGTCGAATAGAAATGTTAAATTTGTAATTTTCCGACTGTAGCCCGGATAGTAATAGTATATTACAGCCCGAGATGGGAAGTGTTTCATTACTGTCGAGAGATTAGTTAGCTAATTGAGACGCGAAGCGTCGAAATCAGCTATTATCTCGAGACTAAGGAAACTTCCTGTCGAGGTTTGTATACTATTTTATTCGCAACCACTTTATTCTAAACAATAATTGGAAAAATTATATTATGATACGACAGGTTGCGACGCGTATCCCTACCTACTCAGCGGTCGGGAATGTACTTCCCCCACTCAAATAACGTCAGGAATGTTAACATTACATATATGGTTGCGAATAAAAGAATATTCTGCTTGCCCTCGAAAAGTTGACCTCATAATGTGTAAATCATATTCCTTTAGCTCTAATAACGAAGATTTCCATTTAATCGAATCGAAAATTAAACACCCTGTAAACATAATATGTTGGGGTTTTGATCCGGTTTTTTTTGTTCGATTTTGTCCGATTGGATTGTTGAAAACTTTTACACAAATCGATTTAGAGTTTTGTGGAATTACAATAGCGAAAATAATTGTGATCGCTTAAAAATTAATCATTCATGTCATTGATGTGAGATGGATGATTTTCCAGTTGAATACCTCTAAAATTCAACTGGAAAATCACCCATCTCAATCAATGCACATTAAAAATATAATAAAAATTTAAAGTTTGAAAAAAATCGTTAGATCCGTTTTTGAAACACAAGAGTAAACATCATACTTTCGGTTATGCGATTTTCTTCAAAGCTTGCTGTCGCATCTACAGAGTACACAAATCTTATATATGAAGTTTCAAAGCCATACCTCTTTTTTGTTTTTGAGATCTTCTGTTCACAGAGAGACAGACGGACAGACACACAGGCCGATGAGCAAAAACATGTTTTTTGGGTGCAGGGGACTCGAAAACGTGAAGATCTGTTGAAAACTCAATTTCAAATTTTCGGGGTGAATCCAATACTTCCGTTATCGTAAAAGGAAGTAAAACCCGTCTGCAAAACTTAACAGTATGTTATTTACTGAATAGTTAGTTGTACGTAAAAAATCTGTATACTCGTTTTTGTAGAGAATTTCCTAGCCTTCATTTTTTGTAATAACTAAAAAAGTCATACGACCCATAGAAAGTCGAACGAACTTCGACGCGTGCGTGGATGTTTTTATTTTACCGTCCACGTCCACTAGTATTCATTTAGACGTCGTGCAGTAAGCATGGAGTGGTCCGTAGTACAGTGACTTTATATGCGACCGTGGCGACAATAGAGTGTATTCTTTTTTATTGGTCGCTCGAATCGGCCGCCATTAAGAGGCAACATTTGTTGATGCTTTTGTTTGTTTATACCAAATCGAGGTTAGCAGGTTAGGTTTTGCGTCAGTTTGTGTCAAATTCAAGGTTAGCAGGTTAGATTTTGCGTCAGTTTGTGTCAAAACTGACGCAACACCTAACCTGATAACCTCGAATTTGACATAGACTTACAGTGCCACCAACATATTATTTATACGTTGTGTAACCATGGCCATTCAAAAACGTTCAATTTATTAAAGTTGGTAGGCCATTGGCCGCCATTTTGTGGCAAATTGTGCCTATTGTCGCCACTGTCTCTATCAAGGCACTGTAATCCGTAGGATGCATTCGCGAAACATTTTTGTATTGTCCGCTTATTAACTGAAATTTTAAATCGGCCATTAAATTGTTACTCCCGTACTCCGATCTTCTGGTGTACAAATTTGTTTGCCACCATCGTCTCTGCCGCCGCTTTCGTTTCTTACTTTCCTTCGAAGCATAGTGAATGTATATGTACGCAGCCGCTGCTATCTGCAATTGCACATGTACGACTTCCCACGCTCAAATGACGTCAGTAATGTTAACACTACATATATGGTTGCGAATAAAAGTACTAAATTGTGATGTTAAAATTATACAGAGTGTTAAAAATAAGGGTTACAACTTCGGCAGCGTGCAGTACGACCCAAAGGAAGTGAAAAATTGTTAATGCACTTGGGTCTGCAAACGAATGGTTCGGAAGGTATTTGCAGTTTTGTATTTAAATCATCACCAAAAACAATCGCGATAATGTTATCATCATCCTGCTGCATATCTAACGTTTTTTGTTTTAGTTATCCCTCATTCTATAAATTCTGAAAATGCACACATGCACTTCATATATGGCAGTGCCAAACTAATGGCAATTCAGGTGATGGATGACGTTTGAATGCGTAGGATTACATAAATAAGTAATACTAATAGTTCTTGTAACAAAATATTCCAAATAGTGCCGCGTGTTTTTGTGTAAATTCAAAAATTGCCATGGTGCCTAACACAAAATTGCTTCAAACCGGTTGGTTTGCGGACCCAAGTAGATTAACAATTTTTCACTTCTTTTGGGTCGTACTACATGCTGCCGAAGTTTGTAACCCTTACTTTGTAACACCCTGTATTTAGTGCCGTTTTTTTTCAAATTAAGGTTTAAGTAGATTGTCAACATTTTGAATTTTTCCAGAAATGTTTATTACCTGATGAGCCAGTTCCTAACCCTTTACTACCCTTTACTACAAGAGATAAATTTCAAGACGGATTATAGAATTTCTTGGAAGTTATTAGAGCATTTGTACATTCTACTGGATTTTCCTAAATTACTAAGAAATGAGGCACCCATTCTTTACCCTTTTAGCACAAATTGTTATGCAGCTTGCATTTAATCAAACAGAAGTTCCAATGGTCAGAATCGGTTTTAAAAAAACCTTTTACAAAAGTATGATCCTAATAGTACTTTATGTAACTAGTCCTCAAAGCAAGGCTTTAGGGGACGAGTCGTAATGTTTCCATTTGAGGACGTGTTGCATACAATGTTTTTTTGTATTAGCTCTCCAAACATTATAATATGAAGTTTCAATTACCATTAACGCGGCATTATATTAGGAGGCCGCGCGAAAATGTATTTTTTAGACGACCACGTATGAAAGTAACATTTTCGCGACAGCAGCCTACTACAGAAAGTTGACAATTTCATACACTAGCACGATATTATATCGTGCTAGTCATATCGTAACGGCACAAAGTTATTCACATCACGGCCTGCTTAATTGTGTGACAAACGTCACTTTGACGTTTGTCACAATTAAGGAGACCGTGATTCAAATAATACAGACGCTTTTGCTTTATTCGTTGCTCTGCTTTCAACAAGCTCTAATTTTTTATAATTGTACCAATAATAATATAACGATGAATTTTGCAAACGAAAGAAAAACAATTCTTAAAAATGGAATTTACTTTGAGTGGTCGTCTAAAAAATAGTGTTCATAACTCGCCCGAAAGTGCAAATATCTGTTCTCGTGTTTTAGATTCACTCGGGCTTCGCTTCGCTACGCCCTCGTTTGTCTAATCAACACTCGCACGATATTTGCTACTTTCGCCGCTTGTCATGAAAATAACTATTTCGTTCCCCAAACTGGTTACTTTGGAAACTGTCTAGGATCCTCAAAAGGGCCATTTAGAGGCCTTGTACTTAAAGTCGTCATGGCAACTAATGTTTGAGTCCGCTAAAATGTTGCCATGACGACTTTAAGTACAAGGCCTCTAAATGGCCATTTTGAGGATTCTAGACAGTTTCCAAAGTAACTAGTTTGGGGAGCGAATACAAAAAATACGTTTTTAGCGCTGACGAAACTGGTGTATTTTTGAATTGCATGCCAAATAGAACTAGCGTTTAAAAACGAAAGTGTTTTGGAGGTAAAAATAGTAAAGAGCTAATCATAAGAATGATAATAAATGTTATGTATATTCTTAATTCATTGTTAACTGTTTAATCCACATAAATTACAAAACTTTTCTCAAATTGTCAAAATACCCCAGATACATTTTTGCATTTAAACATAACTCCTGTTTAGTGATGATTCTGTATAGTGATGTTTTTTGCAGGATTTTCGTACATCACTATGTAGAGGTTCCATTGTGCATCTATTAAATTTAAAAAACTGATTTAAATAAATAGCATTAAGTGTCTTGTCAAAAACCGCAATTTGATGATCTTGTAACACGGCGTCTTACTTTGAGCTCTACATCTACCGCATTACCACTTTAAAATGCCCTGGGTTCGCTAGCTTACCAGTCGGAGTGCTTTGAGACTCTCTTTTTTCCGCAGTGCAGCTAAGGGAAAGCCAATATCGTTTAGAACCAATATCGTGTACACCTGAAATGTTGTAAGTACCAAGGCAAACACAATGGCAACAAAAAGTACAACCGCTTACATATAAAACCATATAATCTGAAATAATACACAAGTACCAACAAATATGCACATAAGAAATCTATACTCGACGGCCTGCGGAATAGTTTGAGCACGGCGTTAGAGTTCAGACGTTACTTCCCAGTTCAATACTTTTACTACGCGACCGAATTGGGTGACGCGACGCTGTCGATTCTTGTAACACTTGTAACACCCATGGCGTGTTAATGTGAAGGATGACAGATCGAACGTGCGCCAGCTGCTTGCCGGTAGATCCCCGGCTTTCTTGCTATGACCCCGAAGTCGGTGCCGCGCCCAAGAATGTGGCAATCGCTCCTTATGTGGCAGCTGTCTTTTAGGTATGAACTAACCTGACTTATCCCTGCTCCCGACTACTAACTGCTGTGGCGAACCTTTGACCGGAACACCCAAGTTATCGGGTTCGAACAGCGCCTCCCTGGTGTCAGAGTCCAACTTTCTTCTCCTGGAGGCTGGCGAGAGCCTTTGACGATGTCGTCCTACTTAGGGCTTTCTTGCAACTCCTGCAGGTCGCCAGGAGCTTTTTAGGAGTTGATTTGCGACTCTTGCAGACCTCACGCACTGTATACGAGCATGAATACGGCTCCTGCAGGTACCGTCCTGCTTCGGAGTCTCGTGGCAACTGCCTCTTTGCCGCGTATTCACGGCGTTGATGTGCTTCCCCGGAAAATGCCGCGTTGCACTTTTGTTTATCGCTTTATTGCGCATTTGATTACTGCACCCGCGAAAGCATTCACGCTTCGTGCCCACTTAACGCAATTCACGAACTTATACTCTGTTCTAACTAAATATAAGGTTACACAGAAAATACGATTAGGCTCGTTGTTGGCAATGTGTATAGTAAAAAGGAATAAAATACATAAATATAGGTAACACGAATTGGCCCGTTACATCCTGGAACGTTTTTCAGGCGAGTCCAGGGTTTCAAGTGCAGCTTACGGTTCTGAACGGATTCTTCGTGCAGGTATAAAACTCGGAATAGCTGCAACTCGCCTTTCAGGGCAAGATGAAGTCCAGATCCGTGTGGTATGCCTATTTTTCTTGCCAGGAACAAGCAACGGCCTGCGGGCTCGACAGGAAAGTATTTTCTGGCTGCAGGCGGCTTCAGAGCAGCCTAAAGAGCCCTAGGGGCTGGTGGCTCTTCCAGGTGGAGTTGGCTGGGATGGTCGCTGGAATCAATTAATTTTAACAAACCGGGCATCCTAGTCTTATACCTTTCTGAGACTCTTTATCACGATTATATTCTGGGGAAAATTAAGAAAACTTAAGCGGGACTTCATTGTATGGGAGATTCAAGCGCCGATTATGATTTATTAGCGGCGTACCAATTCTAAGCCTATTGTTTATGCGTACATTGAATTTTGTGTAGGTGCTAACGCCACAAAGCAGCCTGCTAAAAAATTCAGCATTGCGCAAAGAGTCATGGAGAGAGCTGTAACCAAGGGGTTGATAGGAACCCACTGGCCACCATTTGTGATATAGGGATTGTTTCGAACCCGTTGACCACTATTTGTGAGTAGGGGATGTAACGCATCTGCTGACCACTACTAGTAACGTAGGGGTTGTAAGGAACCTGTTGACCACTGTTTGTAACGTAGGGGTTAAGCTACGGTGGTTTTTAATTCAATAAAACACCCACGAAAGTTAAGAAGACATCTATTAAAATAAGCCAAATCTGTGGTACAATTATAAATTCTTGAACCCCAGTTGCTTATGGAATAAGATTGTCGTAAGCTACATAAAATGATTGATCTGATTATACTTAAATTTGGAACATAATTACACAAGGAAAGGATGTAGGCTTAGAGCCAACCTGCATTTAGTTTGTTAATAAAATACTATAAATGTCTGACCTTCGTCCAAAGCCGGTGCTCGCTTGAGAAGTGGTTTAATTTCATTTTACGAGGACGCCCGAAATTATTAATGAATCCGCAAAGTGTTAGGCTGGTTTTTGGATGCCCCTTGGCTTCCTTGGTATTTCTTTACTAAGGAATGGGCTGGCACTGGGCACATCTTTCACAGAGAACTTTCACTTTTTGACTTAGGTTGTTTTAGCGCGGCACGCGGCATTGCGCTGGGTGTTTCGGTAATTCATTTACAGGACGCGGGAAGACTTCCTCCGCGGTGGTCGTTCTCCCCCCAAGAAACTTTTCAAAACGTTCTTTCGGATCTGCCCGTCTTTTGTGTCGTACTTTATCGTTTTGCCAAATTGCATTTTTGGTTTGCCTAAAAGAAAACTGAATCAACGGTTCTCACAACACAGAAATGGCAAGTTTGCTGTTCGCCGCGCGATTCTTTGAAATCTTTTGCCAGCAATTTAAGAACGAGTTTCTTTGCCTTTCTTCCACGTGCCGGATGTGAATTTAATATTTCAGATTGCAACATTGTAGTGCACTTGTAATAATGTCAATTTTGCATGTTGGCTCTTAGCTGATATCTTTACTTCCTTACAATTTAGCTAAATTAAAATCTATGGTATTTATTATAAACGCAAATTATTGCGGGTTGTTACATTATTCCCCGCTTTTTAAAAGTAGGCATGTCCTTATGGACATGTCTGCTTTTCTAACAATCCATAAAAACCTATGACTTCTATGAGAAATTAACCATTACTGCTAATTCTATTGACCCGATTGCCTTAAATTATTGCCCTATAGTGTCTTTACGTCTCGTACCGTGTTTTGCGCTCACTTTGTCTTAGTACTTTGCTCTGTGACGCAGTCGACTTCGCACTACACTCATTTTTATTAAGTTCTGTTCACTGATTTTGTTTTAATGCTCTGCTTTTGAAACACTGCCGCACTTTGCGTTTCACTGATATGTTGACGTGGAATGTCATCCTACGGCTGTAGGCTGCTAATTCTCGGTTTTCTTCCTTCCGATAATGTGTTTACTTCCTCCTCTGCATTACCCTATTTTTCGACCCTTATTATTCGAGATTGTCGCATTTGTTACTTTTTATTTTATGGTTCGCACCCCTTCTTTATATTTCTTTATGCTTCCTTATTAATCTTTATTTTGTATTTGTAATTAATATGTATTAATTATTAGTTTATTGTTCGTCTATCTTCGTCTTCATATTTATTTGTGATTTTATTAGAAATATTTATTATTTATGGATGGTTGTGTTTTTGAACTTATTCCAATGGTAAGGGAAAAGGATGGTGCAACAGAGGCTATTGTTGCAGGCGTGAAGGCCTCCAAAGTAAGGATAATTAAAGGTGGAAAACTATATAAAGTGGTTGATTTTATTTAATGATGAGGTGAAAATGTAATCCTCCTTCTTCGATTACTAAGGTTTGAGTCGTTGTTTTATTTATTTGTGATGTTACTTCTGCTTACCCATGGTACATTAGCTGAGCCCTTTGTCATAGGCGGTGTCTTGTAGTAATCTCATACTATTTCTTCATTACTGAAATTTACACAATGACTGTTGTATATTCGCATGAAACTGCTGAATTTAAGCTAATTTACTTTTCTTCCCATTTTACTGTAGCATACTAATCCTTCGTATTCCTTTTTATTGCTGCAGTTACTATAACTTTGACTAAGAGTGATCGTTTTCATTGTACGATCCTCATTCGCATTTGGCGTCGTCGGCGTCGGTTACTTCACCTACTACGCTTCATATTGCTGTAGTGGTACCATTAATTCATACTTTTCTTATTACATCATTATAAATTCTTATATTTTCGTATCTATGTACGCTTCGTCATTCTTCTTGTGCTGGTGCCTTAATAACGGTTCTTTGACCTTCGGCTACCCTTGAGGACCTTAAATGAATCCCACACTGTGGTATTGTCCTGGTGCCCTAATAGCGGTTCTCTGACCTTTGGCTACCTTTAAGGAACTTTAATGCATCCCATACTGGGGTATATTTCATGTAATCTCTACCAAAAATGCGTAAACTTTATATTGCTTAAATTCATTCCTTTGTATGACTTAACCTTCATTGACTCGTGCTTGTAGTCCTGCTGTGGATTTGGGCAATCGGCTGTGTCCTGGATGGATACTGATGTAATGTTGTTGGGGTTGTTCCTTTGTACGTTATAATCGCGAACTTGTACTCGCATCATTCACTTGTAATTAGTGTTAACAACGGTATGAGCATTTTTGTTAAGCTGACCGTAATATGAACTTTGTATAAGTAATTTTTTCTAATTACCAAATTAAATCTTATTGGTTTAAATCAAATCCTTCATTTAACCATTAACACTCAAACTCAAATGAGAAACAAAACAAGTTTATAATCCTTGAAGAAAAATTAAAAAAATATTCATATATTATTATATTGAGAATTAAAATTATTCGTATTAGACAAAATAACTGTTTCTCTTTTTAGCTTCGTCTGTTCATTATTAGTAGTCGGATAATTATACATTTAAATATGTTTTAAATTAATTATAATTCCCATTATTCTATTTCCGTTTTGTTCCTACTACGTTATTAAGTTTTAAAAGGTATATGGAAGATATTGCTTTGGGCTGGTTGGAGTTCATCAATTGTTTGTAGCTGAGCTATGCCTACTTGCCGTCAGCTAGTACCAGACAGCTTCTTAATCAAGTTAAAGTAGTGTTGTTTTTCGAAAATTGGAACGGTACCTATAAATAATAATCATATTATTATTATATTTCTGCCCTAAATAAACCCATACAAAGGAAAAAGACTGTTATGATCTAAAACGACATTTAAGACACCGCGCCGGCTCATACAAAAATTACGTAAAAGCTAACCGGCCAGCGCGGAAGATATTTCATATAATCGGGACACAGACATACCTAGGGCCGCTGGCCAACCCGTAAGAAGATATGTCGGCTAGACATCAGTGGAGCCAGGAAGGATCCTATGCGAGATTACCTACGGGCAACGGCCAAAGGGGCGGCAAACACTGACAAAATTAAATAGGGCGACACCCGGTTTCATCGATATAAACGAAAATTCAAAGATAGACCCAGAGTAAAACCTGTAAATCAAAAGAGCCTACCTTCTAACTTATCACCTTGGTAAAATCGGAAGCTCAACGGGAATGGAATATAGATGTGCACAGTCTCACGGCACTGCAGCGGCAAGCGTCGCCAACTTACCTGTGACGCTCAAACACTCAGGCTTAGCCGTACAATTATCTTTACATAGTAACCTGCAAGTGGGCATGCACAGACTTGTCGGAAACCACAAGGCCTCGTTCAAAATACCGTTATATTGGTCTTACACATGTAAATTAGTGATAGACAAAAGTTAAACACAGTCATATATGGACTAAACTATATAGCCCAGCTGGGAGACGCTTTAGCACTAATTATAATGAAACAAACAAGTGAAATTAGTTCACCGCGGTCTTAGCGACGCTTGTAATGTTTCTACAAAGAACGCACCAATTATGCGCGCACAACTGAATAAATTTAGTTTTACAAAAGACCTTGGTAGGCTGTTATGATTCAGCAAATTATCATATAAATTAGGCCTGAACAGTTGAATGAATTTTATTATTAATGATCTCTACCAAGCGGCACTGCATTAGCAAGTAAATACATACAGATTAGGCCTGAACAGTTGAATGAATTTGATTATTAATAGCCTCGACCAAGCGGCACTGCATTAGCAAGTAAATACATGTAAATTAGGCCTGAAAAGTTGAATGCACTTGATTATTAATGGCCTCGACTAAGCGGCACTGCATTAGCAAGTAAATACATATAAATTAGGCCTGAACAGTTGAATGAATTTGATTATTAATGCTAATTACACACGCTACCTGAATGGGTCCGCTGAGCGATGGCGTCTCGACGGCTAGCGGGCTCACCAAATACAACGAACGTACTGCAGAGGCATGGGAGTCGAGCGGCACCTGAGGGTAATCCAACAACGTGGCAAGGTCTGAATTAAGTCCCCCATCAGGACAATCGAAACGGACGAGACCGAAGGCTTGTACAGCTCTTTAATATGGATCCGCAGCTACGGGAGAAAGGCCTCTTCACGGCCCAACGATATGCAAAACTGGCGGTCATAGCAACAACATAGGGGACCACAAGCTCACTCCACAATTAAACACACCATCTCTCGCTTTAGCGGTCCGTCGAGAGGTCCGTCAAAACAACAAAACGCCAAAACTCTCCTCTTCGCGTCAAACACAACAAGCGGGACCAAGCTGTAACAGCACAAACACAAATCGCCGTGTTCGAATGCACGGCGGTTACCAAGATCCAACGCTCGCAGACGCGCTAATGAAGGCGACCGGTGACTGACTAAATCCCCAAAACAAACGGCACGCCGAGTTTCGCGCATTATCGCGCCAAATGTTGTAGCCAATCCAATCGCAGTTTGCCCCGCGTAACAACGGCGAGGCAAGCCGCGGACGAGAGAGAGCGACGGAAGTTTAAACTATTTAAGGAAGGTATCTCGCTCGCTCGCATGGGCTATGTTTTGAAATTGATGTAAACGGGCTTAACTAAATAAAAAGCTAAACTTCGGTGCCTTGATATACAAATAACTCTTCTTAAAGTAGTATTTACAATGTATAATAGAAAATCTTTAGATGCTTGTTCAAACCACTTGTTAAGCTAAGTTTTAAAGAAATGTATACTACGAGAGCTTTTAATGTCAGAAGGAAGGTTATAGAATAATCGTGGATCTAAATACGCCTGAGACCGTTGACCGTGTTTATATTTGTTTTTTGACATTTATAACGAGTGAAATGAGTATGTTGGATATTTATCAAATTCTTTTTATTTTTGTACAGAAATCACAATACTCGGAACCAGAAGAGTTGGATCAGGTCAAACAGTCCACTCACGAAAATGTAAATCACTGGAAAACAAACTCCACTATTCTATACTGTAAAAGAGACTCTACCAAAGCGTGGTACAGTGTTATTAAATGTGGAATATCTAAAATATTTATTAGTTGTAGAGAAACAAAATTAAGCTTAACTTTTTGATAAGGTGGTTAACGTGGGTATCCCATTTAAGGTGTTGATCAATTATTATTCCAAACTACCTTGTACCTTATATAAAGTATGTTCTATATGATCTTTTAATTCTTCATCCAGAATAATTAAATTCGATGGAACAAAGTTGTTATTTGTATAACAAGAAAATGCTATATACGTACTTATTTTTTGAAAACTTAATAGAGATACGTTTATAATCAAACCAGATTTTAATTATCTGAAAATCTTATTTTGTGTCGCCTTTTGTTTCATTAAAAGTATTGCCAGTATACATAACTACAGTATCATCAGCAAAAGAAAATATGTTTCCAACTGTGTTAAATAAAAGTAGATTATTTATATCAACAGAAAATAAAATTGGCCTAAAACAGTACCTCGACGAAACACCACATCTTAAAATGGAAGCCTCACTTAGACAAGTATTCAATTTGACATGTTGAAATCTTCGTTCCAAATAACTTTTTATGAGTGGTATTGGGGTATTGGGGTACACCACGAAAACTAACCTTTTCCAAAGCGTTTAACAGTATAGAATGATTGACTCTATCAATTCCTTGGCGAGATCCCATATGATGCATGGGACTATCGTGTTATTATCTACATCTTTATGAACGTTGTTTGTTAGAAAAGCTATTGCTTTATCTGTCGACATAGCATCTCTGAAACTAAACTGTTTTTCAGAAATGACTTAATTTTTGTTAAAAAATCGGTAATTCCTTTTTTAATAATTTTTTCCCCAATTTTAGCTAAGTTAGAGATCAGGGATATTGGCAGATAGTTGTTCATATCTTATTTATCGCCGTTTTTATATAGTGGCTTTACTGTGATTTTGAAAGCTTCAGGAAATTGACCAGTCTGTAGTATTGCATTTAAAATATGAGCAAGGAGTTCTTTGATGTTTGAAGTTTTTTTTGTAGTTTTAAGAATTTCTGAAGTTATATCATCTTTACTGGGAGCTTGTTTATTTTTAATTAGTTAATATTTTGTTCAGGAGTCTGTTGGATGAATGTATATATTTCGGTGAATAACCAGTTGCTGTTCATGTATTATTTGGGAGGATTTAGAAATAAAGTATGATCAAAAATTAATCTCATTTATTATGGCCATGAAAGAACAAATTGCTGTTTTTAAAACTGGCTCCAATATATTTTATTTTTCGGTTAGATTTAAGATGAAGTGTCTATTCAATCGGCGCAAGCTTATTTGTTACATTACTTTTACGTGCGAATTCATTTATTTCAATATAATATTGTAATAAGATGGATAAAAAGAATATTTAATAATAAAATTTGACAGTTTGAATTAAATATAAGTATGTAAGCCCATTTTAAAGGCGTTGGTTTGCTCTTCCACAGCCATACTAGATGAGATTAATTTTTGATCATACTATAGTATGTGCCATTTTGTCGCCTACTGTAACAAAATGTTTATTAAAATAAGCTACGTATTTCATTTTCATTAGTAATTGTAATATGATTAACCCTAATTAATAAAGTAAACCATTTAATACCTGTTCAATAATTACTTGAACTAAGTTGAGAAATGATATCCATAAGAGCTGCTGAATGAAATAGTTTGATAAAACATCAACGTATAGTTTAGACAAAAGAAATCTACATAACCGATATAGAGTTAGAATTAAAAAAAAATAAATTAACAATAATTAAAAATGCTTATTCCAACTTCGGACGTTAACCTGAAGTTTCTTTTTATGCAGCTGAGATAAAGTAGTTTTCTATATACGAGTAACTACTTTGAACAACGACACATTGAGCCAAGGTTTCAGCAACTGTTGCATACTTTTGAAAACAGCTTCTTACAAGTTCCCAAAATATTCGAGTACCGCAGCTTTCAATTCATCTGAGGAAAAAACGCTTTACCCTAAGATATTTCTTCAGTCTTAACTCAACCAATTCAGAATCACGAATAACTTGCTGAACCTTGCGTGCCTTGATGAACTTGATAGATTCCATGCTAAAGCAGATTTTTCACACATTTTTATAAACTTAGAATAGTCTGGAACTTGCAAATATTACACAAACAGAACAAAATTTTTAACAGCTACTTGTCAACAAGAAACAAGTTGGAGAGCTTGTTCTTTCGTCTAGGTAGATTACTTAAAAATAAACTCTCGTAGTAATATCTTGCATTCCCATCATTCAATAGACAGTTTTGAAATGATTCATTGTATTGATAATTGCTAAATATGGAACTTAGTCTCAAAAACTTTGCTGCATGTTTTTATAACTGAGATCTAACAAAGCAAAGGCGCTTTTATTATAAATTATTACAACGCAAAGTTTAGGGGCAAATTCGTGAAACCAAGAATAAATCTGCAGTTGACAGGTGTTATTTTTGTATACAAGTTGTAAAACCTTTATAAATATTCATTTTTAATATTTTAATATTGTAAGATGTTTTTATTGATTGGAGATTCGAGTTTATGTCCAACTTATTCGTTCTTTTAAAGTCTTAACTTTTACAGGGGTTCCAAAAATATAGTTATTCAATACTATCTAATCTTCTTACCTTATCTGAAATAATGGTTGTTCTAATACATCTAATTGGTTAATATGGCACAATTCAACGAAAAACTTTTTCAACAAGTTGAGATTTACCATTGGAATGCTTAGCCGAACTACATCTTTCTTTGATTATATTAAAGGCGTCCAGTACAAGGTTTGCTGAATTAATTGATTTTTCACACTTTTGTTATTTGATGTCGCAGTTCTTTCAGGTCATTGAAGGTCGCGTTTAAACTAACTGATTTATAAATGGCTACATAAAAATTCTATGACTATGAAAGAAAGTAATTTTGAATATCGTTGCTGATTATGCGATCATCGAAGAGTTGTTACAGATAATAGATGGTTTTACTTTGCCACTCCCCAACAATTTTATATATCGCTGTTCTGCTTAACTGCAACTTCAGAACGGTAGGTTGAGATAAGCAATGCGTTTGCATGGTACTGATTTATTGTAATAATACCCTCGCTTAAAATTGGGTTTTCAATACAATTAGGGCAAGGGATACTACACTTTACGAAATGAAAGTTTCACTTGAGAACTGTCTGTCAAACTCAGGGCAAATTAAAAGAATGTAATTTTTATTTGCAATAAATTAGGGCTTAGCTCCGGTGAACATGAAACAATTCTTATTTCAGGTGGTCGGTTCATGAAGTAAGTAGAAAAGTTTGTATGGCAAATAATTCGTTGTATGACAATTACTTTCTGATATTCGGGCAAATGTACTGCTCCCAACTAACCAAATTGAATTTTAAACACCAAAATGGCAATAATGCATCAGGTAAATACCATTAATTCTGTGACGTAGCAACGGCTAACCTCACTTTGTTTCTAGTGTGACGTAAACCCACGCGTGATTCGATTTTGTTCAATTTCTGACAAAACCTGCAACTGCCACCTCAATTCGCACCTTTTAGGGACGCCAGCTAAATTACTCGAAGCTCAATAAACCTGGGACTCTGGAAACGCGTTGAACTTCTCTGGAAAGGTCTATTCTTGACGAACACCAGTTTCTACGGGGCTGCTGCTCCTAGTTTTAATGGAATCCTAACCTTTTTTGAAGATGTGCTCCGGTGTTGGTTGGCACACTGGAAAGACGCCGCAGCAAATACTCGCTTGGAAATGGCTTGCCGGTTCTAAATTTTCTACCCAGGGATAGCCGTAGGCCTCCTCTCCATGTAGCACAAAAAGATCTGCCTTCCTATATCTGGAACTGCCTCAACGCCGCACCGGGTGAAAACTTGCTGGCCTAATTGCACTAGTTGAACTTATGGACTACAGTTTTGATGTCATGTCTTTGCATTTTCACTATACAGGGATAAATGTCAACACACTTTGCTCTGCTTTTAATTTTCATTTTGGTTTATAATGCGCTGATACACTTGAGTTTTTTTAGCATCTCACTAATTGTCTTTCAATCGGTTGCCTTACATTGTTCCATTGCTCTATTGCAATTTTTCGTTTACCTTTCAGTTACCTTGCCGTTTGCAGGCTTATAAACTTTTAATACATAACGCTTATACAATTTCTGTACTTAAAAAATCAAACTGTATTATTTTATTCGCATGTTTGACGTTACTAAGCTCAAATATGTCAGTTTCAAATTAAATTGCATTGGCCCTTCTGAACATTTATCATATCTGAAACTCTAACCGTACCCCTTCTGAAACCTGCCTTATCTCATGCTAACTTTTATCCCTCAAATTATTAGTTACTGCTGCTTACATCAAGTGCACTTATTCATGTAAATTACTGATTACCTTGCAGTAAATAAAATATTTAACTCCGTGCTCATGTTGACCTCATTCATTCTGTTACTTAGGCAATCAGAATTAATGTAGGGAGTAAACCATTACATTATATGAAAGCGATGTTTTCTATTATTAATTTAGCATTAATTTGAAAATAACTATGAAAAAACTCTCCTTTACATCAACGTATAGCTATCGCGATTTTTTTATACTTGTAATGTATATGGGTTAAGATTTTAATTCTCAAAATTGATGGAGGATATTTAATTAAAAACCTTTCAATAATAAACTAAGGCCCAGAAATACGGAAATTCCAGTGCTAAAAATAATGTTTTGGTTATTCCAAGCTGCTATATTTGTGATTAATATTCAATTCCCCGCGATTTATTACCATTGCATTGAGCTCATCCACAGGCTTTATGCATGCCTGCAAATTCAACATTTGTAAACCGATGCATTTTCAGCAACTCTGTAAACCGGGGTCTAGTTAATTGTGTTTTTAAAATTTTGACTTCACATTCGTATAGGAGATGAAAACGTAGACTAGGAGTGTCTGAAGGACCAACCTTCTAAATGCGGTCTCGGCATTCGTCTGGAAATGCTAGGCTTTGAATTTTCAACTGGTTAATAACTGACACACCACTGACAACGAAAAATGTAACTACAAGTATTTTTCTGTTGCTATGGATAATGTTCACTCTCTGCAGCTATTTTGCATGCTTGCTTCACTTCAAGTTCCCAACTCCTACATGTCGTTTTATCTCGATATGGAAGTAATTTCTGGACCTATTATTGTGTTTAATTACATGCTATCAATTCTGATTATTAGGAACAGTTATTTTGAGACCATGTATAATAGAATATTTTATTATTATTATCATACAGGCTAGAGGCGGCCTAACCATTTATTTGCCATTGATGATAAACACGTTAAAACAATATCTAAGGGATTATTAAAGTCATTGAGTGTTCTAGCATTAACATTTACATCCAGCAAAGTACTACAATCATTACTTAGACGAAAACAAATGGAAATGCTGATGAATTAACTTATAAGTGTTACCTGCAAGTTTACATTTTCACACAAATATTTCACGCAATGGCAACTATAGTGGTTAAGCATAATTTTGTAAGTCTCGATTGGACGATTCAACGTGGAACTCTGTAGAATGCCTTATTGAAATCCAAATATATAACATCTTTCGACTGTCGATAGATTTAGTCTATGAATCCATATTCAATACCAAATTGGTATGAACAGATCTACCTGGAACAAAGCGATTTTGACATTAAGCGAAAACGGACTTTACGTAGTTTCTACAATTTTTTCTTTAAGCCAAAAATTCAGCTAGAAAACAACGACCAAGGGAATGAAGACATCTTTGTGCCCTAACCACGTTTTTGTTCTGATAAATCAAAAGTTTTTGCTTAGACTGTAACGGTCCTACAATATTTTCTTCAATATTCGTTTTGAGCGTCCGGTGACATTTATTGTCTTTTAGCTAACTGAAGCATTTTTCATTCCCGTTTCTACTAATTATCAGATACTACCAGCGAACTAAGACTTGACCGAAATTAAGTTATACGATTTTTGGAATAGTTTGGAAATAACAGCAAAAAGTTATGTAGAATAGTTTTAATAACCCCTGGTTTTATTAAAGGAGAAAGTAGTAACATACCTGAATCTACATCAGTGAACGAGAAAAATCTACTTTTAGAAGACGTTATAATGACAATTATATTAAAAGCTGGTGTGACAAGCACACAATTCCTTTTACAGTTATCTTACAGTTACTAAAAAAATTATTTTTAACTTTTAAGCATTTGTAAAAATTTTAAAAAATTGCAAATCCTACAAAAACCGTACAAAATAGAGCATTAGTTAAAGAGAAAATTTTTCTCTAAAATTTTAAGCTGAATTCAAAAATATACCGGGTTTCTATTCAAAATAGGAGTTAATGGAAAAAAACAAAAGAAACCCATTTTAGAGGCATTCAACTTGAAAATCACCTATCTCACATCAATACACATAAAAAATGTAATAAAAATGTAAAGTTTGAAAAAAAATCGTTAAAACCGTTTTAAAAAAATTGAAAAAAACTGAAAAAACTTCTTATTATACTTTCTTCTTATTATTTTTTTCTTCTTCGAGGACGCAAGGGGGCTAAAACCACCACCGCAGGCTTGCCAAACTTCAGGTTCCCTTCTCAGTATATTAAAAGGAACCTTCCATAATAGTTACACGCTTGTTAAAAATACTGTAAGAAATCCGTTGCTGGCGCTTGGACCAGATGTAAATCGTACTACACGCAACTTAGTCACGTGTTTCGTTGCTTTGGTTAATCAAAAACTAGATTTTTTGGACGCCATGTGTAAAGTGGAGTTGTCATGGTGTAAGATGATCTTTCCTCTCAGCCGTTTTTCACGAATATTTTTGATGACCACTGTCGTATACCATTCGGCATTAATAGACCTAAATTACAACCATCAAGCGCCACAATTGAGATATGTCTAGTAATTCCGAAAAACGTGACGATCATTTTTTGTTATTGATCTTTTCAGTAACAACTTTGGTTGGAGCCATTCATTTTGAAACACCCAAACAGTTTATTGATGCTTTTTTACAAGATCGTATGAATACCTATATTCAATTTTCATCACCTATCACGATGTTATATGGCTGTGGAGTTACTCCTTGAACAAAGCATTGAAATGTGGTTTTGCATTAACTGACACCATTCCTTTTCTGAACTGTTATTAAATTGTGTGGCATTCAACGCACACAAATTTTTTGTACCTTTAAATGACCATGCAAACTGATGTTGCTTGCTTTCACACCTACGCACAAGACTGCTTCGATTGAACATAAGGTAATATAACAATATCTCACCATCGTGTTACATACTACATATCATGGCAATGTTTTCTCACCTACAGCTCTTGTTGGCTAACCTTTACGAACACTCGTACTTAAATAAGAACACTCAAACGCAAATCCTTTATACCAACATATTGCGGCGCTAATGGACACCATTTACTGTCAAATACAGGCTTCAGCCCATTAAAATATTATTCACTGCTTAATCAACGCTTGAAATTGTAGAAAATTATGACTCAGAAATATTCTTTATGGAATTTCATTATTTTTGGGAAAGTTGTGTGTTTAGAGCGCTTATGTCCTTAGAAAGTCAATACATTTGTTGGTCCTGTCACTTGTGCGAGACTTACAGTTATTTGCGCTTACGCGTCATAATAACATGTTTACTCGTATAAAAAACTTATTGCCTGTTAGATCTGTTCAACAGAAAGGGAACGGCCATTGTGCACTTGTGCAAATTGGATAAAAGAAGAAACAAGGACATCCGAAATGAATTACAAACATTGAGTTTAAACTAAACAACACAGTTATATAGAATTAAAGAGAAACATCTTAGGAGGATGGATAATACACGAACACGATAACAAATATTCTAATGCGGTCCAAGAAGATCAAAGCGAAAGAGGCCGCCCAAGAAAAAGTTGTACGGAGCAAGATATATGATGCTGTAGTAAGCGTATAAACTTAATACATAACGATAAGCGTGATAACAGAAATGTTCTTGAGGAAAGATGATCCCCACTTTCAACATATTTTTCTAACATTGAGGGATTTGTGAAATTGGCTTATATAAACGATATATTTTCATATGTTCTTCTTCTTCTAATCCTTCTGCCCTTAACCAGCTCCGGATATGGACTCCACCAATTTCCTTCATTCTTTTTTATTGTTTGCGGTTATTTTCATTTTCTTCATTGTTTTGCCTCTTCGTTTCCTTATTTCGTCTATTCTACTTATCCAGTTTTTCTTCGGTCGTCCAACTCTTGTTTTTTCTATTCTTCTCGCTTGTATTACTTTCTTGACTAGCTTTTCTTCACTCATTCTATGTATGTTCCCGCACCACTTCAATTGTTTCGTGTTTATTAGGTGGTGTCTGGTGTAGATCTTCCCTTATTTTTTTATTTCTGATTCTATGAAATTTTCTTTTTCCTGCTATTTTTCTTAGGTGTTTCATTTCTGCTGCTATTACTTTATCCTCTTGTTTCTTTTGGATCAGCCAGCATTCGCTTGTATATAGTATTGTTGGAACCGCTATAGTTCTGTGTACGTGTATTTTGGTTTCGGTTCTTAGTTCCTTTTTTCCATAAATAGTTTTATTTAATGAACAGTATACAATGTTTCCTTTCTGAATGCGATTTATTATTTCTGAATTTATTGTTCCGTCATCTTCTTTGCATTTATTTGCCTTCATTAATTTCGTTTTACCTATATTTATCTGCATTTTCAGCTCTTCAAACTCCTCCGTGCAGGTGTTTAATAAAATTTCTGAGCCTCGCTGTGTGTATCTGCTATCAACACTTACTCTAGAATATGTTATAAATGTTATTGAACAACTTCAAAACAATAAATCCCCCAGAAAATACCTACTTCCAACTAAACTTTTTAATTTAGGAGCCTGTAGATTGGTGGCACAATTATACAAAGTCTAGAAGGATCATATTATACCTAGAGAGTGGAGTATTTGAGTCATACATTCGCTACATAGAAAGGGGGACCAGCTGAATTGTAAAAATTACAGAGGGATAGCACTTTTAAATGTCTCTGAAACGAGCTGCTAATCGTCATCGTCCGCATTATTTCTTTTTATATATATTACTATGAAATAGGGCCTCAGCACTTTTATGCGAATTTCTGCCTTTAATAACAGAAGGTGATTGGGAACGGGTGCTCCTAGATTCACGTATTAAATAAGAATAGTGCTGCCTGTGCACAATCTTAGGCTTATTAAAATGTACAAATATTCTAATGCAACAGTAAACGATTTTGTGCCCTTATTTTATTTTCACTATATGCAACAATATTTGGCTGCTCCGGTGAACATAATACTCTGTTTCAGGGTTAGGTCACTAAATTAGAAATACTGGGTAGAGCAAACTAACTTTTAGTAGCTTCAGTTCAACTCGGATTTTATTTGTGAACGCACCAAAACTAATTCTGAAGTAGCTAACCTAAAAAATTTACATAAAACACAAAGCGGAGTGTCCTGGTACAAATCGCAATAATTGATTTAAATCGATACCAAAATCAGCAAAATACCTCAGGAAAGCAATAATTACTCTCGCATAGCAACAGTACTAACGGATTTTTTTCTAGCGTGACGTACAAGTGATGCCAACATCAATTGTTTTAGCTTGCAAACGAATGGACAATTTTCCTTGAGATTCCTACAAATTCTAATGACGCCACATCGATTTCTGGGTTCTGGAATGCACTGGACAATCTGGAACTGCGGAAACTCCAATCTGTAGGCCGCAACGAAATAAAAAGGCTCTGGGCGATGAAAATTGCGCAAAATACCTGGTTTGCAAAGACTCCGAAGCTGGTCGCACCTCTCAGGGGACGCTAACGCGTTTTCTTAGCTGGTAAAGGCCTGATGACTCGGATCTCTGCCTGAAGTTCTGCGTAGAGGCGTCCTCTAGGTGTCGAAGGCACCAACCTTGACTCTAACTAGCTCCTGCAGGCGATATCGACTCTCGAATGCAGCCAGTACTTGGACCGCTGCGGCCTTGATTTTGTTTCCGACGAAAAGGCACAAAGTACACCTCTTTAAGACTGGAAAACTGGTTCCAAATGTGCCCAACCCTTTTGTGGTCAAATAAAACCAACACTTGCACTAGATGAATGTGTTTTTATTAACAAAAATTAAACTTTTCTGGGAGCTAACTTAGAACAATGTTAACAGCTTGGGCAATTTCAAAGCTTTCCTTGTGGTTGTTAAACAAGAGAAGGTCTGGTATCTTAGCAACATATCACAATTGTTTAAAAGAAATAAGGTTCAATACTTAGAATTAACTTATAGAATAAGGTTTTGATAACATCTTTAATTCTTACAGGCTCAATAAACGAATCCTTTCTTGAAGAACATCAAAATCGTTTTAGATATCACCTGGTTATGTGTGGAAAATTATAAAAAATTGTTACAGCTGATTATCTTGATGAAATTAATAGAACGTGGCGTGCCATCTTAAGATCCAGAACGATATATCGAATCTTCATCATTATTTTAATGTATATTGATAAAGTGTAGCAGTTAGTGTAAGAGCAGGCGGTTAGCTTAAACTTCTTGTGTTGATTAAAATTGTATTGTTACAATGAAATAATGAAATAGAGACAATTATTTTTATTATTACAATATTTTGGAAGGCATCTTTGCTTGCAAAAGTTGTCGGTAACTGTTTCGCCCCTTATACGTCCCAAGTATGGTTGCGACACACCAACTGAAGAAATTGCCAGAACTTTATCAGAAAATTGCACTCTTTATAGGGCTCTATATATTTTACATTTCTAGGAGCAATACTACTAAATTATCTGTATAAAAGCCGGCTTTAATCTTTGTTATTTGACATATAAATCGGCCAGTTCTAGTATCTTGTTTTACCACCAATGGTAATTAGATTAAGACTCTTTCGTTCTAGAAATGTGAAGAATAATTTGTCTCAAAACTATTGTGACATACGTTATTTTCTGAGAATCATGACAAATGTTGGCATTTACTGATGGCGTAGATATAGTCAGAAGACACCTATGTAGAAATAGAGAAGGATTTTTGGTTTAATATTTGCCGCCAGCGTAGAACATATGGGCTTAAACATTAACGAGTAGAAAATCATATGCATGCTAGCATCGCCAAATAACAGAAGAAGAGAACTGGGCTAGAAATAAGGAGATTTAATGGTTCAGTGGCGATACCCAATTCTTTCATGATATTATACAATATGCAACACTCTTCGGTCTATGCTGTTATAGGCTTCTTTTAAATCTATACATTTTCATTCCCTTTCAAGTATTTGTGTGTGGCTAGAATTTGGTCAAGAGTGGGCTTGTTTCTAAAACCAGCCTGGTGCCTTGCGATTGTACGGCTGTTGTAGGATATTTGAGAAAACTTATATTTAATACATGGCAGTGATATGCTTCTGTAGCTACCATACTCAGAAACTAATACCATACATTTAGGGTATTATTCGGTGCCACAGTTGTGCTTGTCCTATTTCTCTAGCATTCCTTCCAGATTCTATATTACGAACATTAACTCATACTTATATTTCTCTGGTTAGTAGGTCACCACCGTGTTTTATTAGTTCGAGTCATCGATTCTTGACGCTTTATTATTATTCAGTTGTGTAAAGTGCTGTCTCCACCATTGTTGTTCTTGAATTTTGCTTTTTACGTTTTCATTTTTACTTTCTTTTACGATAGACGAAGTATTGGATTGACCCCAAAAATTCGAAATTGGGTTTTCAACAGATCTTCACGTTTTAGAGTCCCGTGAACCCAAAATTCATATTTTTGTTTCTTGGTCGGTGTGTGTCTGTCTGTCTGCCTGTCAACAAATTATCTCAAAAACAAAAAAAGGTATGGCGTTGAAGCTTCATATATAAGTTTTGTTTACTATGTGCATGCGACAGCAAGCTTTTGAAAAAAATCGCATAGCCGGAAGTAGGTGTTTACTCTTGTGATTTTTCAGTGTTTTTCGATTTTTTCGAAAACGGCTTTAACGATTTTTTTCCAACTTTACATTTTTATTACATTTTCAATGTGTATTGGTGTGAGCGAGGTAATTTTCCAGTTGAATACTTCTAAAATGGGTTTCTTTTGTTTTTTTCTATTTTTTATTAACTCCTATTTTAAATAGAACACCTAGTATACTATTACATTTTTGAATTCAGCTTGAAATTTTAGAGAAAATTTGTCTCTTGAACTAACGCTATTTTGTACGGTTTCTGTAGAATTTGTAGTTTTTGAAAAATTTTGACAAATGCTTAAAAATTAAAAATCAAATTTTTGGCTAATTATAAGATCACTGTAAAAGGAAGTTTTGTGTATGTATCACACCAGATTTTCGCATATTAGTGTTCAGGGGTGGAAGTCTTGTTTGGCACTTCCGATGGTATTGTCCATTCTTCTTATCTCTTTCACCTCTCGTGCTTGATATACCCAGGAGTACCCTTTCTTTCTTCTCGACCACGATATTTTCGATTTGTTTTTACTGTACTTAAGGTCTCTTATGCTATTCAGATGTTTTATCTATTTCCATTTTACATGTTGTCGTTTGATTGGAGGGTCAAGTTGCGCTCGGGCCAAACTTTTGGTAATGCTTTCCGTTTTTAGCTGTGTTCAACGCAAGACTGGCCGTGCTGTTTAACGCTTCTCATGGCCTAGTTTTGGGTTTTTTCCGCTTACCTTGTGCTAGAAATTTTAGGATGAAATCCCGTCACGCTCACCTTTAAGGTGGATTTTGGTTGAAAGTGGCGTTACCATTCCTTCGTCAAGATGACGGATTTAGCCTCGCCGTAGTTT
Source organism: Agriotes lineatus (assembly GCA_940337035.1). Classification (NCBI taxonomy): domain Eukaryota; kingdom Metazoa; phylum Arthropoda; class Insecta; order Coleoptera; family Elateridae; genus Agriotes; species Agriotes lineatus. The sequence goes on along the minus strand of OW679195.1, from coordinate 58,181,799 downwards.
GGATGTAGGCGGCCCAAATTTTGGGCAAGTCACATAGAACTTTCGTTTATTTCTTTGGTTCGAGGTGCATCGTTTTGATTTGCGAGCTGTTTGTTGGTGCTGAGGCTGAAGAAACCTTTGAATGCCGTCAAGAGGAGAACTATTTGGTCGTGCAGGTAGCTATTTCAGTAATATATAAATTTTATGAAGTGCTTCCAATTCTCGCGCTGAACTCTTAAAATGTCGCGTGAAGTTTAGTTTTTGCTTTATTTATCGAGATTATATTGCTGTACCGAATGCCAGCGCATTCAATTGAAATCTTTAAGGTTTCCTAGAAAGTCACTTTTGTTTATGAATGTTTGTAACCTTGCTTTACCTTTGTACGCTGCGGTTTGCGTTGTGTTGTTCCACAGTCGCGGTTCAGTGGCAGTGGGCGGGGTTTAGGAATTAGCACTTTCCACATAGAAGGAAGGGGAAAGGCTTCTACTCGATTAAGATTGTTAGGGTGTTTGTAAATCTCAATGACTTTGCGAATCTTTCTGCTAAAGGAGAATGGGGATTTGCAGGTGATGGAAGTTTCATCAAAAACCGCGACGGCATTTTCTGAACCGCGACCGCGCTTGCCTATAAATTCTCGCCTTTCTTCTTCCGATAGTTAGCCAAGTTTCGCCTCTGGCGTGTTTAACACGTTGAGTTACCGTGCTCTTTTACTTTTTTCTCCTGATGAAGCCCCTTACGAAAGTGGGCGAAACGTTGAATTCTTCGATCTCAATCATGACACGGTCCAATCCCGGAAGTCGTTTGTTAGTTAATGACAATGGCCGTGAAAGCCTCAGAGATCTACTTTCTAAAAAAATGCAATTGGAGTGTTGGAATAATTCATTAATTGTTCATAAGCAATTGAATTACAACATAACTTGTTCAAGGTGACTTGCATAAGGAAACCAGACTTCGAGCGTGCAGAGAACTTAATGAACGTTATTTACGTGAAGGGGGCGCATTTTTAGACAAAATAGTGACCTGTGATAAGACCTGTCCTACTCAAAGAGGCACTGCGTAGAGTTCTCGAGCTTTACATGATAATGATGACTCCAAACGAAATGTTGGAATCTGGATTAGACACCCGAGTAAATAGTTATTTGAAGCACAAATCAAAAAGCTAGTAGAGCTACAGGACAAGTGTGTAAGTGTTGAAGAGTAGTTACAATGTTACATTGTTTATATAATCGATTTTAAAACGACTACATTTTTTTCTTTATATATTGAATTACCCCCAAATATTTAATATCCTGCACTTAATAACATCCTGATATTTTGTATGACTGTGATTTCCAAGAGGTACTTCAAAATTTCTTTTGTTGTTAACTCAAGACTGCCTGCTTGGTATAACGTTCTTACATTCTACGTTCAGTAATCATGCCCTTCTCTCACAAAATTTGTCCTTTCCGAGGTTTGGTTTGGCCTTCAGAACATAGAATTGTTAATGTTACGCAAAGTACCTGCTTTCTCCAAGCTTGCAACCGGTAACGGCATCCACTGAGGTACCCTTAGGTTACCTCACATTAAAATCATTCATTTCACCTTTCAACCAATTTTTTTCATACCATCAGTTGTAATGAAGCTACACTAAAGATACTAAAAATGAAATAAACAGTGCACCAAAGAGGACAATGTAGTAGCAATTATAGCACCGTTATTCGGGAGATAACTATTCGTTTTATAAATCATTAAAAATGGAGGACAAGAGAACCATCAAGAAACCACCTGGATAAGAAATTCGTTACCTACATTTTTTGTTTGTTTTAAAGGTCAATGCAAGACAAGAAATTGATGTGACGGCTGGAAATCCTGTCAAGAGCTGGTTCTTCTTTCAATTTTGTTTATTTCAAAATAATATATAGGAATTGGTCCTAAAAAGAGAGACTTTTAATTTAGGAATACAGAAATTAGCAAGTAAATTTATTATAAAAACCCAAAATGTAAATTCAGCGGGTGGAAAACAATAATAGGAAATGCCCGTAATCACGAATTCCTGTCAACAACTCTGCCCGCGCAGATCTTTATACTAAGGAAGTTCATCCCGTAATGGCAGAGCAAACAAGCCGATCCTGCAATTGATCCCGGTAACCGGAAGCTGCACTCCGGGCCCGGAAACACCTCTGTATTGTACTCAAACAATGCCTTTCCTCCTTACACTCCGACTGTTAGCGAAACGAGTCCGACGACGCTGAACATATGATCTCAAATAGTTGGTATTTTTCAAGTACCAGTATCACGATTCGAGCGCGAAGGGGTAATTGGTGTGCAGCCAATTTTCCTAAAGCAATTAGATCTGTAGTTGGGCGCGCGGGCGTAGTTGTTTAGTGGAAGCTTTTGATTTTCCGAACTAGTGAGGTCAGAAATGAGCGTCGAAACTTCGGCCTCCGCTAATCTGCGCCACCTTGCGGATCAGAAAAGACACTGCAGCACAATATTGCTTTAATCTCGGTCCCCGTGCGCGAGCCGTGTTATCGTCAAAGGGCCTCGCTTCTTACGTGCAGCAGACCAATTCAGCAGACGGCGACCCCCTTTGACTTCCCGTCCTCGGCTTGCCTGATCTGTTGTTCCGTATTAATCAGATTTCCGTGCATTTTTAGCGCCGGCTTTCCGAGACCGTACCCCAGATACCGGAGCAGTTCGCACGAAAAATGAATGATTTATCTGTCGTGGAAATTCGGACCAAGTTTCCGCTCGCTAATATTCCGCGCAACTGGGGCAGAAGGCACCACAAGAGTTGGAGGAAACTTTTAGGTCGTTTAACACTCCACAAGCAAAGTAAACTGAATTTCCAAATAGCGCGGCACATCTTTAAATAATACATTGTTCCTGGGATTGAGACAAATGGAGCAGAGAGAGATTAAATGCGCTGCAGCTTCCAGATAAGGATTCGGGATGGTCCTCCGCGAGGGCGCGCGAGAGACGGCAGATGCCAGGGGACGGCGGGGCGAATGACAAATAAAGCAAGAAATCCCATGAATTACAAAGGAGCGCCTCTGGTTACTGTGCAATTTGGACCGGGTTTCCTTAGCTGCTCAAGTTTTTACAGCAAACTCGCTGAGCAAATCTCAAAGTGCAAATTAAAACAAATGCTCAGTTTCCGTAATTGCTTCTCCCATGAATAACTCCAATGAAAGGTTGTCGAGCATGGCGACAGACGAACGTTGTTTGTACAGGCCCGGAAAGGTATTCGATAAAAAATCCGGAGACCGATACGTACGTTTAGTGTTTTAGACAAGCGCGAGCAACGTGGTTGCCGCCGTATTAAAGGATGGATTTGGGGGAGGTTCGTTGTATAGAAGTAAATCGGGACGTGTGAAAGGTTGGAGAATGCGAGGACAGTACGGAATGTGGATTATATGTGTCGCTTTATATTCAACACTGTCGCTATCCGAGCCGTCGATATGAGACAACGCGCCACCCACCCTGAATATGTTTACATACATTCCTTACATTTGGTATTCCGCGCCCCCATTACACCCCTGCACCTTTATTAGATCGCAAAGTTATTTAAATGGAGCGTACTCACCTACGCTCTGTTGTATCGGAGGGTATTCCACGACTTTTTCTATAACTTTCCTACAACCTCCTAAGTTGCTCAAACGAAATAGAAGCTGTAAACTGAATATCGTGAAATCAATCACTCAATCAACTTGTGCTACCGATTATGACCCGTGGGACAGAAAATTGCTCACCAATCAAAACCTTACCTACACTACGTTATACCAAGAGTGATGGAAAAAACATGCTGGCATGAAGAAATAAGTTGATCCACAATAAAACAAACCAAAGCAGCTGATATGGTGGACCAAATTGTATCCCTAAAATAGATTTGGTCGGGACATCTAGCATGCACATATAAATCAGATGCTCAAATTAAATATTAAACCTGCGAGTACGAGCTAATAAACGAAGTATAGAGGAAGATCACCGAATAGATGGATCAACGATATCATAAAATTGGGATGGCTAGCATGGATAAGAGAAGCCACAACAGGTCAAAAAGGATTTCGAAGAAAGACTTCACTTAACTAAGAAAGGAAACTGGCCAGAAGAAGAAGAAACAAAACTAACGAATGAAGTTGACATTGTTGGAACTACCTTCTTTAGTGCGTCAGCTCTCCATTTCCGGGTGTAAAGACACTTTCAGTCGTTTATAAAAGTAGCAGTAGTGTTGTGAATAATAATATCGTTTAGCTAATAATATGCTATGTATCAAGCTTAATTTAAAGGTATTTGAATGAATAAAGAAGTCAACAGGTTATGGATCCAGATACACACGAGAAGGCCCAAGAAAGGGTGGTAAAGCAACATAATATCGAATAGCAATAGAAAGTCAGTTGAGTTGTTTAGTTGCCGTAATTGTGAAATTCATAAAAACCGAAATTGAAAATTTGCGAACAGTATGAAAACGAAATTTCTAGTTGGAAGATTGAATAACAGAAATTGCCAACTCTGAAAATTTAAAGTAAGAATGCTTCTGATCAGAGAAGGAACGTGCGATGTTGTTGACTAACCCAAACTAGAAACTTCAACCAGTGAATGGAGGTCAGATCTTAGCCACAAGTTATAGTTTCTAAGGAAGTTATATCGTAGTAAATTTGAAAAGGAGCAGAACATGGAATATTAAATCACTAAGATTTTCGAACTGATTGCGTAATTGGTGTATCCACAATAAAACAAATACACAGAACAGTAGGCAATATCAACATAGCTTTCGAAGATAAGAAATGCTGCTTAACTGTCTTTCTGTACCTTAGCCAGACCTTCGATAAGGTCTGGCATGAAGGTATATTATTTAAATTCAAACGGGTTATTCCACATCCCTACTACATGATCATTAAATAATATTTTTAAGAAAGGTACCTTCAAGTAAAGTTTGGAAAAGCAGTATCGCCTCTACATCTTATTAAATCCTAAGTCCTGCAAGGAAACGTTTTGGGGCCAGTGTACGTTTTATATCCAGTCGATATATCTACCAGCCTGAGGATAATTAACGCAACATATGCTGTTGATACGGCAATCCCCGCTACACATCATGATCCTATCGCAGCCGCTCGAAGTTTACAACAGAACCTAGACGAAGTTTGGCACTGGTTACAAAATGGCGCTTTAAAATAAACAGCCACAAGTCAGAGTACAAATCGTTTTTACTAAACGTTCCAGAAGTTACCATGAATGGTAAAGCACTACCACAAACATACTGCGTTGAATACTGGGGTATACCTCTCGATAAAGGCCTAACACGGAGAACCCATATCTTAACTAAGAGAAAACAACTCAACCTTAACTTACAGAATTATTACTGGCTGCTGGGTAACAGCTCTAAGCTTTTGCACTGGAATAAACTGCTGATTTATTATTTTTAATTTTATTTAAGTCGCACTCAGCCAACAGCCGTTAGGCTAATTATAGGCGTCACTGTGCAGTTATGAGGACTTCCAACCCCACTAACGACTGTCATGATGTTGTATGACCGCCGGGACCAACTTTTTCCGTGATAGCCGTACCACGAGGCGCCGAGAGATGCAGCCATGGAACTCCCATCCAAGTTCTGACCAGAGACAGCGTTGCTTAACTCTGCTGATCGAACGTGGACGCTTGTTCAAGCTACACCACTCGGGACCCTTATAAATGTTATAAAATTGATATGGAGCTACGGCATCCAGTTATGGGAGTTCCCCACAACTGAATGGTATAGCGTCACATTCCAACATTGAAACCTAGAACGCTTCCAGTCAAAGATTCTTCGTATTATCAGCAATGCACCCTATTATGTTTCCAATAAAGAAATTGTGAAAGACAAGGTAGTGAAGTGTAGTGACAAATATCTACCCCGATTAGAAATGCATGATAAGCCATTAGCACAACAGTGAACATTGGCTTAGACTTAAACGTTTCAAACCACTAGATCTTCCTCTTCGCTAATAAATATCTAGTGTTACCTCCTATGTATAATTGATTCTTAAAGAGGAAGAAAAATGGGCGTTTACTCTACATGTAAATTGCCTTTGTTATTGACGAGAAATCTGACGTATCTTATCAGTAAATAAAGTTGGTGAGATAATTACAGAAATCCATGTTTATGAGGAAATTTACTGTTTTTACGACTTTAGTTCTAATTTGCTGCATTTTTTCGTTTCTGAATTTAAAATCCCGCCTGTAAACGAGTATTTCTAAACATGTACCGGTTCACAAGCACTTCTTGGCGGCAGTTTAACGCACGTGTTTTTTTATCGATTCGTTTTGGGTCGCTAAAAAGAGTCATTTGTGTGAGCAGGAAAGAGAGGGAGCGAACGGAATTACCCCGCCTCCTCTGGCCGCAGGCCAGACGTTGGAACATGTGTGTATCGGATGATGCAGTTTTGGCGCGAAATGCGCGCCTCCTCTTCACTTCGATTTCGTGGCTTGGGGCTTCTTGCAAGATTCTAACACGAGTTTTTTAGCAAGGCAACAAGTGGTTTTCGGGCTGTGTTTTCGCTTCGGTGAGTGGCCTTCGTGCTTTCTCCGAGGGTCATAATTAGTGGTTTTCGGGTAGTGTCGCAATTAAACTATAGATGTATGTTTAGACAGTGACACGTTTCTAAGTGTCTTTTCTCGTGTTTGGACTTGGAGGTCGATAAGTGACGTTTGTTGCTGCCATTGTTAGTAAAATAATCCCAGTACTGCAGAGTTGGCAGCTTCGATTAACGCTCATGAGCGGATTATAGAATTGGAAATCTCTGTCGGGGCTAATTTGGCATAATGAAGTTCCGTTTATCGTCTCAAATTCTTGCCATGTAGTTACGGTCTTTCTGCTACTTTTTTGGGGATGTAACGTCGTGTCCATACCTTCGTCGACAGCACGCATGGACTGCTCCGCAGTTTCTTCAAGCTTCTTTGGAGCAGTTTTCTTGGAAACACTCACCTACAGCTTTGTTGAGCATCGAGTTGCAGCAACTCCGTAGGGTACCATCTCTTTATTTTAGTTTTAGAATGCATAGATTACAGTGAAAGAAGTGATTTATTGAAGCGTCGTCATTTTGCGTAACGTTGCTGTCAATTTAGAATTGACTGCTGTCAATTTAGAATTGACCGTTTGAACTGCTGCAGCTGTCAGTACGCTCAGATGCGAACATTTACCGTTAGTTTTGGTGTTTATACTTAGCCTAACGTAGTTGCGATTTAAGTAATGGCCGCCTTTGAGCCACATTTGATTGTGTACCGTTAAGTTTTATTGTTTTTGAGTCAAGTTTATCTAGTTTAAAGGTCACGCAACTCAACCCCTTACTAACCCATTCCTTTACATTTAATTACTAAGCAGATGTTTACTTACATACTTTTAATATAGTTCATTTTTCATTTAGCTGTGTTTTTCTCTTTGATTTTTCTGTCATTTGCATCCGAACTTGTGTGTGTCTTCTTTTGTAAAAGGGGTTTACAAAGCAGCAAAGGAGTTTTCCCGCAAGATAAATTCAACGCTGTTGTTCTTAGTTTCGTCAACCAAGTATTGCCAAGGTTGAAATTAGAAGCTGTACCCACTTGCTTCCACTTTTCTCAGTGGGCTCACCTGTATTTCCCCTATTAGGAAAGTGTTCGTTCCCGATTTGAGTCATTTTACGCTCTAGTCAATTAGCTAATTAATGTGGCGTCGTAACGTGGCGTTTATATCGTAATATGTTGTCTGCTACTAGATGCCTTATTAGAAGAATATATGACGCTTGTTAGAGCATTAGATGTTAGAATAGGTGATGAGTTGTCCCTGGTCCAGTGTGGTCCAGAATCAACACTGAAAATTTGTAAGAAGCCAATTAACAAATCTGCTTAAGAATCCTCCAGCAACAGCGACCAAGAAAACAAAGGCAATGTTTTGTGTGTAAGAAACCGGGTCAGTTTAAATATTATTGCTATTAGTGGCAAAATCAGAGGAACAATTCTTATAACGGAAAACATCATCATAAATCTAATGTAATTTGGGCTTTTATGCCAACAAATAGAATAATAAGACTTCTTCTAGTTGCTTTTATATCGCCTTCGATGCAACACGTCACGTAGTATCTGACAGAAATTTCTTTACAACACTGCGTCAAGTTGAATCAGCTAAAATAGCTGAGGAGGGTATGAAATATGAAGAAATTGGCGGAAGTGTAACTTAACTGCAAAATATCTCTTATGAAAACTAAAAATATACTTGTACAGAATGTATGTACCTGAATTAAAACAAGTTTACTGTCTGGTAAAAAATTAGGCGAAAAGATATATACGGTGATATTCTATGAAAATAGGTGTACAATATTGAAGGATGATATAGTATACTACGTTACAAGATCAACTAATAAAAATAAAAATACCATTGAATATGCTAAATGTTGTTTGCCTAAGTAAAGTGAGTGATCCTTGTTTCTAAAGTAACTAAATACAAAGCAATGTTCCATAAGAGTCTTGGAACCGTTATATTCACAACGGGCTTATCATTTTATTGTTGTCATACCCACCAACAAGCATACGGAGAGTTGACCTTATCATCACCGATAACAAACCCGAAAACAAGTTAAAATAGGTTGGTAGCGCAAAGAACATAAAGCGATTGAACAGATATATGGGAATTTCTATAAGATATCGTGTGCTGAAACAGCAAACATAGTTAAAGAAATTGGGCATAATGACAGTTGTATTCACATTTGGCACAAATTTTTGGGACATCGAAGTCCTGATGCCTTTAAGCAGTTGGTTCACGAAGAACTTGCCACAACAAATGTGATAGTTTCATTATTATGTACCTATTAGTACTAATAAAAAAAGTTTTCCAAGAATTCATTTCCAAAAGAAAGCACATCGAGAGCACAACAGTAGCCTGATTTAATTCACACCAATGTATGCGGTCCAATACCTACTGCGACTCATGGATGGAAGGGATACTTGTTAAAATTTATTGATGTCTATTCGCGATACACAACTATTTATGTGTTGCATTTGAAGAAGGGAGTTGCAGATAAAGTAAAGGGATTTGTTGCAATGGTATGTAACAAATTTGAAAGAAAGCCTAAGGTAATAAGATCTGACAATGGGAGAGAATATATTAATGGGAGAATTCAAGACTTCCTCCAGAAATATGGAGAGAGCAAAATGAGGTCGCAGAACATAGAATATTATGCACCTTGCAAGGTGTATGCTGTTCGAAGCAAATTTACCAAACAAGTATTGGGAGGAAGCGTCAATGAGAGTGAACTATTCACAAAACATATTACTTTAGATTGCTATTGAAAGAACATCATATAAATTATGGTATGGGATCAGATCTAATGTAAGTAACCTGGAAGTATTTAGAAGTAGTGCCCTGGCATGAATTACAAAAGAGAAAAGGCATTTATTTTCTGCTTGCTTTTGTTATCCCAACCCGATCATGCAAAATTTTGAATGAAGTTGTTGTGGATATGATGGATGTTTTTGCACCTTACGTAGGTTTTATTTTAACTCCCACAAATTGAAAATCTACCGAAAGCCAATAAATAAATCTCGTATATGTAAATCTAATATGAGCATGGTTAATGACTTACATTTAAGTCTTAACATTACACTTAACTTAATCAAATTAATAGATTAGTATTTAAACGTGGGACATAAATTAACAAAACCGAAAATTAGGTGTAAGGTAAATCAACAATTTAAAGATAACGGAGGTATCTCATAAAATTTTAATTAAATGTTTAAGTAATGTAGCTGATGAAAATGTAATAACTAATTAATATAATAATATAATATCAGCCAAATGTGTTTCCAAAATGTATTATTCATCTAACTTATTTTTTCTTCTTATTTAGGCTAGGGTAGTCTTTCTTTGAGCGACCTATGGTTTCTATTTTATATTTTAGAGAAGATGAGAACCAGCTCTAATCCCATTTGTTGGGCAGTGGTTCTGGAAGTTTTCTTTCTGTTGGTGGTTCTTTCTTTATATATTATATACGCAATTTTTCTTCCCTCATCCTGTTGAAATTGGGATTCTATTCTTTTCGCCCGCGTTACTCTATTTTGAAATATCTATGAATAGTACAGATTATGTGTGTAACAAGATAAAACATATATTTGGAATTTGCTAATTGAAAAAGAATTATATTGTTTTCTATTTTATATTTTTGTATTTAAGGTTCAACTATATTGTTATGATACATGATGCAGGAAATTAAAGCATATGAAAGAAATATTTAAAATGAACTAATAAAGTTGGACATTTACAATAATTGAATCTTGATGGGTATAAAGTTTTGAACATAAATAATGAAAGTAAAAGATACAAGGGTTCTTTTCATTGTGAATCATTTAATATTGTTATATTTATTGGAATGGATTAAACTTAATGGTTGTATTTAATATTTATAAAAATAAACCAAGGTAACATTGACAAATGTATTTGTTAAGAAAATTCTGTATATAGCATTATTTAGAAAAAAAAATAGGAAGTGTGCATTAAGAATTGTCTCTAATAGATATAAAAAAGTTTATTTAAAAACAGTTACATAAAACAACTCAAGAAAGCATGTATGTAATTTGGCTATAATAATTTTGGTATAATAAAAAATAAAATGTCTGCCTTAATTTGTCCAATTTTGGTGATAACAAATTAAATAAAGGCTGAAAACAAATCTACGAGGTAAAATAAAGTGAAATATATTAATAGGAAAAGATATTGTGACATCAAGTGTTAGAGGAGAAGCTACAGATACAGTTAATTGGATATAGAATACAGGACATTATACTAGTTGAGGGGATTTGGATTTACTCATACGTACAAGATATTAGAAGAGGTATTTTACAATTTATTATTTGATTTGGGTGTTCTGTGGATGTTGCTTGAGACATCAGATTATCTACAAAAAGGGGAACAAAGTTACAATTGGAATTTATAGAATAGAAACTTACCAGGACTTGGATCGTGTGACGGTGACATCCAGAAGGAGCCGTGGCATCCGGCAGGAACAGTGACATCCAGGAATAATCAGGACAAGATTTTGGAACCAAGGAAGTTGATTTGACCGGACGGAGCCAGAAGGAGGTTACCAGGAGGTAGATCGTGTGACGGTAACATCCAGTAGGAGCTAGGACTGGAATTAGGAATCTGAGCAGTTGGTTTGACAGGTCAAGAGTAGTTGAAAGGAGTCACGGACCATCAAAGGGGTTGCTGTTGGTGAATTGGACATTGAGTGCTGCAGTCTATCGATGACAGGATCCAGTAGTGATTGGTGTTTGCAGTGAAAGCATGAGCAACTATTAAGGTTTGTTAAGATAAGTTGAAAAAGCATTTTGAATAACTGTCAATTTTGAAAGTGATAACATAAAGTTTAGTTAGTACTTATATAGGCGATTTGAATAGTAGTAAATGTCAATGTGAGATACAGTTGTCAGTTTACCTGGTTTGATTAATTTTGAAAGTAAAGTTTGACGTTATGTATCATTGATAGCAAACTAGATTTTGATGAACCCACCCTGAAAATAAGAGCTCTCGATTGAAAAGCAGTTATCATTTCATACTTAAGACATTACATGAATTAAGGCATAGTTTACCTGGTGAGCTATTGCAATATAGATTTTCTAAGAAACTATTGTATATTCTATAATACTCTTAATGGCCTTCTGTCTATGTAATATACGTTACATATTGCTGAATTTTTAACAGGTTGGCTGTTTCTGATTTTATCATTCTTTTTATATCACTTAGTATCCATGTTTCAAAAAGCACACATATGGATTGTTAAAAATCTGTTTTTTTTCTTGATGCTTTCCACTTTAGTTAGATTAATAGCTGACTAAATAATTTATTTTACAGCATCCATAAAGGGATCTCAAAAAATTGCTATTGAAATTTGAGGATATGCTGTATGTCATAAAATTATCTAAAATGTGTCAATGAGCATGCAAACAGCTTCTTTGCATGAAGATAAAGATTTAGTAACACATTTTGAAACAGTATCGTGCTACCAAAATTTAAGCTCAAGGTTCCGCTCTAAATTGTACCTAATTTTACCAACTTAAGTGACCTAGTGCCATCTATAATAAAAGCTAGCACGAATAAAAGGCACCTTCTAATGTTGAAATATCATAGGAAAGGAAGCCTTTGAATATCATAAAATGTTACAACTCACTAATTACAAACATTGCAACAACTATTTCAAATTTTTATTAAAATCTGCGTTTCTCTCTTTCATTCATTCGTTGACATTAAGAGGCAAGCGCCGGAGCATCATTTATCTTCACCAGCTTCCATTATTTTTTATATTCTACGTTAGATTTTAATATCTTGCATTTTCTCATAATTAACTTTTAGTGGAATAATTGAAGATGCCTTGAGCTATTTTATTTTAGATAGTAGCCTGGTATTGCTGCAGAATTAGCTGGAAGAATCTTGTTTACAGCTGTTTCATGTTCTTATAGAATATTGCTTTTCTTAAGAATGACAAAAGTAAATTAAAATTCAAACCTTGACTAAAACCCTGGAATTCGTTACAGTTATTCTGATCTGTACAGTTTATAAAATTTAGAGCAGTAATTCCCACGGGATATCTTTAAGTAGCTGTCACATTTACAGATAGATCTATTATACGGGGAAGTCTCAATCCTCAAGGGATTAGTTCAGCCAAAATGCATCTTCAGATGAGTACAGCTTATAATCGACGGCTGTTTGAGAGAATGATGCAGAAAATTTAAGGAAAAAACTAAAAACTAAGGTGAACAGTTGGCTGAGTGACCAGGCGCCAACCTTCTTTGAGGACGGCATATAAAACCATGTGTCATGGTATGATAAGTGATTTTAATCGCATTGGGGATTATGTAGAAATGTAGCTGAAAAGTGTACCTATATTTTCAGTTGTAATATAATAAGTGGAAAAATTATCGATCATTAATCATTACACGAATTATATTTGGAAAGAGAATATATTGAATGAAATGCAAAATATCAAATATTTACTTTTTGTTCTTAGGTTGGCACTGTTAATGTTGGTTACCCTGCTGTCAATTTTAAGTCTATGTCAAATTCGAGGTTAGCAGGTTAGATTTTCCGTCAGTTTTGACACAAACTGACACAAAACCTAACCTGCTAACGTCGAATTTGACACGGACTTAAAATTGACAGCAGGGTAACCAACATTAACAGTGCCAACCTAAGAAAAAATCACAACCATTTATGATCACCCGTAAAAACAATTACGAAAATAAATTACTACCGCTGTGATAATGTGTAACTAGGCATTTGCATGCCCCTCATTGGTTGAAATTGCGTCACGTGATACATGAATTATATTCTCTATACAATAAATGTTTCAGATTCATTTTTGTTTCTTATTCCTAGTGTATCGGAGGTTGAAATAGTAATTTATCGCATTTCATTTGGAAATGTAGTACATTTCTTCATTCAAAATCAATAACAAATGTAGTACTTTTATCATTAGCAACACTTTTATCCCTAGCAACGGCGATTCGTTTTACATTTGGCAATACTGAAGTGTGATGTTGGTGAGACTGTAAATCTATGTCAAATTCGAGGTTAGTAGGTTAGGTCTTGCGTCAGTTTTGACATAGATTGACGCAAAACCTAACCTGCTAACCTCGAATTTGACATAGACTTACAGTGTCACCAACAACACAGTTCAGTACTGCCAAAAGCATAACATCAACTGGAGCTGCTTATTGTGATATAGTACATAGGAATGAGTCATGCTCATCTTGGTTATGTTTTGACAGTTAGTGTCACTCGTATGTAAAAATTTAATATTTTACATTCCTTATGAAATGTGTAATTAGGGAAACTAGAATGAGCAACTCTGGGTGCTAACAGGCTTTCGCATCAATTTTACTAAAACCAAAATGGTGATAGAAACACGTCCAGAACTTAAAAATATAGCAAGCTGTAACATCGTCAAAGGTTAACAACAATGATAGTTCAGAACCTGAAAATCGTTGTCGAATATAAATGTCTTGTAATCCCACGTCTGAGTTATCGAAAGTGTGGAACAGCGATATATAAAGTGTTATCTTTTCGATATTCTTCAATGTTGCTGTTACTAATAGGCGAGGCATAGACGTTTTTGAGGCACGGTGCTGGAGGCGTATGTTACGAATTCCTTGGACGAAATATGGCAACAATGCTTATATTTTAAAGCAGATAATGATCCGTAGCTATTTATTCAACATGGTGCATACATTTTTGGACACATTGATAATACGACAAAGTCTAAGTGATTTAGACTTACCAAAAAATCTGTAAAAGGCTTTACCTAGCACTTCCCTCGTCGACATTGTGACACTAAATAATTTTAAAGATGAAATTAAGTTAGGAGTAAAAATATCTTCACGTTTCTAATACATTTTCAAATAAAAAAACGTTACCGGTGGTCGAATTCCAAGAGCAGGCGGACCGCGTATGCAGTCCCAACTTTTGTGGGATATTGCAAGGGAAAGGGCTATTTCTACCTGAGCTACGGAGCACTGACCCTTCGAATTCCTGCGTTGCAGCTGTATTAAGTAACGCACTATATTGTTGCTCCTCTTTGTGTCGTACAACATTTATTCTGTATGGATTGGAGCCCATTTTTGGTAAGAATAAAGCCTGCGCTATGTACAAATTATTACTTGTATTTATTGCTAAGTTAAATGAAAAATACACAAAATTTAATTTTTTAAGGTGCTCACCCTGTATCTATTTGTCTGAAATTTTCTCGGTTTTATGCCAGTTAGATATATAATGTGTATGCAAAATATTGTCTTCCTCCGACAAATAGTTTTTCAGTTGTACCGCCAACAGACAGACAGACGGATGGAATTGAGAAAACCTGTTTTTCGTCATCTAGGGACCCTGAAACGTGAAGATCTGAAGAAATCTCGAAAGGTGATTTTTTCGCGATTACAATACAGACAAGGGAAGTAAAAATTAAGGTAAACGACCTAGAGGACGCTCTCCAATCCACTAGTCACACCAAATTAAAACTTTAACTAACAGATCTTTAACAAATACGACTAGATTAAGTAAAAACATAAATCAGCGAATAGATGCAGCCAAAACCTTGGTTCGGCAACCGTAGATCATGCGATTCGTATCTGTATTAGTCACCACTACTATGCATAGAGGATCAAGAAGACGAAGAAGCAGTTGTGATAATAACTTGTGTTTGATATATTGTAATATGTCTTGTATTTGCTCACTCAGACCTCATACAGTGAGTATTCATGCAATCCTATTTGTGTTCTTCTTCAGTGCTCCGAGTAAAATTATAATAGCATTATTACGTTTATTACAAAGAAAGTAAAACAGACTAAAGAAAATGCAAGAACTCATGTGCAATTTGTATTTTGAATGTCATTGTTAATATTGTAATCAGATTTTTACGGCACCAAATCTCTAATATTCGGATATAAAACGATAGTTATAGGCGTTTAACGTAAAAACCTGTTTCTGATTGAGTAAGATCACCGATACATTAATTATCACAATAAAGAGAACACAAAATTCTAAAACTGTGAAAAAGTTGCGAGTGACAATAAATTGTAAATGTAATTTAGGGGTAGTTCAATTTCCAAAATGTAGGCTTTTATTGCTAGAGAATAATCTATAATTACAGTATCTATTTCGGCTCGCCAAATCATTCTTATTTCAGCAACCTTTATGAATTCAGAATTAAATCGAATAGAATCCAGCATATTTACTATTAGTACACAATATTCCGAAAGAATGGGACACTGGCTAGTAAAATACTATTCAAAATAGGGAGATAGATCCAACTATGCCTTAATAAAAAATGCACCCTTAAGAAATTACACTCTCAAGATGTTGAATTTCTATTTTTGGAATTTGTTCAGAACTTAAAAACTTCATGTGATAAAAGTTGATCAAGTTTATCAAATCCTTATATAACTGAATTGATATGTACATATTTATAAAAGGAAACGTCTATTCTAATTCTTCTATGGATCCCATCCATGTCATAATTAAATTTAGCCATAACAAGTATAAAATGGCTCCCTCTTTCGGTTGAAATAATAAGACACGAAATATTATAGAATTAGAGAAACAAATTGGATGGAAGTATGAATTACATCTTGAAAATTTAGTTTCATATCGCAACATAGAATGCGTACTTTAGCTTAGAAAAGTATAATATTTTGTTCTTTAGATTTACTTCTACAGTTGACAGATGCAAACATGAGAGTTGAAGAGGCGTGGCAAGAGATGCAGTCGTATTTAGGCAAAAGTCCAACAGTAGCAAGTAGCAAAAAGTATATCGGAATCAAATTCAAATATTTAATAAATTCGTGTTGCCGGCTAGACTTAAAATAAACACTTTATCGATATTTAAAATTTAATTAATAGTAATAACAATGTAAAGCCATTACGTTACACTAGAATACTTCCAAATAACTCGGGCAAACTAAAGATGCCCGATTTTAAGGTTAGGTGCTAACTATAAAAAATAATAAAATTTTAATTTAAATATCTGTAGATACTGATTTTGATAAATAGAACGATCGAAATAGTTTTGAAAAAAACTATTTTCAATAAACAAAAATAACCCAGATTAAATTTCAGAAAAAAAAGGGAAACACGAATTTTATAGATTGTAAATACGTCTTCTTCATGTCATTAGATACTAGTTAATTGTCACTATGTCGGTGGGACATAAATGATGTAATTAAAACGTCTAAAAACACCAAAAACAAGCACTAGATTAACGTTGATATTTTCATTTTGCGGCAATAGTACATATTAGCAAGCAACACAGAAGCTGTTAACACACGATATGTTTTGCTTCGGTGCGCTGTAACATCAGTTTATGAAATATTGCCTTATCATAGATCTCAAAAAATTTGAGTTTTACCTAACCGATAAGAACAGATTACTTGCAGCTGTATATATTTAATGTTGTATAATAGACAATTTATGCTACACATTAAAATTATTTCGGTGATTATGCAGATGTATCTGAAAATAGGTACAACGGCGAAGAAGCTAAGAGACAGTGGCGTAGCTATAAGCCCGCAAGACCCCACAGCTACTACAGGTGTGGGACCCTAAACGAAAGACATCTTTTTTAAAACGGTTTTTGATGTTACAAGCTTTCAGGCAACATTTACTCATGGCAAGGTTTGCTTGGGTCATCTACGATATTATTCATAACATTTCTGTGGTGAAAAGACTAAAGGGTATAAGTCAAAAATGGTCATTTTACAGGAACATCAAAAAACTATTTTGCTGGAGATTTGAGATCAAAAGAATCAAGTCGATTTATTGACTACAGCTCGCTTTGCTATTGATTCTAAAACTATTTCTACTAGAAAATAAATAAATACGGAACTTATACCTTATCGCATTTTCTTTTATTCATTTTATGAAATAGCAAAAGGGTATAAGTTGACACATAGCTTTTTGCAATATCCCGGAATATGTATTTCCTGATAAATAATTACTATGACAAAACAGCATACTAAACAAGAATATGTGGTTTCGAGTTCGAATAATGGGAGGTTATGTGTAAACTTACCGGTTAAGTTCTTGTACTTGTACTTCTGCAAAACTTTGTACGCACGAGAGCGTGTGTCCATTTTGGCACTTATTCGTTAAACTACACTATAATAACGAATAATAACACTGGACCGCTAAAACACGCTGTTGCACCTGCATGGAAATACACTCGTACTATAAGTGTATATAAGTTATTTGTTTTCAACACAAACGGAAAGTTATGAAATGGCAAAAAGGTATAAGTTAACATATGCTGTTCTGGGGTTGCAGATAACTTTACGAAAAGCTTTGACTCGGGGTATTAGTACACAGGTATCTATTTGCCATTGACTAAATTTGTTTTTTATCAATTTTTAGTGAATTTTCAGGAAATAAGTCTACATATCCCATTTAGAAAACTTGCTGTAACAATGCGGTTATGGTATGTAGACTTATTCATGTATTTAGATGCCCGATATTGCTCCGGACACGGGGCATCAATAAAATAAAAAATGAGATAAGTCGACTTATACCCTTTTGCCTTTTTGTCTTACCCAGAAACGGAAACTTTTCTTCTAAATTTTTAAAGAATTTAAATTTAATAGGGTTTTATTAAATTTTTAGATACAATTGAAATTCCTAGTACTGGAAGACGATGAATTATGGGAAATGGGGTGTCAACTGTCATTCAGGGCCTCCTAACTCAATAATTACTACAATAAAAAAACACTGGTAACTTACCAAATTACAGACGCGAGAGCAAAGAATCACTGAAAAGTACTGATTTTTAAATATTAAACTAAAGTGACAGCGATGGTAAAGAAATGGACACATAATTACAGAAGCTCCATACAAAATTGAAAATAATTTTAAATATTCTCAGGAACTGTACCTCTCAAAGATGAGGAGAATAACGATTCAAAAATATACATATATAAAGCAATCCATTCCTTTACAGAAATACTAGCAAGAAAAATCATTTTTGTATTGTAATTTACTATTTTAATAAAGTTGAAAAATACAGTTTGTAGATATTTGTATGTCCCTGATGTGTTGGTACGCTTGCGTATAATTTTTTATTATTATAGTTGGTAATACACTAATATTGTATCTATCGACTGGTTTTTGTGCAATGTGTAAGTATTTCGTTATAAAAATGTCTTATTTCTCATAACTTTGTTTTCAAATTATACTTGCGTAATACACATTATATTCTATAGTTAGGCCACTGTAAAGAGAAAAAAAACTACAAAAACTATATAAATGATTCGTAATGCCAATTCACATGAAAATGGAAGGACATCTGTGTTTTTTGGGTTTAGAGAAGTCTCCTCTATAATACATATAAGGATACTAGATACTACCAGTATTATCACAATAAAAAATGGTTAACTTATATCAAAACAAAAAGTGGACCAGAAAGGGCCATTGAACTTTTTGTTTTATAAAATACAAATCTAGTTAAATGACAATACGAATATGTACCTCAGTTTTAATATGAGGAGAGGCAAATATCTACAAGTAGTAGAGGTAGCAGAAAAAAGTAATTACGAATCAGAACCATTATAAGCGAGAAATTAGGATCTTCAGGTGTAACGAATATAGAATGAACAATAATTAAAGATAATTGGAAAGTAAGAGCAACTATAAGATGAATAATAGCATTCCTCGACAGCAAAGATATGAATAACTATTAATGTTGAAATTACACTATTGTCTTCTCTAATACAGAGGTCATTCTCACTATCTGAGTAAATGTGTTTAGTGCAGAAAAACTATGCATATTTGAAGAGCGTAGTTTTTTAATTTCTCTAGTTTTTGCCCAAACGTGGTAATCAACCGGCTAATTTGTTTGAGCGCACTTCGAAAGAAATTAAATGTGTTTTTGTGACACTCAACCATTCATCAAAGCTTGACGAAGTGGAAATTTCGTAGTTTCCTAAAGTTATGAATAAGCATATAATAATTAACGGTTGATTTGAACATAAGGGAATTCCTAATACGTGGGTAAAACCTCGCAAATTTAATTTTTACCTACTTCCAATTCGTCTAATTTTCTCAAACAAGTCTTGAATATAAGATTACAGTGTTATATTTTTTATGTATGTGCGTAATATCGTTTCTTGTAATGAAACTGTAGCGAACTCTGGATATCCATTATCTTTTAAAACCTTTTAACAAATTATTTATTTATTTAAGTTTCATTAGTATAGTAAACCATGTTGACTCTGTCGTAGTAGTTATTTACGTATAGAAGGCCGGAAGAGTAAGATTACGCCCGCAGCTAAAATTTGAGGCCCCACGGAGGAGGGCCTTTATTTGGCTAAGAGCGTAATCTACTTTCGGCCTGAGGTAGGTACAACGTTTTACGCAGAACTACGTGGAACAAACACTTAGAATAAATTTAGGTTTTTTTAATGCCAAAAATTACTGCCACGGTTACGGTGTCGGGAGGTAAAGTCTTTTGCGGGCAGCAAAGTTATTTTACCGCCCGCGTTTTTACCGCCCGCCGGGCGTAAAGTTGTACTTGCGGTCGCGTAACTAAGATATAAACTTAAACTTTCGGCCCGATTATGCTTAAAGAATTTTTACAATACCTGTATTTATATTTTTGTGATGGTTGAAGATAAAATGCCGGTACCTATTGCTGTGTGTTTTCTTACGGTGTATTGGTGTGACAAAAGTATTGCGTGTTTATTGTGTGTTTATGATTAGTTTATCAAGAAAAGGCAACTGTGTTGGCTGTTTCTAAGAGCCCAGAATCAAATCATTTGGCCCAGATAAGTAAAGCTCCTATATTTGCTGGTGTAATATTTAGAGCTAGTTCCAAATTTGTCTTTTCTGCTATGAATCCTGTTCTTTTAGCGTTTCACAATATTTCATACACTATAATACGATAATTGCAATTGTTTGGAAATTTTTCCACGGGAATTACCAGAATTAAGCAAATTCACAATAACTTTACCAAGTACCATGTTATTAAACAACAAGCAGCTTGTTTCACTTCAATAAAACATGTTACGGTGACCGAAATGATATTTTGATCAGATGGGCCAAATGAAATAAATCGATAATTTATTTTTAGTTTCGTATTTTCCGACTATTTTTTTGTAATTTGTTATTTCTAAAGCTGCTTAAAATATTGCTAAAAACTCCTAAAATTATGATGTAAGAATATTGCCCAAAAAGATTTTCTTTTGTGGTACAATACAAAGATACTTGAAAAATCTTAACTGGGCCAAATTATGTGATTCTGGGCTAATAATGTGAATTTGGTGGACGTTTCTTGAATGTTCAAGAAATTTGTTCACCTCGTCCATATCATGAGGCCAAATTGCAAAAACATCATTAACATACCTCCACCTGTATGTGTAAACATTTTGTTGTTCAAAGTCTTCCATCAAAATGAGAAAGAGAAACCCATTGTCACCCAGAACTCTTATTCGTAAAATTCGTTGTTTAGTTCAAAATATTTTGGTTTAATGCATGGTATTAATGCTTAATATTGTTTGTGTGTGTAACGTGTTACAGTTTTGTAACCTATGTTTTAGGGTGCTAGTGTTTTGTCTACCAGAACGTTGGTGAAAAGACTAATTACATCAAAACTACCCATTAAGTGTTGTGTGTTTATGTTTCCATCTTGAAGTTTTTCGAATAAATGCTGCGTGTTCTTAATGTGCATATCAGTATTTTAAGTAAAATTTAGCTAAACTGTGACAATGTGAAGCTATAGAACTAATAACCTAAGTGGTGCATTTGGCTTGTGTATTATTGGTAATCTATAAAAATGTGGACGTTTACTATAGTTTGATATTAGTGTTCGTTTTGCGACATCTGTGAATAGGTCTTTGTGTTTGTAAAGAGTTTTATCACATTTCTTATGAAATGCGATAAAATAGTATACAGAACGCGTTGGACAAGTGGTTCTACTGAACTCGTACGACCATCAACCAGTCATATTTATTCATCACTTTTCTAAACTGGTTGCGCAATGTACTATTGTATATTTTTATTTCTATTGTAGGTATTCGCCCTTTATTTAGCCTAGTGTATTGTCCCTCACTAATAAATGTTAGAAGTTTTTCATTGTATATGGCTAAGTCAAGTGCTACATTCATGTTGCCTTTGCCTGGAGGTAGAATTTTAATTGTGTTATCGGAATTTATTGTCTGTAATGACTGTTTCTATTGTTTGTATGTTTTGTTTGATTGTGTAACATCGTTCTGGAATTTGCTTCTAATTCTGTATTCCAGCATAAAAGATCTTATCTAAAGAAGCAATATCAACTAGACGTAAAATTAAAGAAACTGCGTATATTTTACTTAACCTTTCTCGATATTATTAAAAAAAAACTTTGGCTGTCGATTCTTAAAGATCAGATCAAGTAGGTGGTCAACCGTCATCCATTGGCTGGAGTTTGCTCGCTTTTCAGTCCCAGTAAAAAACAAAGTTTTTCATTTTTAGTTTTAATTGTTAATTCGTTGATATCGAGCACAAATTGTTTCTCAAAACGTTCCATTTTTAATAATTTTAATTTTGCAGGGTGGCGAAATATCAATAAACATCGTGAATTATATCACGCCACAAAAAGGTTTTAGAGACTATCTACCCATCTTCCGCAAATCGCAATCACACAGCCATCCACGCATATCGGCACATCTGTAAAGAACCCTTCCGAACATTGCGTGTTTCTAGATTCACGCTGATCGCTTGTAATATTTGAACTACCGCTGTCCATTCTTCTAACAGAGCTCTGGAGGATTAACCCCAGTTTCTCCCTGGATACATGGGAGTTGTTAATTTTGCTTTCCTCTTCGAGCCTGCGTTTATTGTTTAAATTTTGGCGATTATATACACCCGGTGAATATTTTGCGCGACGCCATGGTCATCTGACTTTCCTTGATTTTTTGCATATGGCGGACTTAGCAAAGTTTGATTTATGTCATTATTATTTTATGTTGCGTGTGTAATTTACGGCTACTTTAAAATGCACTAGGATAAGAGGTTGTACGTCCAAATTATCGTTATTAATCTGCTTGTTGCAAAATAAGTTTTTGTTATACCTACTTGTTAAAAAATTTATATTAAGGACTGTTTACTACTACGTAAGCAACCTCTTTACTGGCTATCCTAACGGACGTCTACTGTAAAATACTATTTTGGGCATATCCCAGTTTGTAGTGCACTAATGCTTTTAGTGCTCTTCACCGGTGTATCGATATTGGTTTCTTCTGTGCAATACTTTCGAAAGCGAGCATAATAGCTGGTCCTTCTAGGTAGGATGAGCATGTAGAATTGTTAGGGATTGTTTTGGAAACCTTTCGTTACGGTCACCGCTGAAGGCCTGATGCTCTTAAATACGATATTATGATTGTTATCGTAACAGAATCTTTGGAAGTTGGTGTATTTTCAGAGATTCAAAAACAAGGTAAGGTACAAATCTCTCAGCTGAGTAGCGCACACTCTTTCCCATTGCGTAGGAGGTTTGCTATGATGGAACTTCCACTCCATCACAGGCATCTCAAACACCATATTGACGCCCTAAAATAACACGAATATACTCTGCATCTTCCAAGAAGGTACAATTGTTTACGAATATCGCAAGTGAGCCCTCTTTTATTTGAGTTCCATATCGCTGAGCTGCTGGCCACTCCTTAGGAGAGTTACATGTCGTAAACTGGAATTTATCGGCAACAGAGCGGATTTTAACAATTACCACATAGACCTACGTTGATAGTACTAAGCCAAAGAGAATAAAGGATAAACATATAATTCCGCTAACTTTAATCAATGGGAAAATATATTTGAGAAATTTACAGTAAATGAACCAGATGTTATTAGTCAAATCTAAGAATCTAAGTGATTATTGTTAGGCTTTGGTCTTTATTTACCTCTTGTCACTTTAGAATATCTTTGAGTTTCAAACCCCTCATTTCGTTTCCGCAGGGTCATTGCAAAGAAACTACCTATAAATTAAGAATTCCCAAACAGTGCTGCCTACTGCATGTACCTCAGATCTGCTGTTTTGAGACAATGGGCTGCCATCAATATCGGCATTGTTTGAGGGACTACCGCGAACTGTTTACAAGGCTCTAGATCCCGGATGGCGGAATTCTTTAAGGTATTAAGATAGTCAATGAACTGCTACAAGCCTGTTGCTACAATATGTTTGAAGTTAGAAAGTTTTAGAAACACCACTTATATGATGAATTAGTGAAAAAAGACGATCGTAGAGAGTAATTGTAGGAGTTAACTAAGAACATAGAAAGAAAAGAAGTTTGTGTAGATCTAAACATATTTATAAAAAGGTAGACTCTGAAAAAAGGAGAAAAAGATGAGATGATAAGTTTGTTAGTGCCTAACCTGTAGATAGATGTTTATGATCAGATTTCAGTAAATTTAATTGTTTCTTCTAATTTTTTTCCGTCACAATATGAGGCTACATACTATAGCCATAACACAAATAAGGCTAAACTTAAAATGTAATTATTAGCATATTAATAACTTTATTTTTTTTACAGTTTGAATTTTAAAGGTAAGGCTGTCTACTAGCGTTACTTCTATTGCACGATGCTCAATTAATTAATTCACAATATATTATTTTAGATGCTACCCACTCAATTGAGTAGATCCTGCACTTATCATTTAGGATGCAGGAAAAATTAATTAAATTCTTTATATGGGTATCAATGAATGAGCTGGTAATTAATGAAATACGTATTTAATACTTTCATACTGTCTTTAATTAGTATCCATAGGTTAGTATGGATGACGTTTTTGTAAGGAAAGGTTTTAATACTTTATTAAACAATGATCCTCAATGTGTAAGTACTAGAGCAGGTAAAAAGCTGAGTAGGAGGCGACCTGCGAGAAATTTCAGCATTTTAGATTGTGTTACATTACTTGATTACTTTTTGTTGATTCTTATAGTGGCAAGGAGTCTGACTGACCCTCTGTGCGTTCAAATTAAACTCTAATTAGTTGAGTCGACACTGTTTCGTTCTTAAATGAAAATGTATTAGTTTCGGCAGGCCAACGTTCTGTTGTATTAGTGGAAGAGCGGCATCGAACTTTGAACAAAGCTGCGAACTTTATCTATGTTCCCTTTTCTGCAAGCGTAAAGAAAGGAACTGCACGAAGGACGCTGTTTCGGAACAAGGACGGTTTACTTACTTGTAAATATAACGGAGTTAAAGGAAATCAGTCGCCTTAATCGTGAGAGGAGGGTGTCCGGTCACGTGGTGCGGCGTGTGACTTCGAACCACGGAGCAGTGACAATTCAGATGGCAATATCCGGTTAACAGTGTCATTTAATCAGCCGCTCCGGGATATTGATCCGGGCCGCATTTCATTACGTGCCCACTTACACACCACTGCCTGATGTAGTCGCTCGCTCGTCCCTTTTTATTCGTCCGTCTTTTGTAGTTGTCCTCTGGTTGCACTTGGAGCGCTCTGCCGAAATCTGAAACTTAAAGAACGCCGGCTGGAGCGTCCCGTAATCCGACCTGTACGGGCAAAGTTCAACGACGATTTTTGATTAGCTCAGAAATTACAATCGCGAGTAATTAATGCGGCGAAGGGTAAGAAGTTTGGTAAGGCTATATAATGTGGGGTGATTGATGCAGCGGCGTTAGCGTCGCTTCACTTCATCGCTGGTTCACCGCGGACCGATAACCGACTGATGATGGATCGTGCCAAGTCACCCTCGTCATCTCTTATATATGCTTTCAACAAGTAATTGGCTCTTTTGCACGCTCTTCTCGTGCAGACATACACTTCGCACATTGTGCGTGCTATTTCTACGTATCGTTGAACCAAGTGCACAGTTCAACCTATATTCACTGAGTAAACGCCGCCTTTGAGATTTCTATCTACCATCTACTGTGCTGATGTTTTAAATACTATGATGCAGTAGAATTACAGAGTCGTATTAATGCACGTTATTTCCATATTTAAGTCGTTCTTTACGAACAGCATTGCTAGTCTTGCACAAGTGACTGTCAATGTTTTCTTAAACCGGGCATCTACATTTTATTTCGAGTCAACGTACTTCTACGGAGGGACATTCGTAGGCAGGAACCGGTATTAAGGTCAAATATCGATCTGATAATACATACATTCTTTGGTTTCTTATTCGTAGTTTCATAACAAATTCTGAACTGATTTGGATTCCAAGTGTCAGTGACTTTGTAGTAGATGTTAATAATAGAAGATCGCCGGTCTCCAGCCTCAGAGACCAAGTAATTATGACTAGAAAAGCGATTTCCTGGTAAAGTGTAGAGAGTATGCCGTTCTCCACCTTCAAAGACCAACTAATTATGGCTTGGAAAGCATATTCTTGTAGGGGTTTGAGTAGTAATCGTTAAGACTAATACTGAATTAATTAATTGAACTTACTCGTATTATATAAGCTTATACATACTTATCGTAAATAAATATGAACAAACACCTAATAACCTAGTACTACTTGTTGGCTCAATTATTAAAATCAATTCGAAATTAATTATTGGCAAACTGCATTTACACGTTGTCGGTAGAATTTGCTGAATAGTGTTGTATAATACTAGGAGGCAATTCAGTGCCCGTACCGACTAGAAATTCTTACTTGATATTGCAGCACATTCTTGAAGTAGTTAAATGAAATCGTTTAGCCATAAATTATTTAAAAATGCTAAACATTAGGATTAATATTAACAAGATTATACAAATCCTATGTTCAAAACTCAAGCCAGTTTCTTCACTCGACCTATATCTTCTTCGATAACATACGTCGTCTTTTCCTTGGATTACTAACTTTTCTAAGTCATTGATTCTCCCTGTTATTATATGAACCAAGTCTATTCAATAATATTCATAAATGCTTTGAAATGTTGATAGATCTACGGTATGTATTTGAATTGACAGATGGATGCATGGCCGCTTATTTCGAATCGAATCAAACGACCTCGTGACTTGAATTTTATCAATGCAAGGTCCGGTTGGCACTTGGATGGGCGTTCGTCGTATAGTAATAGTAAAATCGCAGCCAGTCGTGCTTCGAAGGGCTCGGTCAGCTATTATGTTACATCAGAAGTGCGAGCACAACTTGCAACTCTTATTACACAATATTTCTTCAAGCCACATAATATTATCATCATAATTATTATTATAGCTTCGACGTCATGTCTGATCGTCACGTTTAGACTTTCTTCTTTAAATATATTCAACTGTTCTAGTAATTGTTTCATCATTAGTTGTAAATGTGAATAATGGTAATTTATTGAAAATAGGGGTGTAGAGCT
Organism: Agriotes lineatus; assembly: GCA_940337035.1. Lineage (NCBI taxonomy): Eukaryota > Metazoa > Arthropoda > Insecta > Coleoptera > Elateridae > Agriotes > Agriotes lineatus. The sequence continues at coordinate 58,155,039 of OW679195.1, read as the reverse complement.
AGTTCACGTCCGTAGTTTATAACACTGGACGTCCACCACGGGAAACGTTAAAGAACTAGTACAGTTTAGCAGCCAGACAATCATCGCAGTCTCCTGGCTAATAAAACACACAATCACCATCATATCTAGCACTATTACAAACGCAAACTCAAAAGGCTCTTCTCCAAGCTAGTCGACAAGAAATCTCGGACCAATTATAAAGAGTTGCCAGATAAACCTAGAAGGCAGAAGTAGATCCGATTGTCAAATAATATGATAATAACATCAGCATGATCACTGCACAACATACCCAAACCAAAACAGAAGACCAACTGAAAAAGAGAGGAAAGATTCCGGGCTACGACTTACTAGGAGCAACATATCACCACATTTGTAGCGTAACAACCTACGTGACACCTACCATTAGAAAAGCCCATATGTGCTCAACTGCCAGCTTTGGCAATATTCGCGAAGTAGTTGTTAAAATCGGAGAACTAACAGTTTGTAATATATACAAGCCAGCCACCATATGACCACTACACGTCATACCCGTTCAGTAACACCCAGGCGTCTACCTGGGCGACATTAACAGCTACCATGCACTGTGAATATATAAGGAAAACGACAAAAAAAGGGAAGCACTGGTTAACTGGGCGGATAATAACAATACATGTCTTTCACGAAAAGGATGACCATTCAAATCAGCAGCCTGGAAACAGAAGTACAATCCTGACCTCTACTTCGTGACTACAAACGAAAACAACGTGTAATTTTTCACAGACATAATGAGTTCCGGCAGCATCCCTCACCTTCTAGAACGCTGGAAGATCACTACTAAAATCAGGTACACCAAGCCATTAACGAAATAGCTACAGACGTATTGTAGTACTGAACACAATCTATAAACTTTTGAAACGACTAATCTACAACCGTATCAGCGCCAGAATAAGATCCCAATAGAGCAAGCATGGCTTTACCCAAAACGTACTGCGCGGACCAAGTTATCACTCTAACGATCTTTACAGAGACGGGATACCAGAGGAAGCTAAAAACCTTAGCTGTCTTTATAGACTTATCTGCAATAGACGATAATGTATGCAGGAACTTTTTAATCTACATGCTGCTGACAGCAATCCCCCGTTAGAAAACCTACACACTCTTTCACGTGTGCATTAATAATTCCATAAGCAAACAAAAAATCCTAAACAACGGAGTGACAAATTTTGTCAGAGTGCCATAAACTAACGTCCAGACTGATTTAATGATAAGCATTTTCAAGAAAATACTTAGCGCAAACTGAATATTATTGAAAAGATCAAAATTTAGTAAAGATTGTCGCCACTAACATCAATTGTCCTTTGACCTTTTCAGTTTCTAGATTGATTGTAATAAATACATATGCCTTCTTGCTTATCAATAATGTTTGCGATGATTTTGTTAGCTTCAAATCGCTTCGTCGGCTAATTCTCTCAAAGAAAACACACTTTATGACTACTTGGATATAATTTCCAGCCGGCCAGTTCAGGAAGACGGCATGCAGCTCTTTAAGTATTAACAAATGATTAAAAACTAAAAGGGCGCCAACGAATGTTTACCAATTAACGATTAGTGTATCCAGGCATTCAACTGACAATTCGTTAGCTCAGTAGCACATAATTTCCTGAAAGAAGAGCTCAAATCACGCACAGGCAGCAGTAACAAATCATAACACCCAAATTCTAATATCACAGTATATAATTACAAGTTAAAATGGTATTTAGTACAAAGTAATTATTAATACATATTTCAGGTGATTATTGGCCAACTTAAGGTGCACTTCAAGAAACTAGGCTTGCGAGAACAATAGTTTACAAAACAGGTTAACCAGAGGTACAATTATAAACTACAACAGTTTAAACAAATGCGGTGACGATCAATATCGACTCCGTGGTTGAAAAATCATCACTTAGGTACGCAGCTCGTGAAGCGAACTGTACACAACGGCCGGGGTCCAAAATTCTGACTGAATATGATAGCAATCGGGTGAAGCATTCAGCACCGATTTACTGCACGCAGTATCGCATAACTTCACTTAGAAATGGAAAACAAAACCTGTTCTTAGTTTTCTTTGATTGAGCCCAGAAAAGCGAGAGCTGTATGTCGCCCAAACCACAGTATAAACAAACCCCAGTAGCGAAACTCAGGATTTGAGAATTTCATGCGCATGTCCCAAAATATACCGCTTAGAATATGGCCGCACTTCAATCAGCTGTCTCGTGTTTTGGTTTGAAGGTGTTCTTTCTTTCGCGTGTTGAAAACTTTGAGTGTGGATATTTTTAAAATTCGTACCTAGTAAGTACCTAGATTTGTTAAAATGCTTAAAGCCGGGAGCTACGTGTGTGCATATAAGGATTGCAAATCAGCATAGAAGTTTAAAGCACCAGAAATAAGTTTTTTTCAGTTTCCCAAAAGATCCAGAAAGGTAATTGAAACTTTGAAATTTAATTATACAATAAACAAATATGGTTTGAATTCTCTTAGGTCTACGTTATGGGTAGAGAGCTGCAACAGACCTGACTTACTATTGAAAAACGTGCAAACTTTATATTCTTATTACAGAGTTTGTTCGAAGACAAGTAGTCTGTTTGATTTGTAAAATTGTATCTAATTTATAAGATTTCATTAAAATCCTTTAATTTTAATAAACCTCCCAAAAAGAATAGGGTTTTTGTAATTATAATAGGTCCTCATCCAGCAAATCGCATAATTTCAAAAGAATAAATATTTATCAATTGATTTTTGTGTTTGCAATGTTATTTTCTTTATTCTACCACTAAGTACTATGAAGTAATATTTGAATTTCGCGCCAATACTACAGCTAAGTACTATGACGTAATATTTGAATTTCGCGCTAATACTACAGCTAAGAATATGGCCGCCGCATTCAGGGTCACAGAAATCGCATACCTGAGATCAAAGGTGCCGACAGAGAGTTTCGCTACTGGTCTGTGAAGTATATATACTGTGCCCAAACACCCGAAGGTCGGGATTGCAAGTGTAATTTTTGGAAAGCTCCGTACTTACGATTTTTAGTGACTCCGGACTGACTGCTAAAGAAAGAGAAAAACCTAAAATAGAATCATGGATGCTTTCGCTAAAACACGGCACGAGAAGCTTCGAAAGGCTTACCTTAGATGAATTTGGGCCACGTGTAGATAACTATTGGTGAAGTGCTTTCAAATCCGCTAACTCGGCGTGAGAAATTAGCTCTCAATACAACTGCCAGGGCCGCATCGTCCGCACATTCGGCGAGGTTCAAAAACCAAAAACCATAACTTGCATGCCCGCAAAAACCATTGGACAATTTTTAAAGACGCTAAACCAAAGCCATCATCGCGACGTCAGCAAGACAAACCAGACTTGTTTTTCTTCTAGAGCACTGTCGATTACGTCAGTTATTCTATGCACTTGATCTATCGTCGAGTGCTTTTGCCTGAATCCAAACTGATAATCTATGATTAAGTTATTATTTTCTATTATTGGCCGTAGTCTCTTAAGGAGTAGTTTTTCAAAGAGTTCGTTACGTTTCAATTACGCCGCCTTTCAATTTAGCATTCGATGGTATTGAGTCCGCGCGTTCGCGCGATCTGTGATCGCGTCTGCTGCAACGACCTTGTTAGGCATTTATCTTTAGGCGCAGGCTTTTGTCTTCAAGCGCGTTCTTTCCGCTCACGTCCGTCAAACCGACATGGTGGTTTAGCAATTTCTGAAGAGCTTAGGTAGGTTTTTGTTAAGGCTGCTGTTAGTTTCGTTTAATGGTGAAATGCAAGCCTACACGATTAAGTGGTTCTGATGCCCCCCAATCTCACGTTAAGGAAGTTTATTTCCTACGCATTTTGCGGATTTTGAATGCGACCACGAGTCGTCACACATGGCCTGGAGTTTTCCAGGGTGAGTATTCTAAACGCCCCAGATTCCCTTTAGTTTTGTTATGTTATCGTTGGACCTTTATTTTCCCCTTCACAGAAATTAGTGCCAGTTAACTAGCGCTAGAGAGCCAAGCATTTTTGGGCCAAAAACCCGATCTGAGGCAGCTGCTGCAGTTGTTCATTTATCGTGTCCACGGCCACCGCTTTAGGCGATTTCGAGCCGGCGTATTGTTGGACCTTCCGAGCCGTTTTCCTCTTGCTGCAGGCGTTAAAGTAGAGCGCTAGAAAGAAGATACGGAGGCTTTTTTCCTGGTTTGACTGCTACCCTTACCGTCGTGGTGCTGATCGCGTTGAGCCACCAGCTTCCGGCCGTACGAATTTAAAAACAAACGCTCTGGGATCGCGTTTTGCGTTTCCCCCGAAACCGAGCCCAAAACATCTGCTGGCCGAGCGGCCTGCTATTCATCCCTTTTAATGTGTGCAAGTGTATAATTATTGCAGAACTGTATGTAAAACTGTGGGTATTATACCTGTATAATTTGTTAATTGTAATAACCTACGATTCTGATTTCTGCGAACTATTGTGATAAATATCTATATTATTGTGCTGTGATATTTTCTGAAATTACATGATCTTTATGCCAGCTATAAAGGTTTGAATTTGGTTAGGGTTATTTATTTTGTTTGGAGCTCTCTTTCAGGAATTGTGTTTGTGCATTAGGTATTGAGTTTACAAATTCTCGCTGGAACACCGGGATGCACTCGCCGTTATTTGAAAAATTTGTTGGCGCGCTGGGCATTTAAATCTTTGTTTGTTCTACCGATTAATCTCTTAAAGAGCTGCACGCCTTCTACGACTAAGCTGGAGGCCGGCTTTTGCACCCGAGTGTACCTTGTATGTAATTTCTTTGGAAGATTGCCCAAAAAGTAATAATTTACTAACAAGTTCTGAAACTATCGGCAGAAGGGAAATCGGTCAATAAGATTTGACTTCATTAGGTTGTTTTCCTGGCTTTGGCAACATGATTACTTCTGCTACTTTCCAGCATGCAGGAGCATGTTTTATTCTGGAAGCTTCATTGAAGAGGTAGGTCGACATGACTATACCTTTTCTAGGCAGATGCTTTAAGATTTCTCCAGTGATTAAATCGAATCTGGGTGCTTTCTTTAGGTTTAGATTAGTTCTTATCTCCTTAGCTACTTCTTTTGGGATAACTGGAGTAATATTTTCGGATTTTGGGTTACGAGTGATACTTATACCTTGAATTGTCTGCCCTTGGTTAGGTGTGAATATTTCCGCCAGGTGTTCGGCAAACAAGTATGCTTTGTGCTCATTCTCTTTAACCCATAGTGCATTAGTGCTTCTAATAGGCGGACAATAAGTTATGGGTGTCTTACTCTTCTTAGTCGCTTTCCATAGTGAATAATCGGTTTCTTCATATGCAGATAAGTCTTGTAAATATGAGCTTATAGACTCGTCTTTAAGTTTCTGGATTTCTCGTCTGAGTTTCTGAGTTTTGTTATTAAGTATAGCCTTGTCTGCAGAATCCCTTAATTGCTGCCATCTTCTTCAAGCTCTTCTTTTTTCTTTGGCTAGATCTCTAATTTCAGCGGGATTGTTTGCACCTTTGGATATAAGAGAACTGGAGGCGCAAAACATAACCTTATGGAGAACCAGCCGATGGATTTTAAATATTCCCCTTCGGTATACACTATAAACATACATAATGCGAGTTACGGCTCTGATAAAGACTACTTTCAGAAAATATTTACTGCGGAACTGATCGACCAACAGCTATAGCGGAGCTCAAAGACGATTGTTTACAATAGCCGATACAGCTTCTGCATAAATCAGGCAGGCAATACAAACCCAACGAGACATTTTCGTTTGTCTGTATGTGCTGAAATTAGACAAAATAAGTCAATGGTCTCAAGCTGTGTTTGATACGAGAGCGATACCGGAAGGCAAGGTAGGTAGCAAATCATTTCTAGTTAACTAAAAATTGCGTTCTCGCCAATAATAATGGTTAATTCCGATTGTTGTTTAATGTAAAAATACAGTCCATTGCTGCTATCGTTATCAATATTCTTATGTTTTGGACAAAAGCTTTTGTAGTTATATATAAAAACGAGGCCACCTAGGTAGGGGGTCAGCGGTCTGTTTAGCAACCAGGTAGAAATGGGTTCAAATCTGGGAGCAGGAACGAATTTGAACTCATTAGTTAAGTGCAGGTGAGGTTTACGGTTGTTGAGTGTGCGGTATGTTTGGATGCAGAGAGCATAATGTAAGCTGCATACGACCCGTTACCTCCGTTGCACTTCCAGCACGGTAGGAATGGAGTTCGGAAGGTAAAGGTGGCCAAAGAAAATTATGAACGAACGAATAAAAAACTAGTAAGGATGATTAAGTGGATTGAAGTGGCCAAATATAAAATTGTGTAATATCGGTTCAATATTCTACTGAGCACTGAAATCAAATTCCTTTTCGTTACCGATTTCTAGATAGTGGCAACCAAGAAGGAATATACAGAGTCCTTACATAATGATTTAGTAAATTTAATGTTCTAATGAAGAGAGCGTGTGGACGGCTAGTAGAGTGCTTTCGCCAGCAGTCGGCAGGTAGTGGGTTCGAGCCCCACACCCGTACATTGAAAACATCTAACGCTCTCCGGCCATCAGCCACGAACATCTTTGATGGTCGTTACCCCTGTGAGGGCATTCTTCCCTAATTCAAGGGTTTAGGCTAGCCACCTACCCCAGCCGCGGCTTAAGATGGCTTATAAAACCGCACTCAATGTGTGGAAATAACAAGCTCCCAGCCTATATTAAGAGGAAGATAGAAGAAGAATGTTCTAATGTTGCATGCCAGCTGAAAATGTAAAGACAATGGGGGAAATAAGAAATAAAGGAAAAAGGATCACCTCTTGATTGTGGCAGTTGTAGAAATATTGCAATAATTTAATATCCGAGTCTTCTTCAAGTGCCATCTTTATTCCAAAGGTTGGCGATCATCAAGGCAATTTGAATCTTTGTGGCCGCTGATATGAAAAGTTGGCTGTTGGAGCAGTTATACCAATCTCTGAGATTCTTTAGCCACGAATGTCTTCTTCTTCCTATACTTCTTCTCCCCATAATCTTTATAATGAGCGGTAGTATGTGATATTCTTCTCCTCTCATGATGTGTCCTAGGTACTGAATCTTCCTCTTTTTAATAGTTAGTATAGTCTCTTTTTCTTTCTTAATCCGTGCTAGGAACCCATGATATTCTCAAGATCAGTAATACATCCATAATTCGAAACTCTCGATCCTCTTAATGTCTATTTTTTTCATCGTCCTTGTTTCCATTTCATAGTAGAGTACTGGCAGTAGATAGCATCTCATTCATGATTTTCATCTCTAGACTTAAGTCTCCGCCACATAGCGCTTTTTTCATTTTCATGAATGTACTTCTAGGCTTTTCTATTCTTATTTTTTTTTAGACAGAGCTATCGTTGTTCTCGTTTACGCATGTTCTTAGATAATTATATTTTCACACTCTTTAACTACTTGTTCGTGGATATATACGTTTTCGTTGTTTTGCACTGATTTTGTTATTAACATGAATTTTGTTTTCTCTATATTCCATAGTCCATATTCCTCGCTGATTTCTACTACTTTATTTAGTAAGGTTTGTAGGTCTTCGAGAGTTTCCGTCAAAAGAGCCGTGTCATCAGCGTATCTTAGATTATTTATTGGTGTGCCATTTATTTTAATGCCAATATTCCGATCTTCTAATGTGTCTAGTGCTTTGCTGATTATGTCTTCTGAATATACGTTGAATAGGGTCGGCGCTAGGAGGCAACCTTGCCTTACGCCCCTTTCTATTTCTATTTCTTTAGATGTACTTTGATCTATTCGTATAGTGGCTTTTTGATTATAGTATAACCTTGAGATTATCCTTATATCTGTGATCCAAATTATTTTCTTTTAGTAGTTTCATCAACTGGTCATGTCTAACTTTATCGAAGGCTTTATTATAATCTCTAAAGCACGTGTAAACTTCTTGGTTTATATCTAAGCATCTCTGTGATATCACATTAAAAGCAATGAGTGCCTCTCTAGTGCATAATTCGTTCCTGAATTCGAATTGGTTATTATTTATATCTTGTTCAAGATTCCTGTATATTCTATTATGTATGATCTTTAGAAAAGATTTTAGTGTGTGGCTCATTAAGCTAATTGTACGGTAATCAACGCATTTTCTGGCATTTACTTTCTTGGGCAGTGTCACAAAAGTTGATAGCAACCATTCGTTAGGTATTATTCCGGTCGAATATATTTCTTTGTATAAATCTACTAATATATGGAAGTGATTTTTTTCTATGAGTTTGAGAGTTTCGGCAGGTAGGTCATCTGGCCCCGCTGTCTTTCTATTCTTCATTTTTTTAATTGCATATAAGACTTTCGTTATGTCTATAATATCCGAGTAAAGTTATGTTAAATATAGTAAATGAAAGACTAAAGAACTATGTCTACCTGAAATATCAGAGGAACAAGCCGGTTTCGTACCTGGTAAAGGTACACGCGAACACATTTTAACCACTTGTCTATTAAGTGAAATGGCTCATATTACGTTCCCATCTATATGTGCTTTGTCGACTACTCCAGGGCCTTCAACAACATCCTATGGAATGAATTATGGTCAATATTAGAACAAATGTACACTCATCAAGCAACTATATAACCATGCCAATGATGTCAACAAGTCCAAGTCGCTTATTGACGAATTATTAAGTACTTGATATCAATTTTATTTTATTTAATTTTGTTACTGTATAAATTTAGTTCTTCTGTATATGTTTTCAAACACACACCTTGTATTCATTTTTGAGCAATGATAGATTTACTCTCTTCTCTGTATCTTATCGAATAATAATAATAATAATAATAATAATACAGCGACAGTAGAGGTGGGAAAAGTTACATCGCAGAAATTTAAAGTATTTAAGGGTACAAGACAGGGATGCAAACTCTCGCCGTTACTGTTCAATGTATACAGTGAATGGAAGGTTTTTAAAAAATGGGCAGGAGGAGTTATCGTTGGTGCCATGAGGATCAGCAATTTCAGATATGATGCCCTTATATTAGCCACAAATGGAGAAAACTAAGAACCATTATGACAAAATTTGTTATCTTATCCTATATTATAAGAGTCGATGCCGCCGGTCGCCGGCCGCCGGCCGTCCAGACGTAAGCAGGCCCGCGCACACGCTGCATGAACGGCCTGCATGCTAGCAAGTGGCGCGCGCGCACGAATGGCGAGACCGCATTTGTATTGTTAACGCTGGCAAGGCCGGACGTCGGCTGGCCACCCGCCTAAGCAAGCATTTTTATTGTTAACCGTTTCTTTACACTGGCCCGGCCAGACGTAGGCTGGCCACGAGTTCTAGTTATAATTCATCAGTACGGACTTGAATACACGTAAAACTAAATACATGATCATAGACCGAGCTAATAACAACGAGATATACATGCAATGTTTGAAGCATTTAGTCAATTTGAATATCTAGGATCTATTATAACCAACGAAGGAGGAATCAGTCTTGAAATTCCAAGAAGGAATGCTATTGCAAGATCTGCAATGCGGAAACTAACCCGTCTCTGGCGAGACCAGAACATAAGTAAACGCACCAAACTTACCCCTGCTTTATTTTTTCCTACTGCTACGTATGCCGCCAAAACCTGGACTATTAAGAAATGAGACAGTAATATGATAAGAAATAACTAAACTGGCAAAGAAGTAAATTAGAAAAGATATTCGAACGGCGGTCTATATTGTTCCATGCCATGACACTGGGCCTATAAAGTGACCTTTGGAATGGCCTACCACAATCTGGCAACATAGCAGCACCAACCTTTAACAAAAAATTACTAGTTTTGGTCACTAAATGAACAATCTGTCAGTGTACTATCCCATCCCATCATCGTGATGCATTCCAGTTGAAAAAAAATATATAAAATCACTGCTATTTACATCGCAGTGCGTCACTTTGCCGTAATATTCGATTTAAAACAATTTCTAATGGTTAGGTACCTAATTTGCCATTGCAAGTAAATCGTTACTAATTTTGATATTACCTAAAACAGTAATTTCTTCAAAGTAACTTGCCTGGAAGCTAGTGATATTGCAGTCGAAACAAGTCTCTACGTCTTATTACCCTTTATACCTGCTCTTTTAAAGTGCTTTTCACACAGAACACTAGCCTTTCCAATCTGCCAGTTATTTAAATGCATAATGTCTTTCTATTTTTGTGCCACCGTTCCATTAGATGGAAACCTGAACAAGCTAACATATGAAGCAACTGTTGAAGCGTAAGTTGACTTGCAGCTTGGTACGTAACACTTCAAAGGCAGTTTTGTAACTTATATGTATTGCCTTGTAAAAATAGTTTTTAATGTCAAATATATTTCAAACAAACAAAACTCAGTGTGTCTTGGAATGGCCTAGCACACAATCTGGCAACAGAGCCAGTGTCATGGCCTGGAACAATATAAACTGCCTTGACAATACCGAACCAATAAAAAACTTCATTGGGAAAATAATGGTACGAAAGTTTTGCGAACACAATTATCACGAGGAAGAACCAAAATATTGAAAATAAAGGATAATGGTGGAACTATAGTCACAAACAGAATGGAAATAAATTCAGGACTTCTATCAAATACTGTACTCTACAACAATGCCAGAACAACCCATACCACCAGAAAACATAATAAATGTAGGATCAGAAGAAATACTGCAAATAACAACCGATGAAATAAATAAAGCACTAAATCAAATTAAAATAAAAAAGATTCTGATGAAGCCCGCATTGCAATTGAAATGATCAAAATAGGTGGAAATATGTTTGAGTGTGCAATGAAGGCTCTTAAATTGCTGCCTAGTGAAGGGGAAAATATTGAGTACTTGGAAAAATGCGGAGGTGATTCTATTGTTTAAGAAAGAAGTTAACACAAATGTGGAAAACTACCAACCTATAAGTTCTCTCTCCTACCTCTACAAGCTCTTCTCAAGTATACTAATAAATATACTAACACAGAATCTATATTCATAGCAACCGAATGAACAAACCGGCTTCCGAAGAGGATACAGTACGATGGATCACCTAAAGGCACTTTGAACATTAATAGAGAAAGCTACGGAATATAACGTTCCATTTCATATTGCATTTGTCGAATATCATAAGGCTTTCCACACAATAGAAAAATGGTATATCTTAACAGCTATGAACAACGCACGGATTAATTCTAGGTACTCTATAATAGTCAAGGATATATAGGAAAACCCTACCATGCATATTAAGATCGACGATAATTTGATGACGCAACAAATTAAATTGGAGAAAGGGGTTCGACAGGGGGTGTTATATTTCCTAAATTGTTCACATTGGCCCTAGAAGACATCTTCAAAACACTAAACTGGGAAAACTATGGAATAATCATCGATGGGAACTACCTAAGTCATCTCTGGTTTGCCGACGATGCGATTCTGTTCAGTAGCGATGTTAAACAACTAAAAACTATGCTGGAACAACTTAGTAACGCATCTCAAGAGATGGGTTTGAACACGAATTTCACAGAAACAAAACCAATGAGTGAGAGCGAAGAAGTAATTACGATACAAAATCACAAAATAAAATATTTAAAAAATACTTCTACTTAGGACATACCATCACACTTGGAAAAGGAAACCAATTCTTGGAAGTTAAGAGAAGAAAAGCAGAAACATGGGCAGCATTTGGGAAGTTAAGACGCATATAAGGAAATAAAGACAATTCCAATCAATCTGAAGAAAAATGTTTACAATGGGATGGAAACAATGATTCTTACACAAAAAAAGTGCCGAAAAACTACGACTAACACATATAGCTAATGAATGAGCAATGTTGGGTATAAGTCTTCGAAATAGAATAAAAAATTCGACGAAGAATAAAAGTAACAAATGTTATGAAGGAAATGGCACACCTAAAATGGCAATGGGTGGGCCATGTTGCACGACAAGAAGCAAACAGGTGGACATCTAGAGTGATAAAATGGAGACCGAGACAAACCAAAAGGAGCGTTGGTAGACCTTAAAAAAGATGGGTCGACGACACAAGGAAAGCTGCTAGAAAAAAGTCGATTAGGTCGGCGCAGAACCGACAAGCATGGGGACTTATTGGAGAGGCCTATATCCAGGAGTGGATTAATCTGGGCTAATAAAGAAGTAGAAGAAGAATATGATAATTGCCTTTGAAGTATGGCGCTGTATGAGGATGTTGCAAGTGCTTTGGACAGCACATTGAACACGTGCTTTTATACTAGAAAAACATAGTATAACAAAACGACAGTATCATACGTACTTTGGCTATGTTGCCCTAAAACAAAGTAAAATAGAGAACTTCATAGTTCAAGACAAAATGGAAAGTCGCCGGTCGAGAGAAAGATTCATCCGTGGCAGTAAAACAAGCTCACCATAGAGAACGATGGAAACAACTTATAATAACATAGAATAATCTACGTCATAGTGTCACCACACCCCTTAAGGGTTAAGCATAGAGGAAGAGTTGCGTGCCAGTACCGATTTGACATTCTTGAGATTTGACGTTCGTGGTGTATGTAGATTTGCATTCTCACGTTGCGTTAATTTACAACACTTTATTATCTTTCAACGTTAGTTCTATTCCGAACTAAATGACTTACTTTTGGATTGTTTCCTATAATATGTTAACTGTTTAATATAAAACATATAGTTTTCCCAACATGGTTGTCAATAGAATTAAATTAGTTGCATATATTACCTAGTCAAGCAGTTTTTTATCTTTTTCCATGTCTCTATATACAGTCAAGTACAAACAAATTCTCATTCTCTCGCAAGCAAATACTTTCAATGGACGGAACGTTAGAAAACAAGAACAAACAAAACTATTTTTATGGTATCCAGCACTAAGTAAAAATTGTATTAGCTGCTGTACAAGGAAGAAAAGTAATCCATATAAAGGACGTGAAGTAGTGATTTTTTTGTCTCCGATTTGGAATATTGATCTACATGTAGAGAAGGGTCTTTTAATCTAATACTGAATTTAGAAATTCGCGGAAGATTATGACTTAGCTTTTCAAATATGTATCTGGAAAAGATAATAGTTGCATTAAGAATTTTACAACAAAACGTGTATTGTCACTTTGTCACAATGAAACGAAATATGAAATTACCACTAGAAGGAAAAACCTTTTTAATTTTTAATACGTTAACAGTGTCAAACTATTGCTTTGCTTTTATAATATTTTTACCCTTTAACATGCCGTTGGACTGTAGCTGGTCGTCGTGGATATAGAAGTAGGAGGGCCCCAATCCTTGAAAGTGTTTATCTTTTACAACTGTGAAATACTTCCCGGATTTTAAAGAATGAACAGCTTTCCATCTGAGGTCAGATTGCGGATATATTAATTTATTGAGTACAAGTTAGTTTTTACACTTCCAGTTCTGTCCTTTGATATTTTCAAGATAAATGTTATTATAAATTTTTGTGTATTATAATGAAATGTTAGCACTTAGATATTTTCCAAGTAATAATCTTGAATTACGGCTCATCTTCAATGAGTAGTTTATTACCGGAAAGCTTTTAGCAGTTCATTTCGGTTCCAATTCTGAATTCTTGTTTGTGTTCACAACATATAAATGCAACAACTGAACTTTTTTTGCAAAAATGGTGCAGTCCACGAGGAAATTCAAATTGAACTAGGAATGGGATAAACCAATAATTATACTTAGTGTCGACGTTTAAATTTATTTAATAATTATTAAGGAAACTTGGTAAGAATAATTCATACATAATCGTTAGCCTCTTTTACTTTACAACGTCAAGGACTATATGAGGGTCTTATATCAGGGAGGGTCAGGGAAGCGTGTGCCCTAAAATTGAAGAATTTATTATTTGGAGTATTGTATAGAGCTAAATAAGCACCAGGGCGTATTTAAAAACTGTGTAACGTCGGAAACTGCAAAAAGAAAAGAGCTTATCAGCCATAATTATTACAAAATTAGATAATATTGGACTGACCTACATACGCCCCATGATTCTAATGTTTGCAGCAGGGGGATAGCTTGCTCCTCTAACAACCTATTATTTTTGTTATTGCCATAACAGTGTAGACGTATCAAGTGTGTCACAAAATAATACATAAATATACATGAGTAATCACAATATAGTTATTTATGTACCTAGGGCATTATGAAGGTATTTATGCCAGCGGGCTAAAATATCAAATAATGCCGTGGTGCACACAAACTACTGTCTTACTAGTGTTTTTTAATAACTTAAATAATGAATCAGAAAGTGGAAGATCAATCATTGCTCTGTACGTATCGACACATTGAGGTACGTGATTGGTCGCTAAAGATAAGCGAGCGTTATAAATTATAATGCCCGTTCATGATGCCCCGGTATTATGGACTTGTTTATATATTCCGTATCACAGGAATAAACAACAAATAATGTACTAGTAAGACATAAAATTATTAGTGGCGTTAAGAAAAGCGGCTTTTGATAATCTGTTAATATCCCAAAGAGACGACAATTCTAGATTTTGTCCAAGTACGTACTTAAATTTGTTGCTGTTAATAATACCTAACCTACAACTTGTAGCTAGTAGCTGTATTTAAATTAAAGTTCTTGTTTTTAACTTGCTAACCTATGATTTAGATGCCCAAGAACCTGCAAAAATCCACAAATTCTTAAACCGACCGAATTAGATAATAAATTTGACAATCTAAGCGAAAATTTAATTCAGTTGCAAAATGTTTATTTCGAAGTCCTCCTCCTTATAACAAGTCCTACGCATTGGAAGGAGATTGTTCGCATATTGACTCTAATCCCCAAAAAAAAAAGACGCTGAAGCCGAGGAAGAAAATGAAGTTTCGGCAGCAGAAGAAGATGAAGGGAAAATCGAGAAAGAAAATGAAGTCCAAGCTGCAGAAAAAATGAAACTGAAACAAAAAGAGAAAATTATTTTCGAAAGGAAACTTTAGCAGCTTCCACGAGAGAAGAGAAGAACGCCTAACATTCAACGACCAAAGTAGCTCATTTAACAAGTTTTCTAAAAAAAATAATTTCTTCAACATTATATCAACAATAGTAAAAAATTGCAACAGCTAATTATATTGTTTACAGCATAGGTGTATTAAGACGTACAGTAGAAAATTTACACCCCACCCGCTTTTACGCAAAAATGTTTATGATTGTACCATATAATACGACATTATATAAACGTTTCATTTATTCAGTTCTCTAAACCGAATTGTATAGGGCAAATTAACGAGTACCATGTGAATAATTACATTCTAAATTTCTAAGTAAATACTTTTATCTAGTCCAGTGAGATAAGTAACTCATTATGTCACTCATTGGACCTATTTTCGTTAGGTAATTGCATTCATTACATAACTGAGTGGTGTGAGGTGTAATGAGGCATGAAGGCATTACATAACTGAGTGGTGTAATGGCTTCATTATCTAACTGAAATAGTGTCAAATGAATGACATAATGACATTTACCTACTAAAATATTTTTGAAAATGACAGATCTGACAGTTCGCTTAATGCACTTTTCTCAATTTTAGGCAGTTGTAGATAAAATTTTGTACAATACATGTGTGATAATGCATCATTAATATATTTGTGTGCTTACATAACTCGTACTACGCACTCGTTTGTAACTTACAAGCACGTATATTAATTATGATGTTATCTCATTTGTATAGTAAATAACTATTATGGCATTGTTTGTTATTACCTAACTGAGTGATGTGAGGTGTAATGAGGCCATGAAGGTATTACATAACTGAGTGGTGTAATGGCTTTATTATTTAACTGAAATATTGTCAAATGAATGACATAATGGCATTTACCTACTAAAATATTTTTGAAAATGACAGATCTGACAGTTCTCTTAATGCACTTTTCTCAATTTTAGGCAGTTGTAGATAAAATATTTTAGCCGGGGTCGGTAGCTCAGTGGTAAGCATCCTGACTACTGATCTAAGGGTAGCGAGTTCGATTCCCGGTCCCGGTGAGGTTTTCAAAAATAAAAAAATGCAGATGAAAGCCTCTACAGAATGCCATCATTCGGAAGTGGTGTAAAGCCGTGGGTCCCATGTTACTACGATGTGTAGCATGTAAAAGATCCCTTGCTAGGGTTGGAATTAGTCTCCGCAAAATTCTACGTAGGACTTTGACCATATGACCAAAGCAGTCGGTGTCTAAGGTACCTGGTACTCTGCATCCCTAGACCTTGTCCATTAACAAACAAACAAACAAACAAGATAAAATGTTGTACAATACATGTGTGATAATGCATCATTAATATACTTGTGTGCTTACATAACTCGTGCTACGCACTCGTTTGTAACTTACACACACGTATATTAATGATGCTGTTATCCCACTTGTATAGTAAATAACTATTATGGCATTGTTTGTTATTAATAAAAAAGTATAATTTCTTCACGTTTCACATGTCACATGTCAATAAAAAAATTAAATGCATTTTACCGCTAATATTAATTACATGACTAACCGATCATAGGCGAACTTCAGTTTATTTCAAGAAACCGGCTTAAAGCTTCATGCGTGCAGGTTTCCAAGCAAAGTTTCCTTAAACTTCCCATGTTAGATCGATCTAATTACTTCATTTCATGTGAAACCTGAGAGTAACTGCGTAGTTCGTAAACAAATCTGCAACAGTTTTGTAGTTTAGAATGTTACTTAATTTAAAGAATCCAAACACTGTCCATAGATGAACTTACAGTAATGGGAACATCAATGCGCTACAAGCTTGCACTTCATTCAATCCAAACAGAACTAAATGAGTATACATGCCAACTACTATTAGCAGTGTATTTTGGTAAAGAATTTGCTTCCCGTATTTTTGAATGATATGAAAGAGTTTATGGAATCAAATGAAAAAGAGCAACTGTAGGCTCTGCATAGGCAGTTTTAGAGTAAATTGACGTTCTGTGTCGCCGTCTTCGTCAGTCATGTTCAGACAATTTTGCATAAAGTTTCTTCCATTGACCATCAGTTATTTAGGAGAAGAAAATGTTATATCTTTTAACTTTCTAATTTATAAACTTTTCAATGGCATTAGTTCATTTATTTTGAACCTTTTATTTCTTATTATTTCAAATTATTGTATTAGTTATAACTTATTACCAACCAGTTATATAAATTGTATGAAAATATGTTTCCATTTAATCCTAATCATCATCAATCTCATAGATTACATCATCCCAACGTTCCTTTCATTTCCATATTCAGCTATTATATTTTTGAAAATCATATTTTCGTGAAATCATTGTACCTACAGCAATTATGGAATATTGAATTGTTAATAAAGTATTTCTGTCGGGCAGCAGGAAAAAACTATCTAAAATTATAAATCTTTAATTAAAATTTGCGTGTGCTCTAGTAGTTGGTTTCAATCTATTGTATACACAGTGTATTTATTTGTATTAAAATAGTTATTTATCGTGTTAGAAAGACGCATCTCGGCCTGGTGCCCGGAAGGGCTCAATTCTTCTCACGTGACTTCTTTGTAATAACTTACGCGTGCCATATATTTTATCCAACTCAATAAATACCAAATAAACATCAATATTGTATTCGAAGCCGTGAAAAGTCAAATTGACAAATTAATTAGCAATAAGCTCAACTAGGAGAGATCAGATGCATTTATAATTATATTGTTGGTAACACTGTCAGTCTATGTCAAATTTGAGGTTAGTAGGTTAGGTTTTGTTTGTTATTTGACACAGGCTGACTTAAAACGTAACCTGTTAACCTCGATTTTGCCGTTGGCAGCACTACCTACAACGATTTATGTCACACGTGTCTCACGTATATAATTCAACTGAAATCGGCATAATGAAATCGTCATAATAATGTGGTGTTGGATATAGTATATTACAATACAAGTGCATTTTATGAAAGCGAGAAAATGTTAGAAAAGCGAGACCCGCAAGGTCGAGTTTTTTAATTTTCGAGACCTGGTACAAGGATATTCTCAAAAGTTTTAATTATTTTATTATATACTTTTTACTTACCGCACTAGTTGTGTTATAGAATGTACTTACCGCGAGCTATTTTTCTAATTTCTATGTAAGTATATGAAAATAAAAACCATCGTACAAAATAATGACTTACATTATGAAGCAATAAAATCCTTTAGTATTCTCCACAAGTTTATTATACATAATTTAGTAAGTAGCGACATGCTTCGAAACCACACTGGTTTCACCATCAGACGCAAACATTAATCTACAGAGGTATAATATGAACATAGGTATTCGTAATAAAGGGTTACACTTACGTGAATTATCATAGCTAAAATAGCACATGGTAGAAATGAGGTTAAAATTTAAAGATAAACATAATAAGTCAAACAAAGCTGTAAAACACCATGAAAGTGAAAAAGGGAAATAATTAAGCAGTAAACTACATTATAAAAATCATCGTTATACTGGCTAAAACATGACTATTGAACGAACAAGTTAAACAGTGATTGACATTGAAGATGCCAACATTTAGAATGAAGTGATTTCAATTGTGTATCTAAACATAAAATAAAAAAATCCCTAGATTCAATGACAGTGAAATTGCCAGAGCGATTCACTCAGTTTTAGCATTTACATGAAGCCCAGTTGTACTGACCAGACGATCACTTGCTCGGCCATTCGTCCTTTATCCCTTTAACGTGCTAATTTTCAATTTTTATTTCGACATCTATTTTCTATCCCTATGTCACTCACAGATTTCAACATAGAATTCAACATCATTAGATTCGTTGCTATTAACAACGGTTATCCTATTAAACTAATTTTACTTTTTTAATACAAACTCCGAATAAAACTTTCCATAGACGTAACGCCTAGTAGTAATTCCGAAAATACGATTATCATTCAATTCCGTATTATGGTACAATTTCCTTTTCCATAAAAAACATTTTACGCAAATGCAACTTTGAAATTTGTTTTTCTCCTACTAATTCCATTCAGAAATTAATAGTTTGCAATAAAGATCCTACACTTTTATTAGAAAAATCTGGTGTCTAGGTGTCTCTATATTGGTCAAACCGGACGTACTTTTAAAAAGAATTAAAGAACATTTTGCTTGCATCAGAAATAACTTCATTATTGATCAACCTAATAAATCCACTTTTGTCAATCACATTTAACAGTTTAACCACAGCTTCGACCCTAACAAAGACTAGACAACTTTATATACTGCTAAGAAAGGTATTCTTTTGAATTTACTTGAGACTTTTGAAATTCTATCCAATACTAATGAATTCAGACTCAATAAGATCACAGATTTTTGCAGTAATTATATTTTTATGAATATTGAATCATTTGGACTATTCTTTGAACCGCTCTGGTAATTTCATTGTCACTGAATCTAGGAATTTGTCTATTCTAGCTTTAGATACACAATTGAATTCATTTCTAATTCATTCTAAAGTTTTACCACCTTCAATGTTAATCACTTTTTAAGTTGTTCCTTCAGCAATTATCTATATTTTAACCAGTATAACGATTCTGATAATGTAGTTTACTGCTTAATTATTTCACTTCTCCAATATGATGGTGTTTTACAGCCTTGTTTGACTTATATACGTTTATCTTTAAATGTTAACCTCACTTTTACCAAGTGCTACCTTACCTATGATAATTCACGTAAGTGTAACTCTTTATTACGAACACCTTGGTTACTATTATAGCTCTGTAGATTAATCTTTGGGCCTGATGAGAAAACCTAGTCTTACTAAACTGTAGTAAACTTGTGAAGAAGACTAAAAGGTTTTATTGCTTCATATTAAGGCAACTCCGCTATGAGCATGACGGACCTTCCTCCTTTTTATACCCCACATTTTCAAAGATATTTAGATCGCTCAACCTACTATTAAAGAATGTTGCAAGATTATTAATCTTTTTGAATTGACACATTTTTGGTCCCTTCTTAGTTATTAAAATGTTCTTCTTAATGAGAGCCTTGGCTGGTGCACGTATTTTCTTCTATAACATTGCTGGAGCTGTTACTATTACATTTGTGCGTTTACTGTGTTCTAGGGATTTTCTTTTAACCTTCCGTCGGGCGTAGGCAGCTGATATGACAGGGATCGGACGAATATATTACGCTGTCACTCTTTAACACAAGCAGACAAAAGTTAACCCAATTGACTATTACCATATTTATTATGTGTTGGAAATTATTAAAGCAGTAATCGTTAGCTATCTGTGAAGCACATTGTGTCTTGAATCATAGTGAATTATTGCACATAATCCGCTTAGTAAGTAATATTTTACTTTTGTATAACCTATTTTACATCATTATTTATTTCTGTGGCACTTTTTCTACTAGTATTTTTGGTTGATGTGTCTTTTAGACACATTGCGTCTCATCATGTAAATTTTTGAAGAAAGCCGTAGTAGCGATTCTGAGGACAATATGGACGAGCAAGAGGATCATACAAGTGATGAAAATGAGAAAATCTATAATAATGCCATATATTTCATAGCGAAGGACAAATCTACTAATTGGCATTGTAATATGTATTCGAAAAAGATGGAGCTCATAATTTGGTAAGACATTTGCCAGAAGTTATATGCTATGCATGATTAGAAAGATAGCAATAGAATTCTGGATACTATATTCTATTATGAAATGTTCTAATCAGTATATAAATAACAATGGTGAGGCACTAACACCCCATGAAGGAGCTTGGCCTGCAAGTATATAAATACAAAAATAAATATGAAAGAGATTCCAAACTTTCAGATGTGATTAAAGTGAATGCATTTATCATACTCCTATGCCTAGCAGGTGCCTACAGAGTAAATCAGCAGAGTTTCGAAGAACTTTAGGAAGAAAATGTGATAAAGTAGAAAAATTCATCATGTTCATAAACTTACAACCGTTTAATGCGTGGTTTGCGATTTCACGATCGAGATACTCAATAGGAAACGAAACACGACGATAGACTCGCTCCAGTAAGAGATATATTGATTAAATTCATCATCCACTGCCAACAATGTTATGTGTTACATTACATAAAATTCTCAAGGCCATCCCCATGCAAAAGCAAAGACAACAAATACATAGTAGAGCAAGAAAAAGTAATGCAAACAGGTCCCCAACACTTCCCGGTTCTATTAAGCAAAATAGGAAGCAATGAAATACAGGAAAACAAAGAAATGCCGATAGCACAACCACGGATTGCATATCCCATACAGAGAAGTGACTAACAGCATACAAGAGCTAAACAACAATACAACTTCAGGAATTGACAATATTCCAGCAGAGTGAATTAAAAATAGAGGAGAAGCAGTAGGTAAACAGATATATCAGCTGATGGCCAAAATATGGAAAGAAGAAAACATGCCCAAAGAATGAACTACAGCAACAATATATACTATTTATAATGTAGACCAAACAAAGATTGTTGTTGAGCAATGGAAAGAGCTATGATAGGTGTCATTCGTAGAGATAGGAAATCAAACAAATGACTAAGACAATAAACATAGTGACAAGCTTGAAATGGCAATGGTACAGACATGTCATGAAAAAAGAGGATTAAAAGTGGACAAAGAAGATTACAGAATGGCGATCGTGGCGAGAAAGGCGCAGTGTAAGAAGGTAAGAAAATACAATAGGATGAAGACATCTGTAAAATATTGGGAAAACTTGGATGTGTAGGTAATGCATACGACTGCAACAACTGCAAAGAAAAAGAAAGGGTTGAAAATTTGGATAAATGAAGCTGATTGGGCGAGAGAAGCATAATGTAGCAACTACAGAGGGATAATGCTTTTGTGCGTAACCTGTAGCAAACTTACAGACGTGCTACGCCAAAGAACACAATATTATGGAAAGAAAATTATTGGGAAATATGAGGCAGGTTTCAGAGAAAGACGATCTACAACGGACCAAATTTTTACCATACTTCAAATATTAGATCAATATCAGTATCAAATGTTAGAAAGTGTAACTATCAATCTATCAGCTATTCATTAACATACAAATAGTATAGACCGAAATACACCATCATGGAAGGGTTTGGCATACCAAGTAAATTAATATCGCTAACTACAATGACAATGATAAAGTCGAAGGCAGTAGTAAGAATACAAAATAGAGTATCGGACGGCTTTCCAAACTTTAAACAAGTACGCTAGAGGGACAGCCTAATATTGAACTAGAGAAGGCAGTGAGAGACACTAGGAGTAATTTAAACAGCACTATAATGTATAAGTTGCATCAAATAATTGGCTACGCAGACAAGTTAAATGTACTAGCCATATCAGAAAGAGAAATTAAGGAAGTGTATAAAAAGCTAGAAACACAGGCTGAGAAAATAGATGTGAAAGTTATTGAAATTAAAACAAAACTATTCACTGTAAAACCTATAAGAAGAGTTGGCCAAAATTTGCAACAGAAGACAACAACTTTAAAGTGATACAACAATTAAAATATTTGGGATTCCAGATCAATAATGATAATGACATTTAAGAGGAAGTTTCAGTAGAGCGCACTTCTCATTGATGCCCATATTTAAGACAAAATCAACCTCGTGTAAATCTATATAACACTATGATGAGACCTGTGGTGGCATACCAACTATTGAAGTGGACCATAAGCAAGTGATAAGAAGAATTTCTACGAAGATGGTGTAGACGAATCTTAAGAAAAATATACGGGCTGGTCCAAGATGATGCAAAATGGTGAACAAGATATAACTTCAAACTAAACCAGATCTAGCAACAGTCGGATATTGATTAAGATTAAACTGGGCCTGAGATCGAATCCCAAAGAAGTTATATAACGGGCAAATAAAGGGTGCAACCAGGGCAGCGATGAGCAAACAATATCGATGTCGATAAGGATGGCAGACCAGTGAAAGTTTGAAATTGGAAAACAACGACATAACACCGAGATGTTTGGAGTCAGAAAATAAAGAAGGTCAAGGTCCATATGGGACTGTAGTGCCACGGAAAGACCTGCTAAGTACGGCATAAACACATATTTCCTGAAATGTATATGATCTGATCTGACGGCTGCCTTGGCCAGGAGTAATTGGACTTCTGGGACTGGGGGCCGTATAATTCCTAGTGCTTACATTTTCGTAAAACAGAATCGCCAGATATCTTTCCAAAATTGTCATATATCTTCTTAGAAACGTGAAGCAATTATATTACTCTACAATTTTGACAAGTTTTGTGTCTCTCCTAGCTTTATTTTTAATTAGAACTATTTGATATTTGTTATTGTGTTCAGATTATTCCCCATGGTTTAAGCAAAAACCTGGTATGGTCTCTGTGCATTTTATTTCTTCTAAAGGTATTCGATCGTGCATCGTTACCTTTCCCAATTTAATTTTACTTACAGATTCCCCTTATTCTTCTTGTATAATGGTTTAGAAGTTGTACTTCTGTTCGCTTTACTTCTGATATTCAGTACAATTTCGTTTTCATAATATGTACTGTCTCAACTTGTTCATTGTTTTAATCTTTTTTATACGTATTTTAGCTTTTACTTCTCTCGTCTGAAAGACGAATGAAGTATTGTAATCGTGAAAAAATCACTTGCCGAGATTTTTCCCCATGTCCCAGGTGACGAAAAACATGTTCCCTCAAATCTGTCTGCCTGCCTGTCCGTCTGTTGCCGAGCATAGTACAATAATTATTTCTTGGAGGAGGACAATATTTTGCATGCAGATTAGATGTCTACCTGGCTTGAAACCGAATATACCTTTGGTCAAATATACAGTGTCCACCAAAAGTCGGCATAATATGAGAAAATGTTTTATACAGTGTGTTTCACTTTACATGGAAGCACCCCTGTATTTTCTTTGTTTTTGTATGAATCGATTTAAATTTTTTACCTTTTGTACAACTCACCAAGAGGCATCTATTCATGTCTTTGAGCGCAAATGACGTTATTAGCCTGGCCTACTACGATCAGGAACATGGGTCGCATTGTCAATATTTTGTATCGCATTAGAGTTACAGCAAAAAGTTATTAAGAAAAGTTATTTAGAATCTAAAGACTACCCCAGATACCGATTTTTGTTTAATAATTCGAATTTTGAATTTTTATCCTTAAATTTGTCAGTCCCAAATTTCAACTTTTAATTTGGTATCAATTGGTGCCATGGAGAAACAAAATTTTTATTATTGTTGCAAACTTCATTAGTTAAATGGCTGAATTACGTTTAACTGTTGCTGAGAAAGTAGACATAATTAGAATTACTGGTGAAAATGCAAGATCCAATAGAGAAGTAGCTAGAATATTTAATGGAAGGCATCCAGTGCGCGCACCTATTTATCCTGGAACTGTTTCAAAAATTAATCAAGTTTTTAATTTAACTGGAAATGTTGTTAAGCCCACACCAAGAAGGATAGGTCGAGAGCATCCCTTGGAGAAAATGATTTTGGCGGCTTATGACGCTAATCCTCGTACTAGTATTAAGAGATATGGCATTAATGTAACTATTGCCCCATCGAAAATTGGGCGCTGCTTGCAACGTCAGAAACTGAGTGCCAGGATAAATAGGTGCACGCCCTGGATGCCTTCCATTAAATATTCTAGCTACTTCTCTATTGGATCTTGCATTTTCACCAGTAATTCTAATTATGTCTACTTTCTCAGCAACAGTTAAACGTAATTCAGCCATTATTAAAAGCTAATGACGTTTGCAACAATAATAAAAATGTTGTTTCGCCATGGCACCATTTGATACCAAATTAAAAGTTGAAATTTGGGACTTTGACAAATTTATGGATAAAAATTAAAAATTCGAATTATTAAACGAAAATCGGTATCTGGGGTACCCTTTTGATTCTAAATAACTTTTCTTAATAACTTTTTGCTGTAACTCTAACGCGATGCATAATATTGACAATGCGACCCATGTTCTTGATCGTAGTAGGCCAGGCTAATACCGTCATTTGCGCTCAAGGACATAAATAGATGCATCTTGGTGAGTTGTACAACTGGTAAAAAATTCAAATCGATTCATACAAAAACAAAGAAAATACAGGGGTGCCTCCATGTAAAGTGAAACACACTGTATTTGATTTTTCAAATAACGTTTTACGTCAATAATTTGTGATTCTCTAAAAAGAGTTTTTCGAAATTGTTAAAATCCTAAAAGTGCTTTTTTTCGGAAATTAAGTAAGATTTCAATGCGATTTTTTTAGAGTGTGTTATCTTTAGCTAACTGAACAATCTCAAGGCCAGAAAACACCTATTTTTTAACTTTAGCTAAAAATAAATTTTACAATTTTTTAAATGTTTTTCATTACATGTTCTAAACAATCTCCTGATTTAGAAAACTGTAAAAAACATTTACAGGATTTTGTAACAGTAATTCACTAACAGGCCTAGATTAGAATTTCTAGAAGCCATTTAAAAAAATAATTGAAAAATATTTCTCCTAAGAAGCGCATTGCCATATAAAACGTAAAACTTATGCAAACATACAAGGTGAATACCTGCCTATTTTTGCTTTAGCTCCAAAACTAAGAGTTAAATAGAAGTAACATTTTGCGCATAGCTCAGATTTCTACCCTTGATGAAAATAAGCATATTTTAGACTTGACAGATTCAGGGTGAACGGTTTATTATTTTTTTTTACTTGGCTTTCTAAAATTTTAGTTTCAAACTTCCGCTTACTAGGGAACTAGTAAAGCCATTTACATATTTTTTCCATTTGCTTTCGTTAAAGATTTCAACACATTGAAGAGTTACTTTTGATTTTATCATTTGGCTTTTTTAATCATTATTAGAAACTCTTGTTGCGATATTTGATTCATGTCATGAAGAAAATAGATCTGATACTTTATTTAAACTACCTTTCGAAAGTAGAACCCATTCATTGCCTCAAACAACTTAATTGTGATTACACTGTCATAGGCTGCTTTGAAGTCTATAAACGTGTTGTTATGTGTAGATGTTGACCTCTAGACAGTTCTAGATTTGTCGGAGAGTAAATATTTGATTGGTCGTTGATCGTCTTGATCGAAATCCGCTTTGGTATTCTCCTATATGCTTCGGTATATGGTCGTAGTCTCTCAAAGAGTGTGAAAATCTTGTGCGTTATATTCAGCACTGTGCTGCCCCTGTAGTTTTTGTATTCCAGTTGGTGTACCTTCTCGTGAATTGAACATCTAATTCCCTTTATCCATGCATTGGTGTTTGTTCTTGGTTCCATATATTAAATATAATTTAGTGAAAATAAGTGTTAAGTGTTTTCCACTTGTTTGGAGAGTTCCGCCGGGATATTGTCGCTTCCTGGTAACTGTTATTTTTCAGTTTTAGGATAGCGCTTGTATCTTTAGCCGAGTGAACCTTCATACTCCCCTTCCTCATTTCCAGATTTGGTAAGATTTTATTCAAAGTGCTCTGCCCATATTTTCAGCACTGCTTGTTTTCACTAAGGATACCACCGTCTTTGTCTCTACATAGTAGTAGTAACGTTTTGCATTGGTTGTTAACACTTTGGTCCGAGTTTCAGATTTGGTCTCTGGCTATAATTCTTCTATTTTCTTATTTTCAAAGGCTTCTTTCTTGGACTTGTGTAGCCTTTTTCTTCTCTCCTTAGCGTTTGTATCTCTCTACCGAAGCCCGCGTCCTCTAGTGTTGTATGTTTAGGTAAGAACCCATGCAAGAATAGAATGTTGAAAGGTCATTTGGAAGTATGAGTAGAAATCTCGTTGTACAGGGTTTCCACATGATACTACTAACTACTAAGATAAACCACGCGCATGGGATAAGCCCATCTCTCTCGCACGCTTGACGTCACTCGGTGACAAATTACCACAGCAGCAGCATGTGTTATTCGTTTTGTTTGCAGATATATGTGCGTGAAATATAATAAATTATAGTTAAAACATTGCATTAAACATTTATTACTATGGTGTACTGTGCAGTGATGGGTTGTTTAAGCAACAACAACAAAAGAGCAATAAAGTTTCGGATTGCATTTCTTTAGATTTCCAAGGGATAAACAAGTTTGCGAACAATGGATTCTAAAGTGTACCAGCAACAGAAATTTAATGTGAAAACATCAAGAATATGTTCACATAATTTTTGTAGAAAGTGATTACTGTTCTAAAGAGAAACTGTTGGAATTACTTGGTTATATTCCAGACAGTAATGAAATGGCATCTTCCTGGGTAAACCATCTTTCCGAAGGCGGTCTACTAAAACCAAACCTAGATTTTCTAACTAAAGTAATGAACTCGACCACAGTTTTAAAAATTTTAATGGGGAGTCATTAAAGCTGACCAAAAATTATTAAAAACCTTAATGGATTTAGCGGCATCTATCAATTTAAGTACATAGGCCAAGCATATTTTCTTTCAATGCAAAATGTATATCAAAATTAGAATATTGAATAGAGATATTAAAGAAAATCCAAAGTGAGGAAGAGAAAAATTACAAAATTGTAAAAGAAATCTTAATAAAACTTGGTTTTCTTGTGTAAATGTGCAAATTTTGTAAATAATATGTAAATAAATAATATGTACTTAATAAATTAAACAAAATTGTTTATCACTACAAATTTTAACACCTACTCATAAAAAAAAGTTAATAATGTATACCGGGTGTCCGTTCTCAAACTCGAACATAGGAATCTAACATGGCATTGAACGTTTTTGCTGACTCCTGCTCGCCAATTCAACTTACAGGAAAGATAATGTATCAATAGAAAGATAAAATTGTTGCACATCAAATGATACTAGCAATAATTTACTGATATAGTATAGAAATAATGGCAAAATACTTAAAATCAAATGCACAATGTTGATTGCCTATGTTCGACTTTGAGAGCGGACACTCAGTATACACATACTCGTATAATATATCACTCATATTTTTCCACAGGGGTATTCTTTTAAAATTAACAATATTTATTTAAATTTTGAAAAACATAAGCCCGTTTTTTGCGCTAGGGATTAAAGTAATAATTTTTGATAATGAATAAGCCTTAAACTGTTCACACTCTTTATATGTTGGTATCTTCCTTTACTTTTAAATTTAAATACTCTAGTATTCAAAATCGTTTATTGTTCGTTTTTTACAAAGTAAACCTTTATACAATGCTAAACTTTGAAGATAATTTATTTTATCTAGCACTTACCTACTGTATTTAAGGGATTATTCTATTATGGACGTTAAATATTACATTAAATCATAAAAGAAATATCTCTTGTACTATTATAATATTGACTAAAATGTAATATATCAATATTATAATAAAATATACTTACTAAACATTAATAAAGACCGCTTTAAAGCAATGCATTTCCCTACCGTCAAGCAGGCTTATTGTCACCGAATGACGTCATGCGCAACGTCGTACGAAATTCCATCGCCGCGTGGGTTATCTTAGTAGTAGTAGTATCATGGGGTGTCCATAATTATGATGCTTAGCAACTACTATAGTTAGGTGTAACATTCATAAACACTAAAAATCCAACAACAATGGTAAATTTTACTAAAGATCAACGTTGCATTTGCATGGCGAATACAGCTCAGCGATACTTTTTCGGATCTATCTGTGCTCAAGTAACTTATCGATTTAGGTTGCTCAATTTTTTGTTATAAATTATAATTAATCATCTGTGTTCACGTATAGTGCCATTTAACTTGAATTTATAAAAAATAACAATTTTCCCTATGTTGCGTATGCTCTCATACTATTGACATACTATGACACGAAAGCCATTTATCTCTGACATCACTAGCTCGTGACGTCGGGTAGTACGTATAGTATAGTACGTACAGTACGTATTGTAATGGCTAAGTGTGAATTGGCTGAGCATTGCAGTTTCTCATTTGATGGCAATTATTCAATGTAATTAAGCTATATTTGAATAGAAAAGTCATTTAATGCGTTCATGAATTCTTTTGCATTTTAGTTGCACTTTTTGACAAATAACCACGTACTAAATGCACATTACAGTTGGTGCTATAACTTTACAGCAATAAACGCAAGAGAAGTTTATTGCAATTACACCATATTTGTGTGGGTGTTTGATAGTTATACATAGTGCAATTATTATGCCGCATAGGTGTTTCTTGCATGAGTGCAGCAGTACAAACAAGAATAAAATCTATATGTTTAGTTTATTCCTTCCAGGCATTCTAAGCTATGCAAATTAGATTTTCTTAAAGAAAATTTAGTTAATTTTTTGGTTGCCAATATTATAGCGAGGAAATGACGAAAATTATAATAAATTCTACTACCAATACGTTGATTAAAAATTATTCTGGTAAAATTTATAATAATAGTCGATTGGGCGAAGGAAAACAACAAAGTACTTTTTAAATAAGTAATCCAAATTTCGAGTATTATATTTTACACTACTTATTCGCATACTAAAATTTAAGATTATCAAAAATTGTGATTTTGCTTTGAAACTGCGTTTTCCATTACAAAAAAAATGAATGGGGTACTACTAAGAGCTTAGTTTACGTGTAGTAACTCCGTTTCCACAGAAAGACCTTATTTTGAATGTTGTAAACACTCTGCGTCTGTACAATTTAACAGAGAGGCAGGTACGTAAAAACCTGTACTGACGTCACGCCAAACGCTGAAGCCTCGGCTCTAATCGCTAATACTCAGACACACTGTACAATATCTAATTGTAGAGCTTTGAACAAGATGTAAGATATAAAGTGGACCGACTCCCCTTTCAAAGATGGCAAAATTTTGCCTCATTCATTCAAATTCACAACGACATATGTAAACAATAACGGCGCCCTACAAATACTTCAAATACTGATATCAATTGGCAACTGAAGTGACAACTTTTCGAATAAACGATATATAATTATATTTGTTATTTATTTTTTATTTGTATAAATTTA
The DNA here is from genome assembly GCA_940337035.1 of Agriotes lineatus. NCBI lineage: Eukaryota > Metazoa > Arthropoda > Insecta > Coleoptera > Elateridae > Agriotes > Agriotes lineatus. The sequence goes on along the minus strand of OW679195.1, from coordinate 58,125,204 downwards.
GTGATATGTTCGTGACTAGTATGTAAATAAATAGATAGTGCTATAATAGTATATTATGATACAAGCGTATAAGTAAGCCTTTAAAGCACGTGCGACTACAAACTGTGCAAAAAGTAGTCATTTTGACACGATCGTAGAAAAAAATCTATCTCACCTCAAAAATAAAATTTCCTGATTTGACTTTAACTCTTTCCGGTTTTTCCAGTTCTTGTAGCCACTGCTTTTCAATTTTGATATTTGATGGCACTTTAAAACAGATACTGTTTTATATGTACACGATACTAAACACACAATACAATACCGATATACCGATTTACATTAGTTAACAGTTTTAAAATAGCGCCAGCGTGGCTCGGTGGTTAGAGCATCGAACTGCGGCGCTGAAGTCTGGAGTTCAAATCCCAGATCGATGCCTGGCGGGCGGCCTACCCAGTCGCTTTAAATAATTGGGTACCTGCGTTCGAAAGAATACGGGGTAATAATGCGGTTGTCTAATGCGTGATGCTCACCACATCACCACGTGTCATGAATTTGACACGTGACAGCCGGGTGTGATAGCGAGGATACGGAAGCTCTGACCTTCCGCCTTGCAGGCCAAGCTCTTTCATGGGGTGTTTTAGTGCCTCACCATTATTATTATTATTATTATTAACAGTTTTAAAATGTGAAAATATGTATGTACTTCCCTCGTGTGAATGTGATCAATTTGCAAATAAAAAAAATGTAGTCCGCTGGGATTCGAACTCACGCTCTGAGGCGAATATTTCGAGCCAGTGTCTTGTCCTCCTCTAGTGTTAGAGTTGGACGAGTTTCTGCTGTATTATAACTCACCATACTGTTCTGTCCCATAATGTTTACCCTGTATGTGTTAGGTCTCATTTTCACTAATGATAAAGCTTAAGCTATGCGAAAAATTATTACTTTTATCTTTTGCAAATAAAAAATTCATTTGGTTTTTAGACGGGGAAAGTAGAAATGTAGTCCGCTGGGATTCGCACTTCGCGCTTCTCCGCTAAAATAACTGAGCCACGGGCGTCCTCGAAGTGGACGGGTTTCTGCTGAGTTATAAAGCACCACGCTATTCGGTCCAATTTGTGATGTTTACCCTATATCTGTTAGATCTCATTTTCGCCAATAATAAAGCCTGAGCTATGTGCAAATTTTTACTTGTATCTATTTTTAAGGCAATATTTTAAAAAATATATTTTTTAGTGTGCTCACACTATATGTATATCTTTTTCCGAGACTTTCTCAGTTTCATGCCAGGTAGACATATAATATGCATGCAAAATATCGTCTTCCTCCAATGCATAGTTTATGAGTTATACCGCCAATAGGCAGACAGAATTGAAAAAACCTGTTTTTCGTCATCTAGGGACCCTAACATGGGAAATCTGAAGAAATCTCGGAAGGTGATTTTTTCGTGATTACAATACCACCTTCGTCTTTTAATCGAGAGAAATAAAAATTAAATTTACCTTGTATCTCTCAAGAGTGGTATGGTTCTGTTCTTAAAACAAAGTTCAGTAAGTAGATAGTAATATATAATATATAATATATATAATTCTACAATTTTCTGGCATTATTACGAAATAATTTTCCGAAAAATTAGGCATGAATGCAATAATGAAAGTATGCTGGAAAAATTTAGTTTGAGAATAACATTAAATTTTCTTCTTTTATAGGTCCCGGGTGGTGTAGCTTGAACAAGCTTTCACGTTCGATCAGTAGAGTTAAGCAACGCTCTTTCCGCTCAGAACTTGGATGGGAGTTCCATGGCTGCTTCTCTCGGCGCCTCGTGATACGGCTGTCACGTAAATAGTTGGTCCCGGATGTCATAATGACATCATGACAGTCGTTAGTGGGGTTGGAAGTCCCCATAAAATGTACAGCGACGCCTATAATTGGCCTAACGGCTGTAGGCTGAGTACCAAAAATAAATAAATAAATAAACTTCAGCTCAGACCAGTGTTTGCTTTTTCTGGATATGTTTTATTTATATAGAAGACGTGTAAAATATAAATAGGCTCAACTGAATTACTCTTGATTTATTAATCTATTTATTTATCTTCCAGGCATAATAATTCTCGTTGGTTGGTCTTTTATTTGTGAAAACTATTAGCGCACAAGATCATATTAAAAGAAGGTGTTTGATATCGCCCTTTTAATTTTCTATTCAACAATAAAACTATTTAGGTGTAACGCCTTTTCTTCTGCTGATTAATGTTATATAGTAATGTTGTTGGTTAACTAATCTTTAATAGTTTGTTTGTTAATTATTAACGGAAATATGGAGTACAATATTGTAGTTCCCACGCTATGCACAAGAAATATCTCCCTCAAACTGCGATATTTCATATTCGAGATGAAACAAAGGTTAACTAAAAACTTGAACTGAAAATGATGAAAGGAAATTCCAAAGTAAAAGCCATTTAAATTCAAAGTGAACGTTCGCCACTACTTGGGTCGGATTTCGTACTGATTAAGAAGGCGAATTCAAACAAAAATTGTTTACATTCGTCTCCAACCTAGAAATGGCTTCTTTATCTCATTTGCTTTGTTCCTCGGAGACGAAGGCAAACCTAAATATAAATATTTTTAAAAAGCTTAAGGTTATCTGCGAACCGGTAGCGGCATAAAAGGAAGCTTCCCAAGACCGCCTGCTTTCGACAGACTTAAGGAACGTAAGGGGTTTAAAGGTGCATCAGACAACAAAACGTCTGTTTTTCGAAATTAAGCGATTAGAGACAAAAAGGGCGGCCCCTGCAGCCTCACCGGCCTCCGCCATTGTTTCGAGTGGTGCTTATTTATGGATTTGGACGACATTTTAATTTTCCGGAAAAGTACTCGCGGCGAAATAAATTCAGCATTATATGTGACACAAGAGCGGAAGTTGGCGCCAGATTTTAGTATTTTACCTAAAAGGATTCTGCAACAGGCGTCTGGCTAACAACCTCAATAGCTCGGAAAATTAAACGGGCCGGATTGTAACGCGCCACTACCGATTTGTCAGCATCCGGAAACACCGGAGCGAAAATGACTTATTGGATGACTCTCCATATTGTTTTGCAGCGCCACCGCCGGATTAAAACGGTGACCGGAGCGGCGGCAGTCCACTCTTAATGTTTTCGTCGTTTCGTGAATGAGCGCGGCCCCATCTCCGCCTATAAATAAAACGACGACCGCACTTCATTAACCGTTGAGTGATTTGGTGGCAATAAGGTGACTTCAAATGAGCCCCTCGACGTGCAGTGCTCGAGCTGGTTGCCAAAGGAGTCGTTCGGGAGCAGAGCCTCGCAATTATTGCACGGCAAATACGGGCAAAGTATTTCGTTCTGCCATATAATAGAGTAGCAGTGGCACTGCCACAAACAGCCGCTTTGATATTACGGGAGATGCGGCCAATATTATCATATATGAGACCCTAATTGGTAGGATCACAAAAATTCTCGTTTTAATAACCTTTGTCGCAGAGCTCCCTGCTTTATTTCCGTTCTCTCATACTTTTCTTTATTAAATTCGGTTGTCTTGTTTAGACGCTCGTGCAACATATACGAATTCTTGAATTTCCCCAGATTACGCGTAATAAATATTTTCGTCTGCTATTATGAGACACAGGGGTGCTTATAAATACGAACAAATAACACAATTCAGGAAAACGTAGTAAACACACCTCAACCATATCCACAATCTAAATTTTTTACCAATATTTACCCATATTATCAACTTGATTACAATCTTTTCTAACAGTAAAAAAGAGCTAATATAATTCCTGAACCTAGACCCAACTAGCACCAAATTACCCCTAACTGACACAGGGACTTCAAATGACTAACGACCACGTAACCGCTACTAAAACTGTAACTCTGCTATATAAATAATTTCATTTGACAAATCACAGTTATTACCCCTAGTGTGGTTACTTTGTAGCTATATATGACTTTCAGGTAGATTTTCTGGCATTAGAAACGTCGTAGTTACTTTTAGGACGACTTTAAAACTGTAACAACTTGAGGGTGCCAAAGATGGTAGCCGCGACTAATTTATGCTGTTGAAATGCGGCTTCAAAGTTGCAACTACTATGAAGTAGCTTTGATAGTTGCCAAGACATCTTCATTCAAAAAATACAACGCAACACGACTGATACAAAAGTCGACGTCAATTGGAGGTTTATTAACATTTTTCATTATGAATGATATAATTATAAATAAAAACAACGTGTGAGACTTATCAGTTGTAATACGATACTCGGTTTAGAAATTCTCACGTATCGGTAGAATATAAAATATGCAGTAGCGGCGGAGGCGACAGTGTAATACCTTTTAATTAGAAACACAAATAAATCTGTTTCGAAGTATTGCATTGCAAAATTATATCTTATTTACAACATAAGAACACATTTTTATCTAATTTTAGCGCCTTTAACAAACTGTACAAATGCTCGTGTTGCACCGTAGGCAGCACCGACCCGATTATGCTACTTTTGTCAGCGTGGCTTTTAAAAATAATGGCGTCTGTTTGCAAATACAAGGTTAAATCTGTATTTGGAACCATAAGGTGGTAACGACAACTTTGAATAGTTAATTTGTGGTAGGCCGTACTCTGAAGTAGTAAATATAACTCTAAACTTAAAGTAACATATTTGCAGTTCCTGTAACACTATTATCAAGTAGCAGTTACTTTAAAGTTATATTTATTAGTTAAAACGACTTCAAAGATATTTTTTAGGAGATACGCCACATTTATAGGTAAAACTTACACCGCCACCACGTCACAATGGTTTTCAAAAAATGTATTATCGTTGCTCCATCAAATATAATAAATTAATACCTAATAAATTAGTTTTTAATTTCAAAGAACTCGAGAAAGAAGTTTTCAGCATCTCATATTATCGCATGATGTTATATATTTTCAAACCAATATTTTAATTAAACTTTTCAATGGCTCTTGGTCTGACTTGAACGTATCATTATTCTGTTTGACAGTAAACTTGAATTCGTTTTAGTTTTGTAACTCAGGTCATCGTGAAGAGCACACGTTTTCCGCTCTAGTATTATTTTTATAGTATTTGATTTAGTTCCTGAGCTTGGGAAATAGACCAACGTTGGGGTCACCAAAAATTATTCTCCATTTTAGTCGCGTGCACGCAATTGGAACGTACCTATTACGTGCTCGTGACTAGTGACAAATCACTCTAAAGTTCCTTCAATGGTAACCGGTAAGTTTCAGCGATTAATTATGATAGTTGGGAAGTCCCAGAGCCATTAGCACAATTTGAGACCAATCAGCATCTTTCATACCTTATCAAAGATCTTCGAGAAAGTCAGTCTATTTCAATTGAGTAGCATTTAAAAAACTGTAAACTTGCTGATACCGAATCTGGTTTTCGACTTGGTTACAGTTGCTCCACGGTTCTGTAGCATATAGTTGCTGATATGTTAAAAGCAGTTGACAAAGACAAACTAATAGTGCTGGTGCTTCTGGACTTCTTCGAGGTCTATGACAGGTCCGGCGTTAGTTGTGTTACTTGCGGGCTCGAGCAACACATGAAACAAAATAGGCAACACACCGGACCTCGGAGACATCAGACAAAATAAATTACTGGCAACACTAACTACCAGCTAAAAAAACAAGGCCTCATTTCTTTGACGTAGCGGGTTTATGATGTAACCTAAAGTAAGTAGTTAATGATCGCGATGCAGAAATGGTTACAATTTTATAGAGAGCTCGGCGGAAACATTTATTAAATCGTACTGGGGTACATAACCTATATCTTCGACACAGAGGCCCCATCGCGCCACCATTACATCAAAAAGAGATTCTCAAGCGGTCTTATTCATACTGTGCAGTTAAATGTATCAATGTAATCCTTTTTCGTATTTTATCTATTTCTCCATCTACTTTAAAAAATGAGGGAGTTGTTTAGCAGCGGGTAAGGCAGGTAAGTTGCCATCTAAACCAAATACAAACGTTGTAGCATTTGTCGATAACTTATTTTTATAGTCAACTACTGTATTTCTATTTTATTCTGGCAGACACGGGTGTTATGTTGGAAGTGTTTAGTTTAAATACAATATCTTATATATTAATAAAAATTATTAGCGGATAAAGTACTAGAGTAGCTGACAATGTTATTGCCAAGCTGATCTTCGCTTGTGTTTATTTCGTAGAATAACGACATTATTCTTATTATTATTTAAAACTTGGTCTCCATCAAGGTAGTACAACATAGACTTTCGGACTATAGGAAAAATGAATAGTGGATATTGCAATGCAGCATACCGTATGAATGATGCATTTAAATAATATCCAGATATCTAATGTATATCATGTGATGTAACAGTTGTATGTTTTAACTGGTGGTGTTGTAAAGGGCAACTATAGGGTTGTTTATATCAAGTAGTAAAACCTATCTTGAATTGATAATCTACGATGAATAGTCACGTTAAGGGTTAAATTCCCATTAATTGTGAAGAATAATAATAATTAATGATTTGATACGTAGTAGCAATATAGTATTCTCTCCGATAAAATTTGACTATAAGTCACAAATATTATTAAAATATAAAATTCAAGATTGTTCGATTCCATTTAACGTGGTATTTTACTACGAAGCCAGTAAACAAGTGAAAGTGAGTGTTGTGGTATGCTGTTGAATTGTCTATCCACATAGAGGTTTCAAAGAGCTACAACAAGTTTTGATTTGGTCGTGAACAACCCAGGGAGGTGTTTGCTGATTAGAATTTATCCAGTTAGGAGCTTGGATAACACATTCAGGTACAAGATAGACAATCAGAAGGTTAGTGCCCATTTCTTATGAAATATTAAGTTATATGGCAAGTTTGGTTCGGCAAAGCATTAAAATAATTGTAAATATATTTAGAAATTAATTTAGAAGCTTTAATTTTCTAAATTTAATAGTGATTCGAGTACTCGACGTTTTTCAATCATTATAATTTGAAATGTACATTTTGGTATTGGTTATTGTTTAGAATATTCATTTAAATCAAGTTTGAATATTTAACATTTGATTAAAATAATTTTGACAATTTAACATTTGATTAAACTAATTTTGACAATATCTATTTATTTTTGTAATGTCAGATCAAACTTCGATCTACTACTAACAAACTAAAAGTATGAATTTAATTTTGTGAAGTACCTGAAATGTGTATTTGATTCACAAAGTCAACTAATTATTATATTTTAAAAGTAATCCAGTATTTAACTACAAGAGAAAGTTGTTAGTTAAAAATTTACCATTCAGCTAGGAGTCCCATTGCTTGTAAAGTGACTAGTCGAGGCTTTAAAAAACTATAATCACATGACATAATTCTAAATGTCAAATTGATTTATGCGATACGTCAAATCCTATTTATTCTATTAAAAAGTAAGGTAAGTGGGGCTAGATGTATAACAAGGCTATTGTTGATATTACAATATTTGAATCTACACTGCATCTAAACAAATGTGAAAATCTTCACGCGTTCACTACCACTGTCATTATGGCTTGAGGAAGATATTTCTATCAGTAAACATATCACAACCATACTCAGAATCCATTAAACTGGCAGGAAAATAGATTCTGCGATAATAGATAAAATAGATACTGAAAGTCTTCAATAATTTGGAATTTTAAAAAGTATTTTTTTATTTTTTGCCATTAGTTTTTGTATTTAGATTTTATTGCACTATTTTCCTATTGAACAGGTACATTACAAACGAAATAAACTTAATGTCAACTATAAACAAACAATTGCAATGACAGTTGCTTTCAAAGCCTTCTCAACTGGCAAACTTAAAAAGAAGTTTTTCATTTTTCGCCGTTACTTTTCATATTATGTATAACAAGTTATACATTTTTGAAAAGCTAAAAAAATCTAATTTTAATGGTGTCATAGGCAACTATAAGCCCCATAAGAAAAACTAAAGTTGACCGCTTTAACTCAAGTACGAAAACAGTTTTCAAAAATCTGAAAACACCACTACATTCCTATTAAAAAAGTGCATTAAGAACGTGCAAATTAAGTTCGACTTCCGCTTAAAATAGACGAGTTATTAAAAAAAAGTTTATGTATGAGGCTTGGTACAACTTTACCTGAGGAGTATTTCATCTCATTTAACCAAATCTCTATCTCTCGTAATAAGGGAGATCCCCATATTGAGAATAAGTCTGTGGACACACTGTATACTTGTATGTATACTTCTGGGTTTGCTTAAATGGTGCTATAAATAGTTATTTCTTATACAAGACGATACAATTCTATATTATCCACGAGTGAACAGTGTTAATATTATTTTTTGCTATTTTTCTGTAGCAGATTTTAACGAAAAATAAGAAAAACCAAAATAAATAAAACTTCTGCAATAGGTACAATTATGGTTTCTTTAAAAATGGCCTCTTGTAGAAGTCGTCATTTGAAGAATGTGTTCCTTTTTCTAAATTTAAAATAAAATTTCCACCAAAATAAATTCAAAACCGTTATTAGGTAGACTATTCAACACTATCATATATAAGCCAATTATATTGCAGACATTTGCTTTTTTCAACCAATACGAACAGGATATCACTGAATATTGAGTACCATGCAAAATATCCAAAAAACGATGGAGTTACTCAAAAACTAAGTAGCCTTCTTGTGAAATATCGTATAGCAACCATGTTCTGCCTTAGTGGTGTCGCTAGGTTACGTACAAATAAATATCAACAAACCGTGTAAACAAAGATTGGCTTGCGTTAAAAATTTTAAAATGTTGGGTTTTCGAAGTATTCCGCTGAATTTAATTGAGAATGAATAATTATACTAATTGTTGAATCATTTTTTGATGAAGTTAGTCGTTATGTATTAATATTGTTAAATAGTCGTCCCAAATACCACTCGAAGTGGATATACAGTCAGACCTCGCCGTTCGGGGGGGTTACGTTCCAGAAGAATGTCACGAAGCACAAAACCGCGATGCGCAAGTAAACACATCAATGATAAAAACGGGGTTAGGTTCCATTAACTAGATTTACTTATACTATGCAACCTCAAAAAACCAAAACTTTTCTGCGTTTTTTGGCTGGCAAATCTGAAGCAGAAACTTTAGGCTTTGACGAAATGGTTTTCCGTGTTTTAAATATTAAACTCAATTGAATTTTCGGCAGAAAGGCTCGAGAAGACAGTAAAGTTTGAACTAAAATTCCATACGTAACATAAGTCTGCCACTTGAATGTAGAGTTCGAAAGTTCATTTGTTTATTCAAGTTATAATTTTACAACTATTTATTTCAGGTCCGATTTGGTAATAAGAGATTCAAATAAATAGGCTCGATAAGTGTGTTTACAAATTCGTGATAAATAATGTTATTTAGGTATTCATGACATATACCTCATACTTCTGCTTTATTTACTTACGGCCGGTCTTATGAAGGTCACTAACCTGACGTTAACTTTAAATCGCTGTTAAAATAAACAAAAGCTCATCAAAACGTTGGCGGTTACGGTATACTATTCATTAGTAAACAAATTTGTATGCGCTTTTGTTTATTTTAACAGCGAATTAAAGTTAACGTCAGATTAGTGGCCGTCATAAGACGGGAGCACAAAGGTGCCCCGCGTGAAATCAAATCAGCGAACCGCAAAGCCGCAAACGGCGAGGTCTGACTGTATATTTTTTTAAATATTTTGCCGTTTCCATAAAAATTTAAATGTCACTCGCCTTCGGCTCGTGACATTTTTTATATGATTTTGTTTCATGAAATTTAAAAGCAATAATTTAAATGGTAACGGCAAAATATTTGTCAAAAATATATCCACTACTTGTGGTATTATCCTTGAATATGTATATGTCGCAGGGTAATTACAACTTCATTTGTTCTATAAAACGCCCCATCGTTTTCTAAATGACTAGGTAGTACATTTTAAACTTATGAGTATAAGTTCAGAATTTTTACAATTCGACTGATTATTACACACAACTGTCACATGACTGATATCAGCCAATGAAAACCATGCATTTTTTGAAAATCGACCAATCCCGAACTGATTACCTGATAAGCGTCCGTGGGCTGCTTACCAAGCGATAAGCTCCCTAGGGATGATTATCAACCCCGTGGATGGTGTCATAATTAGAAATAGAAATGCAAGAAATAAGCAATTTGAATTTTTTGGCATTATTAGATCAATTTTAAATCATAATTCGTATACGGATTTTGTGTGATAATCTTAAAAATATAAACGCGGGCAATATACTTACATATAATTTTGCCCTTGCCAAGAGTCATTGTGCTGGTTGCCCTTAGAAAACTGCCCTCGGGACAGTTTTTATTGCAACCAGCACTCGACCCTTGGCGTGTGCAAAATTATTGGTAAGCATGATAATAATAATAATAATAATAATAGTTTATTGTCTTAATGACCAAATACATGTTTGGCGTAGACGCGTCGAAACTAATACTTACTAACACATTAAAGAAAACGAAATTACATACAAAAACTACTGGAACAGTTCGCCTATACCGTAATAACATTTTTTGTTAAGTGACTGCGCAGTGCGCAACTTTTGCTTAAATTCTTTAACATTACTACTTTTGATAATGAAATCCGGCAGCGAGTTGAAAATTTTAATGCAGGTGTATTTTGGTGATCGCTCATAACTAGCCGTGCGATGCTGTGGGATCATTAGCATCGAATTGCTTCTGGTAGGGTATTGGTGGAAGTCTTTGTTTTTTATAAACATGCTATAGTTGTGGAATACATACTGCGCAGATTTATATATCATGTCTCGCTCTTGTTATATTACTATTGGAAATTTTTGGCGTTTTATAAAACACCGGATGGCTCTCAGTCGTATTGTAAAATGGATGTACAGGAGAGTGTTTTTACAATGAGTATGGAAAAAACTAGACATATTTAGACGTGTTATAATATGACTGCTCTCTAGTTATGTGCATTGTTAGTTCGGCCACTTTAAGCTATGGTTTGGCAGTTATTAAACCTACGACGAGTTTACATTTTTCAGACGTTTTTACTTGAGAAACTCGTTTCAAAAGGTTCGAAGAGTCGTAAAGTGATGAATTTGTCAATAGAAAGCTATATTACAGATAACTGCAACAAAGGTAAACTGGTAAGTAATCAGAAAAGCATGACCTCAAAAGTCAAATAGTGTAATATTTACACGGCGTAATTAAATATTTTTATTCAAATTGGTACTATAAATGGATTTTGAACCGTTGGTTTTCAAGAGTCATATTTGCCCACATTGAAAATTTCGCAATTCATGTTTTTGAAGAAACCTTTCTTTGAAAGAAGCTTAAAAAAAGTTTTTGAAATTTGTAGGGCGTGGATTAAGGAAATGTTCCTGTAAACCAAGCAAAGCTGTTTTTGCAAATATTTTTGTTTTCAGGCTTACTTGAAATGCAATAGTAAATGCCATTCAAGCAGGCCCTTTCAAATAAGTAAAATACGAGGAGCGTTCAAATTTAAACGATAATTTAATATTTATTCAAAAACAAACGCAAGGAGTCTAATGTATATCATGTCATTATTCTACTCAGCCTTCCTCTCTTTTAATAAACTGGTGCCATCTTTCCGGAAGTTTCTGTATTCCACGAGAAAAAAATTCTTTTGGGTGCTATCGCACCCATTTCGGAACAATTTCGATGACTTCTTCATTACAATGAGGTATTTTTCTCCTAGAAACTCTTTTAAGGGTCCAAACAAATAAGAAACTAATAGAACAAGGTTCGAAATGTATGGTAAATAGGACTACATCGTCCAATTAAATTTTTGGATCGTAGTCAGCAGGTGAATAGCGAAATGGGGTCGAGCATTATCCTGTAAGACGCAGACAGAGAACTCGCGTTTTTTTTTCAAGTTACCCCTTCTGATATTTAATGCAGAAGTAATACCCTTCACCGTAAATCGACAATCGTTTCAAATAAGTGCATTTTACTCTGTCAGCATTCTCTTCTGTTGTCAATGTTTTTTGACGGCGAGATTGAGGTCATTTTCCGCACCTTTGCAGCCATCTTTAAGCGCTTTACTCCTTTTGTAAACGCTTATGCCTGATAGTAGTTGCGCATCAAACTGTCTTTTAACTCTTACACAAATTTCTTATCGTTTGATATCTTCGTTGATAAGAAAATTACTACTAATGCGTTGTTCCACGCTTGCATGCACTCCCACCTCAATTATGCTTGCCAATTGAACGAACATGCATTATGACGACTTAACGACTGAATGAAGGTAGGTCATAATCCACAGCATTAATTAATGTATAAAACTTCTGTGTATATCTTTGTATTTTGGCGCGCAATTCAAATTATCGTTCATATTTGAACCTCGTAATATTACTTAAATTAGGTAGATTATATTAAGCTAATATTGTGAATGTCAGAAAATGTGTTGCAAAAGTTTATCGTTATTTTTTGCGACAAAATTAAAGGTATCCGACCTACTTGTTATTTGTTTGAAATATTAGAGGATCAACCAATAATATCAATTGGTGTTTTATAAAATTCTTAATTACTTTTCAGTCTTTTACAACACGACTGGATATAACCAGTCATACTTAAAAACAAACAAAATTGGGGAAAGTTTTACAATAAGACTGAGAGTCATAATGTAAGAGTTCTGAAATTAGCCCGCTAATTGGTAATCTACGAGACCATGCTCTTTTAAACCATGCAAAAGTTAAGTAATCACATTTCTATATGGTTAAAATAACCTTTTGAAAACTTTAGTAACATTTATACACTCAAAATTTATTGTTTAGCAATAGTTCTCCAAGCTATTGAAAAAACTAATTGACAGCTGATTCTCAACTACTCGTATTTGATAATAGCCCTGGCTCTACGTACTTACATCGAGGCTGGCAACCGAATTCGAATTTGAATCTAAGATTCGAATCTTTAAGTTGGAAATTCAAATCATAAATAAGAGTAGATTCAAATCTCAGATTCAAATTCGTCAAAATGAATCTCCGACTCGTATTCAGATAAATTCAGATTCAGATTCGTATAAAAGAATCTCAGATACGTAAATGCGAATCTCGCATTCAGATTCGTTAGTACGCATCTCAGATTCAAGTTCGAACATACGAATCTCGGAATAAGATCCATGTAAAGAAATCTCATTCAGATTCGTAAATGTGAATCTTAGATGCAGACTCGTATGTACGAATCTCGGATTCCAATTTAGATTCACAGTATGAATTTGGGGTATAGCTCTGGATCGACATAGTTACAAAGAGGCTGGCAACAGAATTGGAATCTGAATCTAAGATTCGAATAATAAATAAGAGTAGATTCGAATCTCAGATTCAAATTCGTCAAAATGAATCTCGGACTCGTATTCGGATATATTTGGATTCAGATTCGTATAAACGAATCACAGATTCAGATTCGTAAATGCGAATCTCGCATTCAGATCTGTTAGTAGGAATTTCGGATTCAAGTTCGAACATGCGAGTCTCGGAATAAAATCCATGTAAACAAATCAAATTCAGATTCGTAAACGTGAATCTTAGATTCAGATTCGTATATACGAATCTCGACTTCAGGTTAGTTCATGCGGCTCTCCAATTTAGATTCACAGTACGAATTTGGAGTATAGCCCTGGATCGACGTAGTTACCTAGAGGCTGGCAACATAATTCTAATCTGAATCTAAGATTCGAATAATAAATAAGAGTAGATTCGAATCTCAGATTCAAATTCGTCAAAATAAATCTCATATTCAGATTCGTAAATGCGAATCTCGCATTCAGATTCGTTAGTACGAATCTCGGATTCATGTTCGCACATGCCAGTTTCGGAATAAGATCCATGTAAACAAATTAAATTCATATCCGTAAACGTTAATCTTAGATTCAGATTCGTAAATGCGAATCTCGCATTCAGATTCGTTGGTACAAATCTCGGATTCAAGTTTGAACATGCGAGTCTCGGAATAAGATCCATGTAAACAAATCAAATTCAGATTCGTAAACGTGAATCTTAGATTCAGATTCGTATATACGAATCTCGAATTCAGGTTAGTTCATGCGGATCTCCAATTTAGATTCAGAGTACGAATTTCGGGTTTTAGGTTTATAAAATTTAGAATTTATATCAGCACAAACAAGTGTACATTGTGGTATAAAATGAACGAACTTTGAGATTAGGATCAGTGGCGAAACTTCAAAGTTTGAGTAAAGAGCAAATATTTTTTAATGTAATCAAAATTATGTCAGTATATTGAAAGTGACTGTCTTTTCCATAAAACGTGACACAAAGTAATCAAGTTTTCTTCTCAACCAATTTTGATTTTTTTCCTAAGAAGCTAATCTTTTCCAGGTAGAAGGAAAAACAGAAATATTGTTCAGATTCGCAGGTTCCACTGCTGGGCTTTGATTATTATCTTAGATTCAAATTCAAGGATTCAAATATTCTCAGATGCAGAATACGGATTAAAAATTTCTGCATCTTGACATCCCTACTTTGAAATGTATTGATATTATAAAATTCAATTTGTGAGGCCAGATTCACAGATAACAATCGTTGTTCAAATCTTGTATTCAGATTTGAATGCCATCTTCAGATTCAAAGATATAAGAATAGCAGTAGCGCTACCTTACAAATTTTCTGTTCTTGGAAAGTATCGCCATTTAATGGAGTCATCGTTTAGTTCAAGTAGACCGTTAGAAAAGTTTTACTGTACATACAATCCATTATAATGCCGCGCCTTTGATTAGCAACTCTTGTGCGGTGAACAACGTGGGCACCTACACGCGGCGGCCCTGCTTCAAAATTTTACTACTATTGCAATTTTAACTTCTTTGTCTTCTATATAAGCAGCATCCTGCTTGTTTTTTTTTTGTTCAGTGTGCCTCAAAATGATGATCCTGTAACAGGTTGTTATTTCATAATTCTCTAGAACGTCCCACTGAACAACGATCTATCGAGGAATGATCTCTGGCTATTTTGACTATCTTATCTTCATTTGTTCTGCTAATGTGGATGTTTCAGTTTGACATTCTTAACTTTGCATATTATGCCTTTTTATCCTGTCTCTGAGTGTTTTTCCGCCACTGCATTTGATAATGATCATGTTTGCTGTTTCCATTATCGTGTCTAGTCTTGTCCACATATTCCATCGTTCAGGTACCCTGCTATTCCATTTGCCTTTGTAACCTGTTCTTCCACCACGTTTTATAAATTACCGTGGCTAAATAGTATTATGCCCATACATGTAAACTCCGTAACTTGCTCGATGATTCCACCTTCTACTTATCATGTTGAATTGCTTAGCGATTGTATTAAATAGATGAAGCATTCTTTGAAAGCCGTCTTCTCTTTGGGATATTAGTACCTCGTCATTTGCAAAACATATAATTTTCAATTGTTTATTACCTAGCTGATATCCTCTTGTTATCTTTAATTTTTTGGTAATCTTATACAGTATCAGGTTGAACAGAAGGGGGCTTAGGGCTCTTCTTGACTTATTCCCGTACCAGATTCTATAGGGTCTGTCAATTGTTCTTGTATACTTGCTTCCATTACGTTGTCGCGATTTTTTAACTGTTCTTCTATTAGTGTTATGTTCAAGTTGATCATATAAGTTATAATTTTTGTTGTTAGTTTCAACATGGTATTTAGTAAGGTGATACCATGATAATTATTTGTCCCGTTTTTGTACCTTCTACGAACATTCACATTAGAATACTTCTTCCTATAATACTTTACAATTTGTTTCTTTATATATTACTACTTTTGGTGTTCGAAATTCCTGAATTTCTCCTTGCTGGGTGCTCATAGAGATATTGCAAATGGTAAATTCATTTCAACCTGTGTAATAAAATTCTAACCAGAAACTCAGAAACACAATTTGGACATTTTGCTGATGCATGCTTACAAACTTCACTATTGCTGCCATTTTGACTTTTGTAATAAAGTTCTAGCAATAAACTCATCGCCGGCATATCCATAATCCTTTAAAATAATCGGAAAGTAGATTCGTGTTTTACCAATGTTTCTTGGTGAAATCGAACAATTTTAGGTTTAGACAACGTTTGGATATTTTACTGGTACATAAAAATTCTAGAAGTAGAAACATCGCAATCATATCCATAATCCATTAAAATTGTGGAAAGTAGGTTCTCCGACAGTAGGAGGAATAAACAGAGGAGATCAGAATCGCTGGATAAAGCTCAGCAGCAGTCAGACACACTAATCTGAAACACCCTGAGCTCCGTTCATGCGATCCTATATAATCAATGTAGTCATTAACTTCTTGAGTCATCCACGCAATCACCTTAATAAACAACAATTTTCAAAGATTTACGCTCCCACCATAAGGAGTTACCCTCGTTTTGCCAATATGTTTGTCTTAAGATTAAAGATACAATTTGAATATTTATGGTACCTAAAATATTCATATATAAATTTTAGGTCTCAGAATTTCAATGCTTCAGTTTGGATAAGTTATAAGGTCATCTAGCAATTTTAGAAATATCCAATGTTACTTCCTCATCTGCTTCTATACATAAACTTAATACATTATTAATGGCGTAAACTATATTTTGACTGTTGGTGTGAAAGTTCTCTTAGATAATACGAGCTGCTACTTTTTCTCCCTGCGATTGTCTAGGACATAATATTGTCTTTAAGTAAAATTGTTTACAAGGCTATGGCATAGATAAAAATACAAATAGTATGATCTTGAGGAGAATTTCTATTTAATTTGCTGTGGATGATGCTGATGTATCATATTCATAATTAAAATAATAAAAAAACTGCATAATCCTTTGAATTTCTATAGTCACCAGTGTTTAGTTCATGAATGGAGATTATATAATACAACTTTAATTAAGAAAAAATTATCATCAAAAGATCCAGTCGAAAACAAACAAGTATTGTAATGACATCTCAAGAAATAACTCGCTTGGTGCACTAAAAATTGGATTGACTGCAAAAGTTCTACTATGTACGGCAAGCTAAATTTTTTTTTGTTTTTTTGTAAAGAATACCTACATCATCAAGAAAAAAATTGGTTTAGCAATAGGTAGGTTCCATACTGGTGAAATGTCAAACGAAAAACCAAATAGGAGCTTTCAATTAAAATTTATTTAGTTAAATTTTATTTTTACTCATAATCTTTTCGTTTTCGTTACACTGATCAACAGTTCAAAAGGATTTTTGTCCTCATACATGTTTGCTGTCGATTAATTAAATGGGCAATTTAGTATGATGAACGCAGAATATTTAATTCCATGTGAACCTTTGCTTTCTGTTCTGCTTTGCCTAATATCAGTTTGAAGTTACAGACCAATACTTTTCAGATGACCTGATGTCTGTATGAGGATTGATGTTTTAATATTTTGGAGTTGGAAGTATTTTCTCTTAAAATCCCTTGGTTTGGAAAAATATTTTATCTCACAATAACAGAAAATCTTCTCAGCTGCGCAGATTTTGAGAAGCTTTACAGAGTTTGATGTATTAGTAAAATGAACAACTGTTAAATATTGTTGTTGTACCTATTTACTAAATAGCTAATTCAGGCGAACAGTCAGCATACCTTCTAATTTATAGTAAAAACTACTGAGTCCCCTTCTGATATTGGCTGGTTATTGTGACACATATTTGGTAGATATGAATTCGCATCAATAATTTTATTATAGTGTTTTTATTATATGATTACTACTGAGTTAGAATTATCTTTCTAATAAATTAATTGCATTAAATCATTCAGTATTTTTAGCATCAGATTCAGATATGGAGATATTCGTCAGCAATTGGTTGATTTCATATTGTTTTTATATTCGTCCATAGAAATTACCACATCGGTTGAGTTAATAGCATGAATTTGTATTACATGACATCTTTGCTAAATGAAAACAGTCTGAAACAGGCTTTAACCTTGGTTGATATCCGCTTCTTTATATATTTTGTTTTTGCCTTTTTGACTAAACATAAACTAGGCGGAGAAATTCTGCGACATATTTAAACAATTCAAAAAGAAATATTCAAATTGAATCAATACTGTTCACAATACAATATTTATTTCATATTTTGCAGCATATGACGACTTTTTTATGTAAATTGCAGACCATTTAGCTGTATTAAAAGAATAATTATGTTTATCTTGCTGTATTGGGTTAAGTAAATATCGAGATATAAATATGTCAAGCAAGAAGAATATTATTAAATTAAGAGATGTAAATGGTCTCAAGTTTTAACTCTAATACTACATTTGATTGACTAATTTCTTAAATTTTCCCACAAGCAGGTATTTGCAATTTTGGGGCAACAACGAAATCACAGATGGGTTGCTCACTGATGACAAAGAGAAGTGTGGTGCGTCCCTATCATCTGAATTCCTTTATCCTTCACAATCTCTTTTAAAATTGCGTTAGCCTTTGTTAGCTACCTCAAAGGTCCTTTTAACTAATTGGTATTTGGGCAGATGGGTATTAACTACGCAGAAATTATCCCACTTTGAAGTTGGGTTTTCTTGATCACTAGCATGTAAAGTAACATCTGCAGTCTTAGCTTTTTAAAATACAAACATATTGGCAAATCGGCAACGAAGGAGAACCGAATGACTGCGGCTTCGCTCAAATTAAGTACAGAGATGCTGGTGTTTAGAAATACATATAGAAACTATATTAAGCTCTAGGTGCCTGGATTTGTATAATAACTATTATTACTTGTGCAACATATTCAATATACAAGATTTAAAAGTATGCATTGTCTTAAATTATTAACACAAAGAAATTGGAAAGTGGACAGTTCAAATATTTTTCCAAAATTATTCTTTAATAAATTGTGAAATTTACTCAAATTAATTAGCATGTTCGGCTCCACAGGAAATTATCGTACACTTAGACTTTTAAATAACATTACCAGTTTTTACTTTTTTAAATTGAGAGCAATACAACTATTTTCTGGTGTTCTAAGTGAGTCTGGTAGGTTTTAATTTGTTTTTAAATGTTATGAGGAAATCAAGAGTGTTGTGAATTATAAATACTTGTTCCTGATAATTTAAAAATATGCGCTGGGGTTCTTATACTTTTATGAAATACAATACAATACGAATAAAATGTACTTATTACTAAATATCCAGTTAAAAATCCTTTAACTTAGTAACTTCGACAAGATTTTAAAAAAGGACGAATCGTATTTATGTTTTAATTTGGGTTGGAAAATGTAAAAAATGCATGCTGTAATATTTAAAAAAGTCCACAACTTAGGAACAGACCGATATTCAGAAAGCTAAAGGAGTTAAATCGTAATTGGAATATTTAGGATCGATGTGACAGTCTCAAAGGAACAGTACTCCAAAAAGAATATGTCGAAGAAGAAAAATTAGGAAAAGCCAAAAAAGGACAACTTGGTGGCGCAGAAACAAGTAAATATAAAAAGGCATGGAAAATGTAACTAAATCAAATCAATCCAAGATAAAATAGAATATATTGGGATAAAAGATAAAGTAAAAATAAACATATGACATAAACAATAGACGTTTTGGACTTCAATGAAAACAATGAGAAATTGTAAAAGGAAGAGACGACAAAAAAAACTTGAGAAAGACGCAAGAACAACTGGAGAAAATAAACTGGAGAGAACTAGTAGAAGGTCGAAGAAAAATAAAAACAGGAAAAGTAGGGGAGACGACATAAATCCGAAAATGATCAAATGGATAGGAGAAGAAGGCAAAATTTACATGAGGGCAACATATAAAAAATGAGAAGAAAGTGATTGTTATAAGGTTATAACCATCGAAGTATATATACCTAGCTATTACTCGCATTACTTTTGAAGTTTACACGAGGATAATAGATTGTCGAATAACAGAACATCAATTAGAAGACGAACAAGCGACGTTCATAGAGGGAGGACAGATGTTAGATAACATATGTGTATTAAGAAACAATACAAAAGAAGAATGAAAAAAGATGAGAACTATATATCATGTTTATTAACCTAGCAACTGTATCCGACGCTGAGAGAAGAACAATATGAGGAGGAAGTAAAAATACCAAGCAAATTAATTCATATACTTTTGTAGTGCATATAGCACGGTACAGGATGAAGTTCAAAATGAATAGATTTTACAACGCGGATGGCATCGTATTAGTAGCCGACCCCGAAAGAGAAACGCAATCACTAATATACATATGGGTAGAAGAAATAAAGAATATGGAAATTATAGTAAATGTAATAAAGTGGGTAAAATTTCAATATATCTGGGTTACCCAAGTGACCGGTCCATTTGGGGATTCTGAGAGGCGGGTAACATAATCGCCGTGGTTACGTCATAATTGGGGTTTGGGGGGGGATTGACAAACTAGAGTTACCCGCATGAGCGGTTTCTAGAAGACACTAAACCAAGAACTGATCTAATAATAAAAGAAAGCTAAGTTGGTGTGTTCACATAATCAGAACGAACCAAGATGTACTAGTAAAGAAAGCGATGGAAGCAAATGGAGGACTTACAAGAAGGACCAAAAAACGTGGGTGGAATAAGTAGATGAGATAGGTAGAGAAAAAAGGAAAACGATGAAGAAAAAGAAGAATATCTGAATATCTATTTTGTACATTCACGTAGCTTGGATTTAGGCAATTACTTGATATACTTCTTTACATTGACATGTTTAAGTAGCAAGTCATTTTGAGGAATTTTGTTCGTACTGTTATCTTAGATATACAGGGTGTAGAAATGCTTTACGCACCATAGCAATTTCAATGCTAATTTTTTCATATGAAAATATTTGCTTCCCTAATTACTTTAGAGCAAACTTGTATTTTTTGTAGAGAAAAAAATCTGTATCCATTTATGCTATCATTTGTCATTCTACATTTCGGAAAACCGAAATTTAAAGAAATAAAATTACCATTTTTAGACAAATCGGTGGTGCTTTGAAATTATTGAAGCATCTCAAAGCATCAACAACATTAGTTTGCTGTTTATTTGTTTGCATCTGTCAAATGTAGCGGCAACCATGGCACTTCTTGCACCTGATCTGCTTCTGCTCCTCACAATTTGCGCTAATTTTTGAAAAAATTATAATTCTAGTTTATTTCGTTATTAGGTTTTTTTACGTAAAATGACAAAAATGATGGTCTAAATGGATGAAGAATTGTTTGCTCTACAAAAAACATATTTACAAGTTTGCTCTAAAATAATTAGGGAAGCAAATATTATCATATGAAAAAAATACCATTGAAAACTCTATGGTGCGTAAAGCATTTCTACACCCTGTATATATATATAAAGAAAAGTCCTGACTCACTCACTGACTCATCAACGCCCAGCCCAAACCCTTGGACCTAGAAAGCTGAAATTTTGCATGGGGGGTTCCCTTTATGATATACCTATACCATATGATCGAAAACTTTTAACCACTAGAGGGATGTGGATTTTTTAAAAATATAATTTATGTTGGGAGTGATGAGTAAAGGTACTTAATAATATAAGCTGTACAATTTTGACAGAATCACTCACCTTTTACAGGATGTTTAATACTGAACACAAGGTGGTGCTGTGTATAGAAAGTACATGAAATCGTTTTGAACAGCTGTAGTTGTTTTTGTTACTAACATTTTTATGTATTCAACAAAATTGTTTGTATTTGTTAAAATGACATTCTTGATATAACCTTAAACTGAAAGATATAAAATACCAATGTGACTTTTATTACCACGACTGCCAAAAATGTTTTTAACAAAATAATTCCACAGTCCTCTAGAGGGTAAAAGTTTTCGATCATACTGTATAAGGAGTAAAGAAGGATATTTCGAAATTCAACCCCTAAAGGGGTAAAATGGGTGTATGGAAAAATAATATTAAATAGACATTTCGACTTGAAACTTCGTAGGAGTACACATATTTCGTGATTTTCCGAAAATCAACCCCCTAGGGAGAGAAATGGGGTAAATAAGCCTAAAAATCAATATGGATGTCGATATTGAGGTGTTTTGTGACGTTGATTGCGAACATGGCATTTATTTTTAAGTCCAAGACGGTGGACATGCCATACAATTAAAACCCTATAGTGGTGAAACGGGGTTTTAGAGACAAATTATTTTTGGGCAGAACATTTGCCGGGTCAGCTAGTTATACATACAGTGTGTCCGCGGATTGAGTTCACATAAGATGTAAATGGCAATTTTTTTTAGTTAGATGCTAATATTCTCGGAATCACTCCTGTTTGTTTCCAAACTAAGATTTTGAGAAAATCAATCAAATTAATATACAGGGTGTTTTTAGAATTGAGTTTTAAACAATTTCAAGAGCAAACTACCGTTATTAGAAGAGATGACAAAAAAAAGTATTAAGGAAAGTTGTTTAGAATTGAGAGTAATGTCAAACTCTCAATTTTCAGACAAATCGGCCTTTTTCTTTCTTGTTCTAACTGGTATCTTTATTTACAATATTAAAAAAAAACTTGTATAGCTGCATAATCGGAATTTTGTGTAGGAAAATTACCACAGCATACTTTCTTTAGTTTATGTCTCCATTCCAAATGGATACACCGGCACACATTAAGTTTACAATCTAACAAACTGTTTGCATCTCTGACTTTAATTTGAACTGAGGTCACAGGTACCACCATCGCATTTTCAGGGATGTGCGCAATATGGCCGAAGTCCTCCAACGATGTGGTCGAAGTAGATGTCACTTGTCAGCTACGTGTATTCTCAAGCAATAACATCCCTCAATATGTGTTAATTACCCAAGAATACACGTGACCAACCAAGTTACTACGATCCTCTTGTCTCAGGTTCGTATCCATCAGGAGTGGCGCAGCAACTTGAACTCGAGGAAGAAGCACTCCACCGCTTTTGCCGCGGTCCAATAACCAGCTTGTTAAAGCGCCGACACCGCGCCAACAATACGATAATTCACTTTGAGCTTTCCACAAAACGTCTGTATCATAACAACGTTTAGTAAGATTAATTAGTGAGCGTTTGGAGGCAGGTGCAGAGGTTCGCCGGGCGCTGGCGCCCCCGGCGGC
This sequence comes from Agriotes lineatus, assembly GCA_940337035.1. Classification (NCBI taxonomy): domain Eukaryota; kingdom Metazoa; phylum Arthropoda; class Insecta; order Coleoptera; family Elateridae; genus Agriotes; species Agriotes lineatus. Next base: position 58,102,223 of record OW679195.1, on the reverse strand, counting down.
GGCCACGTGCCCCGAATCCACCCCCGAATCGCACACCGCCACCGCGGTCTCAACCATTACAATTCACATCAAAGCCCGAAGGTATCGACTTGGGTTAATTTGCGCTGCAATATCGCTAAAATAATAATTGCAACGACATCGCATTGTACCGTTAATTAGCGAGCGATTGAAATTTATATTTAGCTCCATTAACGCACTGCCGAAATCGGTATAGCCATGGATTCCTCTTGTGAGCGAATGCGTTGTGCGTTCGTATATCTAATTATGTACTTTGCCGTTACAACGTGACTACAAAGTTATTTGAGATTTGATGGGGCTTCTGCTCTGAAACTACTTGTAAGCCGTGTCGATCACTTTGTTCTCGTTTTGTTGTCGAATACACAAGGGTTAAACCGGCAGAAGCACCAGCTCGGAGAAACGAGGAAAAGAGACCGAGAGGATTTTTCTTTTGCAGTCGGTGCTTCAAGCAGAACAGCGTCTGAAATTCAAACCGTGTATTCCCGTAACTTATTATCGGAATAACCGGAAGATATGTCGGAAACTCGAGGCGCGGAATAACAAGCCAAACGAAGGCAAGAAGTAGGAAGGGTAGACAGCACTGCAACACGGTGGACCTTCCTGGGGGCGGCGGTGTCGCGTGGCAAGAGTGTCATTGGAACAATATCGTTACCCCAACAGCTCCTGGGAATTTAATAAATTACCACCTCGCACGCAACGCATCTCCTAAACTATCACCTTATGCCTTCTCTAACTTGAAAGCGCGATTTATAACAACGCACCCCTTATTTACAAGTTTTATAAGAACGGCATCCCTAGATACTTAAAACTTTACCAAAAAGAAAGAGCTGTCTCTTTGATATTGGATCATAATGCAACTCGTCTACTTAGTGGGCTTCGTAAGTTAAAACTGTGTGAACGATTAAAGAGTATGTGCTGGTCTGAACTATCTAATAATAGTAAAGAGAATATATTTTCATAATTGATATGTTTCTATTTAAACGGGAATAGAGCACAATTAATTGATGAATATTGTGTATGTGATACAATATTCCTTTGAAAGAGAATTTCTGGCATTGCACATCTGGTAAAGTCAATCACACTCATTGCATTATATTTTTCGCATGCAAACAGGAATATTTGTAAATGTTTGTTCATTTCGTCGATTTTTAAGTTTAATTTGTTTCAAAGAGCTTTTTGATGTACACATGACGAGTAGCTACCGGGATTTTCATGAGAAGAGATAACATGGTGTGTTTTAATAAGGTAATTCGGGCAGAAAGTTCAGGCTGAAGTATGACAAACGACTAAACATGTTTTCAAAACGTAAGGAATTCGTAGAAACGAGGTAAAATTTTAGTTAGATAGTTAACTACAAAAACTGACAGCGTCAATTGGATTTGAAAAAACAACCAATGGTAGAACTACAAAACTTCTACTGAAGTAACAAACTTCGTTAAAAACTCCTCACCCCAGAATTAAATATTTAACAACTGCTAAATACGTACATCAAAATTCTATTTCACCCGACTATAAAGGGCTTAGCAAAAGAATCGGGTCATAGAGTTGTGTATGACTCAAACAACACTATTACAAATTTGTTGGGAAATGCAAAACTTCGGAGAGATCTGGAATTTAAGAAATTAACTGTTGCCATTGTGAGTCTAAATATACTGAACAAACACGTCGTAATTTTGGTACTAGGTTGAAGAGCATATAGCTCATTTTAGATTCAACAGATTCGAAAAATCGAGTATTGCCCAACATATTTAAGAAACGGGTCATAGTATAAAGGAGGTGACCTAAAAATTGTAATGGCGTTAACTTCAACAAAGCAACTAAATTCTTTTGAAAGCTTGGCCATTTTTAAGAACCGAGATAATAAACTTTTGAACAAAGACGGTGGACCCATTCCTTCCTCCGTATTGTATGAGTTATTGAAGTTAAATGACCCTCAACCATGAAGTTAAATGACCCTCGGCCACCCTCTCTAAGTCAGACAATATAAATAGCTGTAAAATGCGCGGGAATCGTCCGCTTCCATTTGTGATTTGGTCACGAGGATATCGTTGCCATTTTGCTGTGTTAGTTTTCATAGCTACTGATGATGGTTGCTTGGCTGTAGAATACGTATTTAGCAGTTGTTAAATATTTGTGTGGTTTTTAACGTATTGTGTTATTTTCAAACCACAGGCTCCAGCAGTGTTTTATTTTACTGAAGTCGTTAAACATGGTTTCAATTAATATTACAGATCGATGTAGTGGTCAAAAATTGTAATTTTGTATAGTTCATTATTTATTGCAGCTACAAAATACAAATATAATGCGAACAGTTTTCAAGTTCGTTCATATCTAGTGATCCGTTACACGTTTACCAATGTTTGTTACAATACAGCTAATATGAGTATTGCACAAGCTAAGAAGTCGGTTTGTCTTTTGATTAACTGAAATTAGAGCGAGTAAAATCAAAAAGAATTCCACAGAAGCACCTAACTGGTCTATATACCTATACACAGTGCAATAAATTATAATTTTTTGACAATATTCAGTAATAATGTACTGATAAACACTGATTGAAACTTAAACCTAAGAGTTCGGTGAATGGCATCAAAGAACACAGAAAATAAAAGATATAAAGAACTTGCCTTTATTGGCGATCAAAACAATCGCCTTGCAACACAACCCACTTTTGACAACGTTCGTAAAGTTTCTGGAAACCGACAGGAGCGCTGTCACACGTTCCTGGATGGCTAATTCGTCCTCAAAACGGGCACTTTTCATGACCGTCTTGAAACGGGAAAATAGAGAACAGTTACGTCATGCTGAGGTAAGAATTGCCGCACCCGAATTGTACAATGTGCAGGCACATTGTCGTGCATTAACTTCCATTGTCCAGTACTGTGCATCTCCGTCGCTGTTCTCCTCAGTTTGTAACAGAACTTCATGTTAAAGTCTTGCTCTATTGCACCGTGACAGTACGATTCCCACTGACGACTTAGACCGCCAGCATGTAGTTAACATTGGCTACCAGCTGCACTCCCCGGTATATGGCACTTCTAAATATATACGAGTATATGGATAACGCCTATGGCCCATTTCCGTTGAGATATCGGAGTATTCACCGAACTTATTAGACACACCTCGTATATTGTGACATATGTATTCCAACGAAAACTCAAGCTAAATTTTAGAAATGCTAAAGTTATTTAAAGTATTCTTCCATTCTTTTAAGTTACCATAGCAAGGTTGGTGACCAACTGTAGAATATCGAAAGCTGTCGGAAAATATCTCAAGACAGAAGTAGGCAAAAAAAGGTTACTAGTTATGTATGAAACATTGCTAACAAGCTTGTTGAACGTGAAAATACTGATCCAGCATGATTATGGGAAAACCTAAAAATGAAGTATGTAGATTTTATTTCCGCATCTTATTGATAGCAGATATTATTCATTAGCTTTTTTGAGTAATAAATGTGATAAATTAAAAACTAAGGAGCCTGGGAAAGGTTATTAAAGAAACCGTGTTCATACAAGGCAAGTAGTGCTAAATAACAATAACAGCAAATTATACACATATAATAGCATATGGAGTAAACACGCAAGATTTAATGTATGCATTTTTGCTTCTACTAATGTTCATTAATGTGGCGGAAAATTGCCGAATTTACCACCAAAACAGCTAGGGGTATTTTGGCGTGCTTGAAGTGGCACATTTCAATGTAATGAATAAGTAAACTAATTGTAGTAGACAAGCGTGTTGTGCGTGAGCTTTTTCCACGTCGCACAATGTAAAGCGGAAATGAAATTGTGTAACAACCACCTTTCGCTCCTTTAATGTGACGCCGGATTTTAAATTTATTTTATTCCCATTTCGTGGAATTATATCTGGAATCGCTTGCCTTAATTAAAACTCAAAAATTATGATCTGCCACGTTTTCTCCGATCGTAGTCGATTATGAAGACTTTTTTGGTAACCATACTGAATTACCATGCAACTTTATTGATAGTTTGCAGAAATGTTTATTTACTCCATTCTTCTGGCTGCACAACGGTGTTTTTTTATGGTAACGTTAGTATTGTGTTACTTTATTATTTTTTATGTGTCCTTTAACGTTACATTTAGTTGCACACTCTTTATTGAGTTGTAAGTTTTGAAATATTTTGTACACTCTTTCAACACATGGTTATTACACGTTACTGTTTTCAATTTACTTCAATTTTTATTTATCCATTATGCTCTGTTATTAAACTTTTCGATCCTACTGCAGATCTTGCGCGTTTTTGGTTTTCTTTAATGTTGTAATTTGTAGTGCCTGTTTGGTTATATTCATGAGCGTAGCCACACAGAGGCAGGGTGGGGCCACCCATTCCTAAATTTAAAAAAAGAATTTTCACAGGTCAGCAAAGTCTAAGTATTGTTCAGGAGGTTTAGAGCTTCATTAAAGGTGTCTAATTTGTTTTCGCTGAGCAAATCACCTAAAAGAGAAACAATGGAACGCTGGGTTTACTTTGATATCGACAAATAAGTTGTTTAGTAACTAAGAGGTTACGACAGACTTGACCATTTGCACGTCACAAGAATGCTAATAGAAAAAGCAAACGTTCGATTCTGTAGAAATATGGAATTTAAACGCTTTGAACAAATATGCGTCCATAATACAATACAAATTCAAGGATGCAAGTCGTATTATAAGTCAAACCAATGGAGGAGCATAGCAAGGGGACCCAATATCACCCAAATTTTTTACACTGGCAATGAAGGACATGTTTAAACAAGATAACTGGGACAAGAAGGGTACATCGATGACATAGTAATGTTTAGTGAAAGTAGAGAAGAAATGTTAGACGAACTACAAATAAGATCTAGAGAGCTAGGAATAAAAATAAACATTTTCAAAACGAAATATATGACCAACAACAAATTAGAGTGACAATAACCCAAGCCTTATACTAGAAAAACAAAAGTTAGAAAAATTTACTCATACATACATTCAGATCAAAAGCTCAAAATTACGATGAACAACCTGGTAGTATAACTAAAGGGAAGAATATCATTGGCATGACCCAGTGTTGGCAAACTGCAAAAAATTTTTAAATCAAATTTACGGAACACCATTAAATACAAGACCTTCAACCGATAGATACTGCCAGTATTAACATACGGAACAGAGACTTGGGACCTAAACAAAAGCATGCTGGACACCATATTCCAATCATGGAAATAAGGATGCGCTCACACGAAAGAAATGTAGAACACCCCCAAACAAGGTGAACAGGTGCTATTAAAAAACATGGTCACAAGTGGATGTGAAGAGGTAGAAATAAGTAGGAATGAAAATACCTTGGGAAGCCTGACATCCGACGATATTTGGAATAGCTGTAGAACAAGTAGAATTTAATTGAGTAGTAATTAGGTTGATAGCTGATGGATCAGTCAAATTGGGCCAGCTATCAATTCAAGCTTTAATTAGGTAGTGTAGTTACTTAACCAATGCAAACCCGTGAGTAAAAATATCACCTCCCACCCCTAATTTTATGAGGACTTTTCTGGAAGAGTGGTATACCACCCTGCTTGAATTTTTTTATGTGTGTTCTTTCCACCCAGTCGATATTCTGTCTTGTGGCATTGCCAACAAGTTTTATAATACTTAATGGCTTTATATCGTCTGTGTTCATCTTCAAAGTTACTGTCTTTTCTGAGTTATTTACAATATTATTCTTGCCATTCCTGTTTTAATGTTTTTTAAAAAGAACTCTAGGGCTATTTTCTATTAATGTCATTAAACATCGACTAGAAATGACACAATGTGTGATTGACGCTTACCAGAGAAAAAATATAATTGTTTTTGCTGCAAAAAGCAAGTATTGGATAATTGTTGAAGAATAAACTACAACATGAACTAGGAAATGTAATAACAAACATTAATATTGAAGAAGAAAATGAGTTCATTCGTACGGCATTGGGGAAAGAAGAAAAACCAAAAAAAAAAAAAGACAACCGCCATAGTTTACTGAAGATATACGAGCGTTGCTATTTGAGAAAAACAAGCTATGTCACAACTGTAGTGTATTGCACTAATATTTAATTAAAGTCAACGTATGCGAGTATATGTTTATCCAATGCCGTTACAAATTGGAATGGAAGTATTTAAGGCAATCGTGCTGCGAAGGCCTGCACTCCGCGATAGCGGATTACAAAAAGCAGACTTTAGCTGCTGCCAAAATACACCACAATATCCTTCCCACAAAATTATAACAATCAGTTACAGTAATTATCTTAAGTTGTGCTTAATATATACCTTATAACGTAACACTAAATTTAAATCTTCTACTTACACATAAGCTAACCTGTCTACTGGTTTAACTTGCCTTTTAGGCCTTTCACTCAAATTTTCACACTCTTGAGTTAGTTGTAAACTGCTTTTTTCTCTATCTCTATCCGGTACGTACTCCTTACTAGACACTATATCATTGTTATCGTTAACTTCAATGACAGTAGCGGCATCATTGTTACAAACAGGAATAAGAGATGACGCATAAGTATCTGATAACTTTTTAATTTGATTTGTGTGTCTTTTCCATGTTCTTTGCAACTCTGGTACATCTACCAAATATGTACGCCTACCTATTTTTTTTACAATCTTTGCCCTAATAAATGTTGGCTTATTAACTACTCTATAGTCTTTAACTAAAACTGCATTGCCTACATTAAATTGCACATTATCTTTCCCTCTACTGTTTACAATTTGCCTTTTTTGTTGATTTTCCACCCGCCTTCTAACTTCTTGACGTTCGATGTCATTAGAACGTTTACAATTTTGCGTAGGAGGCAACAAGGTAGAAAATCGTGTCCGTAAAGAACGTCCAAACATTAAAATAGCGGGGCTAACCCCTGTCGTACTGTGTGGAGTGTTTCTGTAATCGAATAAGAATCTACACAGCGCCAAATGATTGGTACACCCTGTATTAGAAAACAAAGCCTTTTTTAAAGAATTTTTTACTGTCTGGACAGAATTCTCAGCGGCTCCATTTGATGATGGATGATACGGAGGGCTAGTAATATGATTAACATTATTTGACCCTAGAAAATTTTTAAATTCTTGAGACACTAACGATTTACCATTATCCGATACTATAACACGCGGTAGACCAAAACGAGCAAATAAGGTTCTAAGTGCTTGAATAGTTGAGGTTGACTTAATGCTTTTCATTTCAAACACTTCTAACCATTTAGTGTAGGCATCCACAACAATTAGAAAAAAACTACTTTTCAATTCACAGAAATCGATGTGAATACGCTCCCAGGGCTCATTTGGCAGTGGCCAAGGTGAAATTACAGCTCTTGGAGGATTACTTCCATGTAAATTGCAAGCATCACAATTTTTAACCATATTTTCGATTTCGCCATCTAACTTCGGAAACCAAAAGTAACCTCGAGCTAAATTTTTCATTTTCACCACTCCCAAATGCGTAGAATGTAGTTGAGCTAAAATGTCGGCTTGTAAACTACGCGGAATTACCAACCTGTGATTCCACATTACACAGTCGTGTTTTACAAAAAAATCAAATCGTTTAGCAAAATATGGCTTCAACTCCACCTTATCTATTTTTTCTGGCCAACCATTATTTATGAAATTTTTCACAGTAGTTAACACAGGATGATTTAATGTTGCTAATTTAACATTATCAAAATTTAATTTCACATCAGAATTATGAGTAAAAAAGTAACAATAATCTACTTCTGCGAAACTTTCATCGGCAACCCTGCTAATCCAATGGGCTTTGCCCGCGTGGGTTCGTATCCCATCCTCGTCGCCACTTTGTAGTGTATTGCACTAATATTTAATTAAAGTCAACGTATGCGAGTATGTTTATTCAATGCCGTTACAAATTGGAATGGAAGTATTTAAGGCAATCGTGCTGCGAAGGCCTGCACTCCGCGATAGCGGATTACAAAAAGCAGACTTTAGCTGCTGCCAAAATACACCACAACAACAAATGAAAGTAGGGAAGAATATAAAAATAAGAATAGAGAAGTCAGAAGAAGAATAAAAGAGGAAAAATAAATTTTGAGAACAGAAATCTACTCAAATAAAATGTTTAATTGGAGGTGCAAGGTCTACAGAAGTGTTCAGGAGCATTCTAACAATGAAAATTAACAATAACGACATGATTAACAAATTATCACCATATATGAATGGAGGAAGTATTACGAGAGACGTGACCAGAATATTTAGAACGTATACAATAGTACTAGAAAGAGAACAATAATGGCAGAAAAGAAATTACTACAGAAAAAGTTAGAACTAATGTAGTAAGAATGAAAAACAGACGATCACCTGATCCAGGTGGAGTTTTCGTAGAACTAATTAAATTTCGAGCGGATATGCAATGGAAAAAAATAGTACACTTTATGGAGTCTTGCTGAAAGAAGATCCAAATACCTAACCAATGGAAAAATCGTACTGTATCTGTCTCCAGGGCAATTAATATCTAAATTAATTCTACCTAAACGGAGAGCATAAGACTCGATAATACCCACGCAAGGTAGAAATTCGTACAGGGACTTACCTTGGAGGGACATACAGGATGGCTCATGTGGGGTGGCACGTCGATTGACCCGTGACTCCAGGAGCACAAAACGATAAACACGAGCGATTACACAAAAACAACAAAAAAACGGGATCAGTTGACCGACCGTTCACCAACTCGTCTTAGGTTCATCTCTGTTCAATGTGGGCCACCGACCCAAGATTTAGGGGTGGCAGGAGAGGGGACAGTAAGCCCCATAACTTGACGTTCCACCAATAGTGGGTAAACTTACCGCTAGGTAGAATTGCAAACTACACTAAATTTATGTACAGCTATTTACTTGTATTAAGAATTACTAATGAAATAAACTAAACTAATATGATTAAAAGCTAAATACCAAACATTCCGCCCACCAAAAAGGCCATGCATTTTTCTATCCGAGATCGGTGATGGTTACTGGGAGGGCAAAGGGCATAATTTAACCACCGGGCGCTGAAAGCTACCACTGGTCGTTTTAACCGTGGCTACTCGCACCACTCCATCCATACCAGGATGCACCTTTTCCACCCTGCCGATACGCCACTGCAGAGCCGGAGCGGAATTGTCTTTAATCAGCACGGTCAGCTTATGATTTTTGGGCAATAGAAAAGGGTGTTTACTGCCATAGGAAATATTAGCATGAGCTAAACGACCGCCCACCCTGACAATTCCTTCGCAATCAAGAAATGGAGCGAGTGTTCTAATTGGCTTGGAGCATTGCTGATTTGAATTCAATCTTCGAATATCATCACGAAACGATATGTGCTGAACATGCTTAATTAATAGATTTAGGGCCCTTTGTTGTTCACCTACAGTGATGGACCCGAATCGCCGTGTAGTAGCGTTGCGGCAGTTGTGCACGAACCGCATGCAATAGGAAATGATCCTTTTTATTTTCCGTAACGATGAAAATCGAGACAATAATTGATCGCAATTAAATGGATCAAATGGCTCATCGTTCACGGTTGTTGCCATCAACACAAGTTTGCGTTCTTCGCGTAAAACTGATTCCATGTCCAAGGAGTTTTGATCTTTTAGGGTAGGCCATTCGTCAGAATTTTTTGAAAGCCAAGAAGGGCCGCTCCACCATAAGGGGTGGTTCAGCAATTCCCGAGGAAGAAGTCCCCTGGATGCGCAATCCGCGGGATTATCAGCGGAAGGAACATGGCGCCAAGAAGTTGCTGGTACGCGTTCTTGAATGTAGCTAACGCGATTGCTAACAAATGTTTTCCACCGATGCGGAGACGAATGAAGCCAAGCTAAAACTATCGTAGAATCAGTCCACGCATAAATTGCGGCGAAGCTAACAAACGACGAGTAGGACGAGCAAATAAAAGAAATTAGTTTGGCTAGCAATTGCGCCCCACATAATTCCAATTGAGGAATTGGTCGCCGTTGTAAGGGGGCAACTTTGGTTTTAGCCATCATAAACCTCACTACTGATTCATTCGGACCGATTACAAATCTAAGGTACACTATCGCGGAGAAACCGGCCTCTGAACTGTCAGAAAACCCGTGCAACTCACAGTTGACATAATTCGCAGGAATTAATTGGCGATGAATTTTGATGTGAGCTATGTCCGCTAATTGCGACTTATATAATTCCCAACGATCAATTATTTCCGAGGGAGGCAATTCATCCCATCCTAATCCTAGACACCATAAGTGTTGTATAAGCCGCTTCGAAAAGAACGTTAACGGCGCTAAGAAACCGATGGGATCGAAGACCCTTGCGACTTCCGATAGGATGTGCCTTTTGGAACAGGGACGATCAATAGGTTCAACCTTGAATCTAAAACTGTCACTTGATGGGGACCATTGTAAGCCAAGGATCTTCAAAGGGGAGCAAGGTTCACCGGAATCGAAAGATACCATATTCTCTACCGGATGCGTGGGGTCTAGGTGGTTGGTTAACGCTGGAGAATTACTAGCCCATTTCCTTAATTCAAATCCGCCACAACGCAACAATTTTATCAGTTGATCCTGTAGGATTAAGGCCTCAGCCACGGAGGAACATCCAGTGGCAATATCGTCGACATAGATATCTCTTCGAATGACAGAAGATGCTTGGGGAAACCGGTGTTGCTCGTCATCAGCTAATTGAATAAGAGTTCTAATTGCAAGAAACGGCGATGAAGTAACTCCATATGCGACCCTATTCAAGATATATTCTTTTATAGGCTGATCTATGGAAGAGCGCCATAGAATACGTTGAAAATCACAGTCTGTAGTCGAGACGATTATTTGGCGAAACATGTGCTTAATGTCGCTAGTTATTACTACATTATGAGCGCGAAAGTTTAATAACACAGAGACTATGTCTTGCTGCAACTTTGGCCCAGAATACAATGTGTCATTTAGCGATAAGCCATTTGAAGCTCTCGAGCTGGCATCAAAAACTACACGGAATTTTGAATTCGTCACACAATGATGTGGAATGTAATAACATTTATCGGGACGAGGATCCGCAGATGCGAGGACCATATGCCCTGTATTAATGTATTCGTCCATAAAGTTGACGTATTCCCTTCTCAAAGAAGGATTGTGCATAAGGCGATTTTCGAGCAATTGCAGCCGCCTTAAGGCGATATCGCGCGAATTGGGAAATTTTGGATTTTGCACCTTGAACGGCAACGAAACGACATATCGACCAGTACTATCACGGGATACCGTAGATGAATATAACGACTCGCAAATGGCATCCGCGGCGTCGACCGTAGATATCTGCGGGGGTTCTTCTGTTCGCCAAAACGCTTTCAATGTGTCATCGAGGGTTGGAATTTCGACCGATGTCAGATAAGCTTTAGCAACTGCGTTCGACGCGGGACCAACGCATCCATTAACAACCCAACCGAAGACCGTGTTAAGTGCTGCGGGTTCATTTTGGGACGTACTCAAAATTGCGCCAGGTTTAATCACGTGTGCATATATATCGGCACCTAGCAATAAGTCTACTTGACGGGCCCGATAAAATTCGGGATCAGCTAATACTAAGCCAGAAATATGATTCCATTTAGAAGGGTCGATGGAACTCGCAGGTATATTCCCGGCAATTTGAGGGATTACATGGGCCTTTATGCTAAATACAGGGACCGGCTTATTGCTGTAACAAGGACGAAGACAACATGTTGCAAAACCTGCAGAAAGCAAGGCCTTTTCAGAGGTTTCTGAACCAATACCCTGAATAACGGTTTTAAATGGTGTAAGTGTTAATCCCAAGCGCCTTAAACCCTTTTGCGTGATAAAGCTACCCTGTGAACAATTATCAATGAGACAGCGCAACTTCTGAAAATTACCGAGAGCGTCTTGAATTTCCACAATAGCCGTAGAAAGTAAAACCGATTCGCACGACAATACGCTCGCACAAGCGGTTAGGCTCGTTTGCACCTCGGGGGGTGGAACAGTTACACCGACCTCAGCATTCGCCGAACTTTGGGATCTTGCCGGAAAATGGAGCATCGTGTGGTGTTTATTGCGACAGTTTCTACATACTGATTTTGATGGACAAGAATTACTCATATGGTTAAAGCGCAAACAATTCAAACAAAGACGATGCGACTTGACCATTTCAAATCGCTCGTGTGGCGTTTTTGACGCAAACACAGGGCACGCATAAACGGTATGTGCCAGCTGACAAATTAGGCATTTCGAAGTGTTTTCGCTACCTGAAGTTAATTTATTATTCGAGGATTTATTTACTAAGAACGCCGATTTAGTAGACGGCTTTGCAATCAGGTGTTTGAACCCTTTGTTGGCTGAGTTATCAACACTTTCCAAGACGCGACATTGACTTTCAATAAAATCTTCTAATTGTTTTAACGTTGGAATGTCCGATGCCTTAGACCTAATCTCCGATTCAAATAATTTTCGCGTATCTGTATCAAGCTTATCTAAAAGGATGCTAAACCACATAAAGTCCTCTAACGAATTAGCAATGTTTAGAGCCTTAAGGGCCAAACGATTCTCTTTAACGTGGTCAAAGAGTTTTCGCAGGTCTTTCGCGGATTCTGCTTTCAATTTTGGAAAATTATTAATTGATGTCCAATAGTGATTAGCTAATCTACGGTTATCATCGTAGCGGTCGACGAGTGTATCGTACGCGATTTTATAATTATCTCCTGACAAAGGCAACGACTTAATAAGATTTAATGGCTCATTTTGTAAACAACTCAAAAGGTATTGCAGTTTTTGAATGTCAGACAAATCAGATCTAGTATGTATTGCACTTCGAAATAATTCGATAAAACCGGTCCATTGACTATACTCTCCGGAATAAATCGGAAGTTCCAGTTTCGGCAAACGGACGTTATTAGAATGATTGAAGCTACGATTCGAAGAATTGTCATTAAGATTGCTAAAACTCGGGGACGATTCATTATCAGGAAACAAGGAAAAATAAATAGCTTCAATACTATTAAAGGCATCATCAAATTGTTTCCTAATGGCCTCTTCGGATGCTAGGTCCGGATTAGCTTGAGTGGATATATTTTGAATAATTGCGCGATGCAAGGGTTGAAATTCATCATAAATCGACTTTGCCCTGTCAAGTCGCCGTTTGAATAACGGACGTAACGCGGTTTCTTCCTGAGATGAAGAAGCTAGGTCACGAATTTCCAATAATTGATTAATTAAAGTACTGCGGAGTGCCAAATTCATTTTAAGCTGATTGGCCATGATTTATTGGTAAGCGGCGGCGGAAACTGCAACAAAGGGCTATATCTAAAATTCAAAACTTTGAGGATCGACAGCCGCCTGCAGTACCACAGCAATAAAAGCAAAAGCAATAAAACCCAACCGTTCTACGATGGTCACTTGTTGACCATATGCCCGGCGCAACCAAACTAGGAAATTCCGAGAACGAGCGACAATGGATGCAAAGATGCGGACCAAATTAAGCATAAAATTAATATGTGGGACGGCGAAACGTAACGACATACGCAATATACACGAATCAATAAGTTAAATCAATAATAACTCGTAAATAGCTGTACCTGCGCTGGAGCTTTGAATTTGGAAAATAAACGATATCAAAATTTGGAAAATTCGACAAATTTCACGCGTTTCTACTACACAAAAAACGGATAATCTCAATTGATTAGATCCGGCTCGAAGGACCAGAAATGTATCTGTCTCCAGGGCAATTAATATCTAAATTAATTCTACCTAAACGGAGAGCATAAGACTCGATAATACCCACGCAAGGTAGAAATTCGTACAGGGACTTACCTTGGAGGGACATACAGGATGGCTCATGTGGGGTGGCACGTCGATTGACCCGTGACTCCAGGAGCACAAAACGATAAACACGAGCGATTACACAAAAACAACAAAAAAACGGGATCAGTTGACCGACCGTTCACCAACTCGTCTTAGGTTCATCTCTGTTCAATGTGGGCCACCGACCCAAGATTTAGGGGTGGCAGGAGAGGGGACAGTAAGCCCCATAACTTGACGTTCCACCAATAGTGGGTAAACTTACCGCTAGGTAGAATTGCAAACTACACTAAATTTATGTACAGCTATTTACTTGTATTAAGAATTACTAATGAAATAAACTAAACTAATATGATTAAAAGCTAAATACCAAACACGTACATTGTTTTACTATTTAAGAAAGATGGTAGAAAAGACCATAGAAACTATATAGGCCTAAGTGTTACCAGCATGTTCAGTAAATTATTTAGAAAATACTACAGAATAGCCCTAGAATGGATGCTGGAGAACGAATTGCAGAAGACAATGTGGAATTATCTCTGGTCGATCATGTATGGATAATTTGCTTATAGGATAGCAAATAGCAAAACAGAAAATTAGTAAAGTAGAAGTCGTGTTCAAAAATGTGTTGTACAGATATAGTTACAGATACAGTAGGTTTATTGAGCTTATTGGTGGTATTGTTTTTACTCTACAAAAGCTCACACTGTATCATGAACTAGGTAGACCTAGATGTATACTTTCAAAATATTCAGGTACCTAATGGAAGGTATACCCTTGTCCAAGTCCATATTCCATGTTTGTTCCCCTTTGATAGATGTTCTTCCTTCTCTTCTTAATGTAGGCTGACACAAAGTGTGGGTTTTATAAGCCATCTTCGGCTGCCGCCTGGGCAGGTGGCTACCCTAAACCTTTGAATTAAGGAATAATACCCTTTTACTGGGATAACGATCACCAAAGGTGTGGGTATGGTGGCCGGAGAGCTTAGATGGAATCAATATCCAGGTGTGAGGTTCGAACCCACTACCGATCTCTGTTCCCCTTTGATAGATGGGTTTGTATTTATCGTCAGTTCTCTTTTCGTAAAGCCAGAGTAACAAAAAATACCGAGCGTAGTAAGTAAACTGAATTTTATCTAAGTAGCCAGTTAAATTATTTAATTTGGACTTGATTTGTCAATTAGTCCCAAGGATATCATTTTAGGCACGGGGCAATAATTTTTTCTCGACAAATTGTAGAATATTAATAGCTTTTGGAAAGCAGCATCGTCGGCGATAACATTTTATCAGCAAGTTTTCTACATTTAAAATTTTGCAGAGGGAATGTGGTTTGCAGGCACTCGACGTTTTTATCTCAGGATCTGATGTTGTTTTCTATGACTTTTTGCCAGCGAAATGCTGATCCGAAGGGAACACCGTCAGCTGTAGCAAGCGGCGCAGGATGGAGGGTGGCAGGGTAATCTGACCCAGTCAGGACGAATTAGCAGTCATCAAAGAGATCAAGCCGCCCTCGCCTCCACCAAGACCTGAGGATGGAGAGCGCTGTTCTGAATATCGCGATTTTTGCCCCGGCGCTAAATGAATTTTAATTCGCCGACTTTGTATTTTCCAAACGTACCTTTGATAAGGTCCATTTACGCTCATAAAAGAAACTAAGTTAATCCAAACGAAAAACAAGGTTGCCCGAATAAAATTAATTTTAATTTTTTAGTTTTAATTCCCGCTCGAAATGAGCGCGTATTAAGCATTTCATCCCTTAGGCTGCGTTAGCAGACCGAGCGCCCTCATTGCCTTCGCTCACGTAACACGCGTATATCTTACGGAATAAGTAATTTGTCAACACGAGGCGTATATAGCCGCAATTAGGAGAACAAATGAAGTAAATTAATATCAGTAGTTAGCGCAGTCCAGGGCCGGGTTCGTTACGCGATATTCACGAGTCGCTGTTCCGCTGCTGTTGAATCAGCTGGACCTGGGAACGAGGCGACGCGAAAATGCGACCCCAGCACGTGGAAAACTCGGTATCGATTGTGCATTCGATAATTGGTTGGGGAACGGCCCGCATAATCATACAGTCACGATGCGTCTCAATTACACTAGTATTGTCCGAATCCATATTCATCAAGTGCCGCCGACATTTGCCACCTATTCAAAACACAATTAGCAACATTGCCTCTCCTGGCAATGGAGCTCCTCGCGACTTCTGTTCCGGATAAGGTATTTTCAGCAAATCCTTTTTCGAGTTTACAAATGTTGCCGGCTTAGGCACGGCATCAACTCCGGCTTATATTTAGAACTCCAATGGAATTTGTTGTTAGGGAGTTCTTTTTGCTTACTTGATTTGTGAATCGACCTTTGATCCTTAATGTTTAATATCTGCTGGGATTATGGGGGTAGTGATTTTTTCGATACAAATGGGGCGTGGGAAGAAGCAAGTAGGGCACATTATACGGAGGAAAATGTTTATGCAGGTTTGTGCACGTATCCTTACAAAATATAGCAAGCACTTTTATAAAAAGACGTTTTTGTCGCCTGTTTAGTGAGAGAATTTTGATAAAGCCAACCGAATTTAAAATGCATTTTCTACACCCACACAAACAAAGACGGATTTTGCCATACCGAGATCTAAATATTTCGCATATGGATTGGCAAAAGTTAGAATCAGTGAAAAAAATTGCTAACCCGCACAGGCTAATAAAGGATAATGAACTGAATCAAAGATGCCGCTTTCATTTTTCGTTTAAACATATAATTCCATTAAAAATGCATCTCCTCTTCGACAATAAAGTTTATGTTCACATGCAATTAATAAATAATATATAATACAATAATCATTATATTTAAAACGTGAAGCGTTTTCTTTCGACATCTATTTTGAGACTTCGATAATTCTTTTTTTAAATGAATGCCGTTATCGTGTAGATGTGCACAAAAGTCCTAAATTGAAAGTGAATCCATAATTTGTAGAGAAAAACCATCATATTGTAGCTCTCAAGTGGTTGCAGCTGGCCATGCAGTAGCAGTAAACCACGTATATTCTCGCAGTCAGCCTGCGGCGTTCTGCTGATTTTTGCAATGGAGTGCTGTGACTACTAAATGTTTATTTGAAATCAACGATCTGCTGATTCGTGAGACAAACTGTCAAAATACATGTAAAATGACAGTTAAAGAAAATCGGTATTGTTCAGATGCTGTGAGGTGTTTTTCTGCTTATTATAATTATGTGGATGTGCCTATTTACACACTGGTTCATTGCTTTCCCTGTTGGTACAAGCATACGTATATTGTTAAAACGTCTTTCGACGTTGTCCGACACCTGTTTTTCACTTTTTAATACTCTTCCATCCTCACAGTTTCTTTCGTGTAAGTTGCATTCAATCATCGTTTTTGTAATCTATTATTTAAAAATTCTATTCGGCCTTCTTCTAGCTCTTCTTTGTGGTACCCTTCCCATTTTCTCCATGTGCGATGACAATTAATACGACAAAGAGAAACTCTGAATAAAATAGGAATATATAATATTCGTCACAACCAGTATTTAGCTATGGTCAAGTGTATGTAGCAATGTCACGTGTGAGTAGCTTTGAAAACTTAAAAATTCAAATTTTACTTAATGAATAGTGCCATACATTAAACATTGCCTACAAAGAAGTTTTGTAAATTGCAAAATATTTTTCAGCGGGTCCACTAGTAGACATTTATTGTAGTCCATTTTCTAAACGCTAAAAATTTGCCAAAGTTCTAACTTCGTTGACTCAAAACCGATTATGAAGATTTTTTTTTTATTATTTCGGAAAAAGTTTATAGAAAAATTCCCCATGGGTGAGAAAGTGTGCTTTTTATTTTTTCAATTGTTATTAACAAAGAAGTGTTTTTTAATATACTCTTAATTAAAAAATGTGTAACTATTTTATTTATTTAAACAATTTCCTGAAATTTGATAACATAAGGTTTTTGGGGTCGCAGATTACGAATCTGGCCTCAAAATGGGTCTAAAAACAAAATGGCGTCAAAGGTCTAATTTTTTATTTTATTTTATTTTTTTATATTTATTAGATGTCTGGGGGTTTTTGGGGTCGCGGATTACGAATTTGACCTTAAAACTCAACTAAAATAAAAAAAGACCGACCGAAATGGCGGAAAGGGGTCAATTTTTTTTAAATTTCTAATTCCTATACCTAGGGGTTTTTTGGGTCGCTCATCCCAAATGGTGGAAACAAATGATAGAAGAGTTAAATGAGTATTAAAGATATTATATTTTAATTGATTTATTAACATTAACTCAAGATACATTTAAAAACAAGAAAAAATTATTTAGCTTTAGTTTCTTTTTCCTCTACTTCCTCCATTGACACTGCCGGTCGTGAATTAAGGCAACTATTTCCGCCACATTCACAGCAAGCCGCCGAGCCTAAAGGCCACTTTTCCTACACCCACAAGCTGGCCCGCAACTAGTTTTGTAGTTGCAAAAAAAAAGATGTTTTGTGCAGCTGGTTCTTGTGTCATTAGGATTGGAAAACACTTTCCTGTATCATATTTCGAACCCCAATCTTCCCTTGAAATATCTTGGTTTTCCAGCCACAACTGTGTTTGCAAATACACGCGTTTTAAATGTTGTTCTGCTGAATCCATCGTAGGGCATAATGATGCTAAATTAACGCTACTTTTTTTAGTAGACGCCTTAATAAAAGAACAAACCTAAAATTCAAAATGGTTTTATTTAAAAAATATATGTATTGTATTGTCTGTAACTTCATTTAATTTGCGGTATATGAATAATAAAACACTTTCAATCAATTAAACATTCCTGTAAGAGTTTAATCAGTTACCTTTCTTTGCACCATACATTGCAAGCATACATTTTATACCAACATTTTTTTATCTAAATTTTTGCAGTCTCTTGTAAATCACTGCTATTTTCAAATATTTTGGCAAATTTATTCTTTCCTGAACATGGCCATTGCTTCATTTACTAGGACTTATCCATGTGGATCTTTAATAAGGTGCCGGTCCTATTCGTCTTCCTCATCCTTATATGTCTTCAATATATTAAACTAGATTCAAAAGCGATGATCTGCACCTTGACACCAAAACTCGAATGCCAAGATGCTACATTTTTCCCATCTTGCTCTATTGGGTCGAGTCCTGGACATTTAACGAAACAATCACAAAAAAATCGAAGCCTTTAAAATGTGGCTATACCGGAGAATATTGCGGATATTATGGAAAGACCGTGTAATAAATATTAAAGTTCTGGAGAGAATGAAAAAAAAGTAAAGAGATCATGGACAACATCAAAATACGCAAACTCCAATACCTCGGACATATAATGAGGAATGAGAATAAGTACACCCTACTACAATCTATTATATGGCAAACGTGGACCAGGACGCAGAAGAGTATTTTGGTTGCAAAACCTAAGGGCGTGGTATGGGAAATCATCCAATGAGTTATCTAGAATTGCACTCAATAAAGTGAAGATAGCCGTGTTGATTACAAACATACGAAATCGGATAAGCACTTGAACAACAAGAAGAAGAAGATTCTTTCTTCTGTTAAAACATGCTGAAGTTGTGTTACATACAGTTAAAGCATGTACAGAAAGAACATGCTCACTACAATTGGGATGCGCAAATTCCAGGCTTTTAGAAGAAGATATTTTTTTATTTTCTTTATTTTTGGCAGGTTTAAAAAATATATGTCTTTATCAGGGGAAACTAAAGCTGTAGTAAAGTAATAGGTCTATATTTGCTGATACTACGACTATGTTTTTATTTGATGCATTGAGAGTTGTTGTAACTATTAACCGATCAGCATCACTTTCAGCTTGAGAGCAGGGATATTATTTGCAGCTAAAGTTTCTTTTGAAAAATCAATAAAACGACATGAAAGACATTTGCCAGAATTGTTTCTTGATACAACTTTAAAAACCTGTCTCTTTCATATCGAATATCTCGTGCAGTTGCTTTTTTCCATAATTACGTACAATAAAATTAATATATCTAAAATTGCATCATACTGTTGAACAAGTTGCCATTTGTTTATATGTAATAACATTCCTCCGTCCGTCACAAACAGAAAAATCTATTAATTCAGTAATATATTTTCGAAATTCTACAAAGAGGTTGTAGAAAACACATTGTTAGGCGTTGGAATTTATACGTATGTATTCGTATGTTATATTTAAATCTATGTAATCTATTTAGATTTGAGTTAATTTAACAATTTAGAATTTTATTTGTATATAATGTTTATTAAATAATAATAATAATAATCGTACAGAATAAAAATTAACCTTTTAATGCTATATTTATAATTACTGAGTAATTCAGAAATAAAGCTATTTTGTCGCTTTAAAGACGTTATTTTTAATTTTTGATAATTTTTAACATAAAATTTGAGATCAGCGACCCAAAAAACCCTATACAGATAAGAAATAAAGTTCGAATAAAAAAATACGCTTTTTCGCCATCTTCGATCCGCCATTTTGTGTTTTAGTTGAGTTTTAATGTCAAATTCGTAATCAGCGACCCCAAAAACCCCTAGACATCTAATAAAAATTAAAATAATAAAATAAAAAATTAGACCCTTGACGCTATTTTGTAGACGCCATTTTTGTTTTTAGACCAACTTTGAGGCCAGATTCGTAATCTGTGAACTCCAAAATCTTATGTTATCAAATTTCTGGCAATGGTTTAAATAAATAAAGAAGTTATAATATTTATAAATTAAGAATATATTAAAAAACACTTATTTGTTAATAACAATTGAAAAAATAAAAAGCACACCTTCTCACCTATGGGGAAATTTTCTATAAACTTTTTCCGAAATAATTAAAAAAAAAAATTCAAAATCGGTTTTGAGTCAACGAAGTTAGAACTTTTTTCCTTTAGTAAATGGACTATTGCTAGATCTACCAAACCGTTGTATTTCAAACTTTTGTGAATACGACAAAAAAGGATCACATAAAAGATTTTTAATTTTATTGATAAAGCGAATGTATAATTATTTAATCAAGTAAATATTGACTCAATAATATAACGATAACTAATAATGTAAATAAATGTGATTAAAATAACATTTTTGCAACATTGTGACCTTGCGTACTAATGAAATCCCAAGACGTCGCGGTGCTCGATGAAATTACCCTACGTGCTAAAGTTGTAAGCTCGAGATCAGTAACTCGAGACACGCGCTATCCTATCACAGTCGCGGTCAGACTGATTGAGCCAAACATAAAGTGGCCCCGATTCAATGCTAAACAGTATACGTCCTCCACCGCTCTCCGCCCTGTCCAACTCATAAGCTGTGTAAAAGCTTGGTTAACTTAGATCTGGCCCAATTGCGCCTTGAAAGTAGTTTTTATTTGGGAAACAAAATTTAATCATGTGTTTTTTTAAGCTTTAAAATGAGAACGATGATCAAAAATTAGTACGAAAGAAATGTTTCTTTCAGAATAAAAAAAATCTTGAATGATTGGTTTGCTAAGGTAGGGCATGTTCCTGTGCACCTTATAGCGAGACTCTACGGCTTATAATTAACTAATAATTAAAAGTTTAATGTTTAAGTTTTAAGAAGTTACGTGCCACCTATAAACAGAAATAAGAAGATGGGTCGTATTCATGCAGTTCCTTAATATTGGATTGGCGTTGTGGTCTGTCGCTGTCGTGGTTGACAAGTAGCATCTGTGCTGTCATTCGATAAACGAGTTTAGTGTTTAGATTTTTTAATGTGCCCTTAAATTTAGAAGAAGCCATAGGACTATTGAATATCAACAACATAAGTACATATTTAGTAATGATATAGTATCCATGTTAGTCACTTATACGACATATTTCCACAATTTAAATTTAGCCCTTTCTTTATTATCTACCATTACTAACTATTACATTTCCACTACGCCGATCAATAATTTTACTTTCGCCATACTGATTAGATGCATTCTTTAGAATATATTTATTTCGTTCAAATATAGTTATTTTGCTTTCATTGCTTCCTTCTGTATGTGATAATTCATTTGCCTTGAACGGATTTTTATTTCAAAATATTTTTTTTCTGCAAGAAGTGACCACAGCAACAATACTATGGTCCCAGATGTAGAATTTTGTCCTCGGCATTCTTCATTTGATGCATTACAATTCTTCCTTTCTCGTGTTATGATTATTGACTATATTTGAATCCTATTTTGCTGTCAATCACTACCAAAGTTGTTTCTATGACCTTTTCCTGTCTGATTTATTTAGGTATTTGCTGCTGTGATACTTACCAAATGCATTCAGTTAAGACTGAACCACTCAAGAAACAATCAAGAATGGATAGTAGAAACTCTAAGGTATATTTTAGTTGTCTTCTATAAATATATATATCTATTAAATATTGCTCTCTTTTGGTCACCGCGACAACCACACAATTTTAATGAAAATTTAACAGTTGGTAGTGTTATGTAGACAAAACAGTGTTTATTCTCGCCTTTCATTCATCAAAACCTGGAGAATAACTGGATATCATTCAGCTCTTCCCAGATTTGGCAAATCTACCAATTTAATCATGTTTAGTTACTTCTTTAAAATCGAGCGACATGAAAATAGAAGTTTGAAGACACCCATGATAACAGCTCTAATAGACAAAAAATTATCGCCTATTAGCTGACCACAACCTAGACACCATGAGTCATGAAGATATAGTGAAGAGTCTATCTTAGATTCTGTACTCTGCGCGAGTCTCCATTGTGAATACTCAATAAAACTGTTAATCATACAGTTTTGCCAATGTGTTGTGCATAATACCTAAAACTAACATATATACATATAAAAATGAAACATTTTGACTGACGAAGATGTGTGCTGAAAATCATGTTTAGGTGATATGTCCAAGACAATGGATCCAACTAGTACTTTGGAGGCACTCTGTACATTTTCATATATGTGTTTTAGGAGGGATGTTGTGTTCCTCGTTGATGAGGACGATGCACGTCCTGTTGACGTGAAGCAGCTTGGAGAAACAAAATACGCCATATTAATCTCCATGTTGCAAGAAACTGGAAATAGAATATGGACCCAATAAGGAGGAAATTTGTAAAAAGTTTGATGTAGATATTATTATTGCAAGGATATTGGTTAAAGCAACTGAGAGCGGGAGCGACAAATCTGCTGTTGATGTTGGTATTGCGATGATACTGATTAATGAATATGGGAACAACATGGAGACGACATCCAAAATGTTTAATGTTAATTTGCTTCATATAAGAGCATTGATTGAAACAAATGAGAACAGGATACAGGGAATTGAAGACACTCGTTGATACGAAAGGTGATATTCTGACAACTGAAAATACCAAAACCTATCTACATAGTTAGTAATACTGAGAAAGCGGTTTCCTACATATCAGGCATGATCAGATATTACAAGTAATATAGTAATTTCTATGACTTTCAATAACAAGAGATCCATACCCCTTTTATTAAACTTAGCCAGGTGTCTATTACAAAATTATATAACGACCCAGCTTTAGAAAAAATACTGTACGTCGTCAGTTTTGAATTATCTGCAGACAAGGTACTAGAATGGCTTTAGGCGGGTTGAACTTATACTGAACCACTGAAAAACATGTTTGAGAACGAGCAGACAAGAAACTTTCCGTTGAAATTACTAACTTACAGCTACTATATGAATAGCTACAGTCAAATCTTCCAAATGTAATTAGTGAAAATCTGGAAGCTGTAAAGGAGTTCTGATAGAAAAACATATACGTAGTGAGATTGCATATGTGATACTGTATATACCAGCATCATGTGAGCAACAACAATATGCAAGAATAATAAATAAATAAAAAATTTAAGAAAATTACAAGGAAAACGTTCAGAAGAATTTAATGACCCTACAGACTCCATGTATAAAACCGTGCTGACCCAGCAAAAGACTTTGAGAAATTTCTTCAAAAAGTTAGTGGAGAATTGTGAAATATTTTTGACCTATATGTAAAGAGCTGTCTTCATATTCGGAATAAACTAGCACTTCATTGCCTTATATCTGAGTTTATGACCTTTCTGGTCTTGTATTTTACTGAGCATTATATTCTCACAGTAAGCAGAACACGAATCGATAAAATATTTTTCGTTTTATAATTTTGTAGTCTTACATGGCTTAAGCATAATATAAGACTCGGAATTTATGTGCGCAATTACTGGGAGCAAATATTTGACAGAGAGTACTACAATGCCTTACAGCACAAAATTGTTGTCAAAGCATAAATAGTGAAGCTTGCCATATCATGCATACGAAACTATATTAAAGGAGAGAAGGGCATAACAATTCACGTTCGATATGAATGATCTAACATAGCAGCATAGAACACTTCATCTGCTAGAACCTCACAATGTTTTTTTCTTGGCTTTGGCCTTCTTTATCTTTGCTTCTATAGAACATAGTAAATATTTTGCAGAAGAATATCATAGTATTACAAGTCAATCGTTTGTTTTCTTCCATACAAAATATGGATTTGAAGATAAGTTTCAGGCATACTGATTTATAATATTTATCATACCTGAAAAATATTTTTTCTACTCCCGCATGTAAATATTCTATTTTCTTCACAATCCACAGAATAGATAAGTAGGAAAATGTATTTAACTTAACGGGCGAATATGAAATACACCAATCACAAACCACGTCAGTCGTGATTACGTAGGCAACTTTCATTTATTGTTTGTTTTGTTATGGGAATGCCTTGCTCAATTGTGTGTGGCAAACGTGATTTTGTTGTAAGATATCTTATTAATTAACGTTGAATAAATTTTCTTTAAATTTTCATTTTTTTCCATTGATAGGTCGTAAAAAAATACACTGTACAACTCGAGTGGAATGTCCATATCCGCTCTCGTTGTACAAACGTTGTATTAAAGCCATTATGTGTGTGCCATTCATAGCAACAAAATAAAAGTATAAAACTAACAACGAAAGTACTAGGAAGTTAAATTCAAGCAATACGGATATACCAAACTGCAGATGGTAGGACCAGCAAATAATCTCTTCAATGAACTTTTGGGAACCAACTAGAAATAATTCTAGCTACGTCAAAGAGAAAGATTATCTTTAATTCTGACATATCTTAACTAGAGTTTTATAAGAGTTTTTGTTAAATATGGCATAATATACTGGTAATTTTATAGAGCATTCAAGCATATCCATCATCTGGCAAGTTCAATGCTCAGCTTACTTAGTCCCTTTATATATCAATTAAATTTAACGTGAATAATTCATCAAAACGGCTATATTTAGGGTGCATGGTTTCAGAAATAACTGGTACACATATTTTATGAATGCCAAGTATTTAAGTAACATCTCTCAAATTTCGCGAATATGTCCAGAGTGACCTTTAAAATGCCATTCATATTCAGGCCTAGTGCTAATATGCAGTTTAGAGCGTAGACTACAAATATCTGTCCATTTGGAATGAGTTTTATACCCTGAAATAAACATGGAATATAATAATTGGAAACGAGTCTCGCGTGGAATTCCGGATATGCGGCCGTTGCTACGCGACACTGCTCTCATTATCGCCGGAGACTGTCCGGAGTTGCTCCGGATCCCGGACTCCAGCGACGACCCTCGCAGTAATTTTATGAAATTGTATAACATGTTCAAGGTCACAAAACACAGAAATTCATTTTATTATCTCATTAGGGCACTACAATTTGTTGCTATTGTTTATATAATAAAACGCCTCGCCGGCTCCGGGGTATCAAATTTAGTGGGCGAATTTCATTAGAGATGTTATGTTGTTGCCAGAAATCGGAAACATTTCATTAGAAAGAGTAATGCGGCTAAGAGGCGGTTTCGGAGAAAAGCGCAACAGATGAAGGTCAAAGGTGGATTTTCAAGAGTACGATTTACGGATACATGAAGAACAAAATAATGGAAGACAATGCAATAAGTGGAGATCTGTTCACAAACAAGCAAATCGGTAGAAAAATAATGACTAGGAAATATTTTTTGCATCGAATAGCTGTCTTAATATGTATACGGTTTGAAAAATAGGTTACGCATTATGATTCAAATATATATTTTAATAACGGAGTTGGAGAACCCGAAAGGGTAGATAATATATTTTATATAAAACAGATACATATAAATTAATTCGGTTCGATCCATTCAATTACTTTTCCAGTTTGTTGTTTATATATACAATTTTAGTCTTACGTTTTTAACTTGAATACGGTTGATATTCATAGTATTTAATATTATATGCGCGAACTTTGGCATGAGAAGAAAAACATTATAGGCAGACGAGACTAATATCTTAAAGAGTAGTTAAACGACCAAAATGAGAAAGAAGAACAGAACGTCAAACAAAACGATCACATACAATTTTATGAACTATATATAAATATACAAACGCCCACACTGGAAATAAGATAAATAATCAACAGACTACAACATAACAAACCCACGGCTTAAACGCAGAGCTGATAAAACATACTGGCGAGGTAATAACAATGAAAATACACGGGATAGTAAAACAAATATGGGGGAACAGAAAAAAAATAATTGTGGTAACTACAGAAGCACCCTCCTTCTTAAAGTACTGTACAAAATGATCACAACAATCATAACTCGCGGAATGAAAAGTTACACAGAACCAATACCCGGAGACTACCAGAGTGGTTTCAGAAGGGGTAGATACACAAACGAACACATCTTCACAATAAGACGAACTTTAGAAAAGTGTTACAGCTGTACATCTTCAGGAAAGGTACTATAGTTTGGAAAGAGGTTACGTAGTGAATTAAGGATATCAGTAAACTAATTGGTCAACGTTGATGACGCTAAAACACCAAAAGTAACATACAAATAGCTACAGCCACGTGGAGCAGTCGAAGTCAAAAAAGATCTAAGGCAGGGAGACCCTTATCAACGACTTGGCTTAATATAATTAGAGAAAAGTGCATAAGAGTTATTAATCATAGTCTCGGAAGGTTCTTGGATAATCATGACGAGGCATTCTATATAGCATTGTAGGATTCGAAAACGAAATACAAGTGGCTGGATTAAATATCAACGAACCAAAATCAAAATGCCAGTTACCGACCAGGGCCTGCAAAGGGCTGTATCGCCAGTGAAGAAAAAGAAGAATGTTATATCCAAAAATAATTTAATTGATATAAAGTTATATTGTATTTTGATGTATTATAATTCGGAAATCATTTAATTTTGCCCAAAAAGTAAAAACGTAGTATGGCTATGGAATAGTTTTTAATTTATTAATGCAAGTATGTTTATACTTAAATCTCAAAACTTGAAAAATATCTAAGCTCCACGTTGTAAGCCAATTGCGATATATCGCATATCTCGAGTCCCACTTTCGGTGTTAATTGTAATATTTATCAACCACACTTCTAGTATCAAATTAAATATACTATGTTACTAATTATTATAAAGAAATACTATCATTTACAGTTTATTCATATGCCTACCTTATTTCTTAATGCGATTAGTAGGAATTGACGTAAATCCTAAATCAATTTGACATTTGAAATTTTGTCATGTAGTTATTATTGTTTAAGCCACGACTAATTAGTTTTATAAGCAATGAGACTCCTAATTCCCAGCTGAACCGATTAACCTTCAACTAACAACTTCCTATATATTTAAAGACTGAATTCATTAAAAAAAATTATAACTATTTGATTTTATGAAGCAACTACAAGTTTCAGGTACTTCATATACTTAAATTCATACGTTCAGTTTGTTAGTAAAACATAGAAGCTTGATCTGACATTATAGAATAAAATACAGATTGTCAAAAAGTACTTTAATCAATTGTTAATATTGCAAAACTTGATTGAATTAAATGTAAAGTTCTACATATTAGTCTACCTCCAAATTTCAAAATATAATTATCGAAAACGTTGAGTACTCAAATCACTATTGAATTTAGCAAAATAATTCTTCTAAAATTAACTTCTAAATATATTGCAATAGTGTAAAGATTTGTCGCACCAAACTTACTTTATAATTTCTTATTATTTTGTAAGAAATTGTCACTAACCTTCTGAATGTTTATTTCTTGTACTTGAATGCTCTACCTCGGCTCCTAACTGGGCATATTCTAGTCATCAAACCCTTCTTAACTGATCCCGACCAAATCAAAAGCTCGGTGTAGCTCTTTGAAAATTCTATTACTTGAATAGGCAGTTCTTCAGCATACCACAACACTCACTTTCACTGATTTTACTCGCTTTGTAGTATTCTAATATTTACAATAGAATATACTACTTTAAATAAACTCAAATAACCTTGAATTATGAATTTGAATAATATTTGTGACTTGAGGTCAAATTTGATCGTAGAGAATGCTTTATTTATACTACATATCAAATCAGAAATTATAATTTTCTCACAATTAATGGAAATTTAACCCTTAACGTGACTATTTCTCGTAGATTCTGAATTCAAGTTATTATGTTACTCAAAAAACAAATAACCTTCTGGTTGCTTTTACTACCCCGCCAGTTAAACATACAACTGTTATATCACATGTCATTCATTAGATATGTGGATATAAATATTTAAATTAAATGTATCATACATCCTGTATGCTGCATTACAAACTTGGCATTTGATTTTTAAGTGACTTATAGTTGCATTCATAAATTAGGAACTATTGCATAACCATACTAGATGAAAATAATTTTTGATCATACTATATTTGTGGTGAAGGTTTAAACGTTTATGTTGAATACAGTTAAGTTATTCATTGTATAGTATGAGCAAAAAAAGTTCATCAAAGACTACTTTGGAATCTTGAAGTGTGTATTATAACGCCAGAAAATCGCAACTTGATCATAACCGTGATCAAGATTTCTCGTAATGAATGCAACGGAAATATTTTAAAAGCCTATAGCAGAAGAACAAGAAGACCATAGCCTCACTTTGTTACAACTGTCAAATGGCAACTTCATATTGTAAAAGAAACAGAAGAATAAAAAAGAAAAGATAGACATTCATAGTTCTGAAGAACAGTCTATGTAGAGGCCGAAAATCCCCAAATAAAAGTAGTTTCTTCCAGGTTATTGGTTGCGGTACCGGGCCAGCGAAGACCTTCAGTACAGATAAAAAACGCGAAATATAATCCGGAAATGTACTGACTACGTTTTGGTCACGCATATCGCTTTTGGTGTATTTTTATTAAATTTCTGATATCTTCTTCTTCTTCTCTTCTCTTCCTCTTATTATACGCCAGTGGCCTGTTTTAACCACAAAGTGGTTCTGTGAGCCCTCTTTGCCCTTAGGCCGGGTAGGTGGCTAGCCTTACCCGTCGAAAGTGAGGAAGAGTTCCCTTGTTTAGGGGTTAACGACTACCACAGGTGTCAGCGTGGTAGCCGGGGAGCGTACGATTTTTAAAATCCTTCTAGAGTCCACCGGGATTCAAACCCGGGCCGGCGCCTGAGAGGCGAGCATTTGCTTATGATACATATGTTTAATACTCGTACATTTTGCTTAAATAGTATTTTCACTGTGGTTTAATAGTTGTTACAGAAGATCATAAATAACTAAAGAGCCACCAGTGGTATTTATTAAGAAGA